>NQII01003418.1:0-142113 GCA_002778355.1 Clitarchus hookeri | reverse complement strand
AAAAAAAAAAAAAAAAAAAAAAAAAAGAGTGATGTGATATGAAATATATTTATCGTTGTCAGTACGACACTTCGCTTTTAATTTATGGCAGGAATGGTGTTTAAGTTTTTGAAGAATAGGTAATATATGGTTAACAGCAAATAATTGTTTTAAGACGTAAAAAAAGTTACCGGAATTTCTTTAGCGAACTAAAAATATACATATGTAAGGTGCCGACCGGCCGCCATGTTGTGACATCACTCGACCGTCATATTGGATCTAAGTGACCTTTACCTTACGTGCATGACTTTTAACGCGTACCCGTGACCTTGTATGACCTTCAACCCAAAAATCGCAAATTTCTCCAAAACATCTAAAAAAAAATTTAAAAATTTCCAAATATTGATAAAAAAAATAAAATTTAAAATTTCGAATGTTTGAGATAAGGGGGGATGGGGAGAAGGAGCTAGGGGTCGACCGGCCATAATGTTTTGACGTTACACTGCCGCCATATTGGATCTGGGTGACCTTGACTTCACACCTTTGGCGACCTTGTGCACGTAACTTTGGATGATCTTGAACAAAAAAAATCGCAAAACTCTCAAAAAATTAAAAAAAAAAAGCTTAAATTAGTAAATAAATTTAAAAAAAACATATTAATTTTTTTAATTTCCAATGTTTTCGAACTAAACAGGATGGCNTGATAAGGGGGGATGGGGAGAAGGAGCTAGGGGTCGACCGGCCATAATGTTTTGACATTACACTGCCGCCATATTGGATCTGGGTGACCTTGACTTCACACCTTTGGCGACCTTGTGCACGTAACTTTGGATGATCTTGAACAAAAAAAATCGCAAAACTCTCAAAAAATTAAAAAAAAAACTTAAATTAGTAAATAAATTTAAAAAAAACATATTAATTTTTTTAATTTCCAATGTTTTCGAACTAAACAGGATGGCAGAGTAGAAGCCAGGAGTCGACTGGCCACCATGTTCTGACATCACACAACTGCCATCTTAAATCCGAGTGACCTGGGCCTCGCGCACATGACCTTAATTGACTTTGACACTAAAAAATCGCAAAATTCCCCCAAAAAACAAAACATATTTAAAAACTTCCAACAATTTTAAAAAAAAAATATAAATATTTAAATTGAAATTTCTTAAAATTTCAAATGTTTGGGAGTAGAGTGGATGGGGGAGTAAGAGCAATGAGACGACCGGACACCATGTTGTGATATCACCCTAACGCCATATTGGATCGAGGTTACCTTGACATTAACCTCACGTATATGACCTTAACCCCATTCCCATGACCTTGAATGACTTTGAACCCAAACAATTCAAAAAAGAAATTCTAAAAATGGAAAATAATTCAAAATATTTAGGAACATTTAATGTTACCCCACCATCCCACCGCTCACACTAACCAACAACCATCACCCACACCTGCCCACCCAATCATAAAAAACCTACCAAAATCGCAAAAAAATTAACATTTCTAAAAATTGATGAACATATAATGTTACCCCATCCCCCACTCTACCACAAAACAAGATCCTAACCAACAAACTCCACCCCTAACCTACTCCCCTCACCACACTCCCCTCCAAATCTCCCAATCATAAAATGTAGATAAAAATCGCAACAACCGAAAGATAACCCTAAAAATGGAAGAAAGATTTACATTGATGATTCCGACTAGTTGGTTGTTTTTGACCTTAACTTTGACCCCAATGACCTTGAACTCAAAAACCCAAGAAAAAATCGCAAATCATACTAGCTAACGACTGACTGCACCCAAGACTGATTCCACTGAAGACAGGTCCCTGACGAAACTGACTGAACCCAAGACTCGTTCATGACGAGACTAACTGAGCCTAAGATTGGCTTCTGCCAAGACCAGTTCCTACAAAACTGGCTAGACCACCCAACAAAACCAACCGACCATACCGCGCACCAATAAAAACAGACGATGACGGACAATCTAGAAAAAAAATTCCTTATAAGAATCTTGTAGTTAAACAATTCGCACAAAATCTTCGCAACATCTTCGCAAAACTTTGCGAATTTTCGCAAAACATCTTTAAAAAACTGACCATACCAAAGGGTCATGCCAAACGACTAGGCAAACTCACCAGTTGTCAAACATATCTCAAAAACGAAACCTCAAAATTAAACCTGAAAAAAAAAAAAAACCTTGAATATAAACCTTAAGATGATACCTCAAAAAGAGACTTGCTTACCCAAAGACATGTTTATACAGTCGCTACTTGAACACGAATCACCGTCTTACTCAAAGAGAGATACTTTGTGCGATGGGACTATAATTATTTTTAGAAGTAATCTCGTCTAAAAGGACTGTGATTCTTAACCAATGTTAACCTGCAACTTTTATGGGCCCTTACCATTCTGCAGACTGTTTTCTTCTGCATGTTTTATATCGTACATAGGATGAGGACAGTGGCGTGTGGTGAAACTGTTGTGTGGGTAAGCTGCAAGAGCGGGTCGTTACATAACCATGCACATATACGCGCGCGCACAAATTTATATAGTTTCATCTATAAAATAAATTTAACTGTGTAGATAAGAAAATAACATAATACAAGACACTAAAAAAACATATTAGCTTAGGGGCTCAATATCTGTCATAAAATATTACACAATAAATTTATCAGTTCTTCATATATACTATCTAAACAAGAAAATACATATATAACACTTTGTTCTTGTACAAATACTAAAACTTGGACAGTTCAATTTTACGAATACTACTGAAATATAAAATGATCAATTTATTATAGGCCACACATGAAGCAAATACTACATACAACATGGATATTGTATTTAATGAATAGTTTACCTAACTGCAAATCAACAACATTTACATATCATTGAGCTTAATTCTTCTCTCTTTATTAGAAAACTCATATATTACACAGTCATAAAAGTTTTGTTTACTCTGTTTTTGAAACAGCAGATCTTTTTCAATGGACAATAAAACCATAATATGAAAGTCTTTCTTGTTGTGTGCTACGGCTGTGGGGTCTTTATTCTCTTCAGTGCTGAAAAACTTCTTTCTGTGGAGGTATTTGTGGTGGAAATAGTCAGTGTCAGTTTGCACAACTTAACCACTTCTGAATATGCTATATCGAAACTGTTAGAAAGGACTTCGCTTACATTTGTGCCTGAAAATTCCTGGGTTATATAAACTGCAACAACATCAAAAAAATTACCATACAGATCTAAGAAATACTACAAACTAGTTTCGGGAAAACATTCTTGATATTTTTTTAAAGTTCCTTAGATCTAGAAGCTCTAGAAACTGCAGAGATTCTAAACTGGAAAATATGTCGTCCATTTGCTGAAAAACTGTCAATAATTTCATAACACAGACACCTATAAAATGTCTTAAGATCACGACCATCACCGTACTTAAAACGTTTCCTGTTCAACTCTTGTGCTTAAGCTTCTGGTACGGCATTTGTTTGCTCCCATTTGTTTCAAAACAGTTTCATTTTGTTTGCTGTAGGTTAGAGAACTCCTTTATTTTTGTAGTGCAGTATCCAATGTCATGTAGCTTAGTTTGAAGAATACTGTACAAAACATCTGTATGTGGGAAAATGTCGGCAAAAACGTTCAAAAGAAAATTTTTATTGAAGTCGTTCAATGAAGCTAGAAAACATTAGGCACTTATGGCAGATTCTTAGTCCCCGTTTTCTTTAGGGTCATTGGTTTTCTCCAACAGGCAAATAAGATCGTCTCGGTTTTCATGTACTGAGACAACTAACCGCGACTTAAAATTCCAGCGCGTAGCTGAAACTCGTGGCAATCTCTTTTTTACCAGATCATCAAGGGCCTTTGTTCGTTTTGTGGTTTTTGAAAAAAATGCCGCCAATCCACTCAATGTACTGAACGAAAATCTGCATTCTTTTATTGAGCATGAAGATGGGAAAAACCAAATTTAACCTGTCAGCCATGCAATGAACAAAAATTGCCTTGGGACACTTTTGTCTCACTTTCGCTTGCAGTCTATTCAAATGACCAGCCATAACAGCAGCACCATCATAGCTTTGAGCTACCGGTTTTTCTCGCAGCTGTAATCAGCCACTAATTTACCTACATCGATGTAAATGGCCTCAGCAGAGCGATTTTCACACATCAAAAAAACTTACAAACCTTTCTTGAACTTTACCATCATTCTCAGTGTACCGAAATATGCAGGAAAGTTGTACCTGATTACTTATATCTGTTGTTTCATCAAGGCTAATAAAAACAAATGCATCTTTTTCAATTCCATTTCTTATGTGTTCGCTGACAACAATGGATACACTAGAAATAAAATCATTTTGTATTAGGNATCTTTTTCAATTCCATTTCTTATGTGTTCGCTGACAACAATGGATACACTAGAAATAAAATCATTTTGTATTAGGTTTGACAGTCCCGTAAAAACTGACGAAATTTCATGATGATGTTTCAAAGTTAAATCATACTGACTGATGAGGTTTATTAGTTAAACATAGTTACCTTTGTTTCTTGAATCATGTCCTTCATTGTGAACTCTCAAAGAGAGCCCCCGCTTTGCTAGATAACAAACAACATATACAAAACGTCTCAAGATTTCTCTGTTCTTTTTAACAAGTTCGTTGAGTGGNATCTTTTTCAATTCCATTTCTTATGTGTTCGCTGACAACAATGGATACACTAGAAATAAAATCATTTTGTATTAGGGTTGACAGTCCCGTAAAAACTGACGAAATTTCATGATGATGTTTCAAAGTTAAATCATACTGACTGATGAGGTTTATTAGTTAAACATAGTTACCTTTGTTTCTTGAATCATGTCCTTCATTGTGAACTCTCAAAGAGAGCCCCCACTTTGCTAGATAACAAACAACATATACAAAACGTCTCAAGATTTCTCTGTTCTTTTTAACAAGTTCGTTGAGTGGNGCTTTGCTAGATAACAAACAACATATACAAAACGTCTCAAGATTTCTCTGTTCTTTTTAACAAGTTCGTTGAGTGGTATATGATTTTTTTGTTCATCAAGCAAGTGGTTAGTCCTAATTTTGCCAAAGGTTTTCTTACAAACGATTTTTTGCAAATGAGTCTGGAAAAAACAATTCTTATTTAAAGCTTTGTGCAAATCACTGTAACCAGTTTTTCTCCAGACATTATTCTTTGGCAAAAAGCATACATGGCAAACAAAATAGTTTACAGAGTAATGGACATCCCATCAACCACTCATTTTACGAATACAATTTACTATTAAAATGTCTAACAAAAGATTTTACTGCAGTGTTTATGTCTAGAGCCGGAGTAGGTCTCCCCACTATCAAAATTTCTTTTTTCTTTTCAAAAGGAAAATAAGTAAAATCGATCTTCAATGCAGTACAAATAGCACAGTGGCTGTGTGCTTGGCTGGTGCCGGGTTGAGAGCCCCGTTCCATCCTGGACAGCATAAGCTGCAGATCTCACATATTACCCTACAGGGAGATGGCAGTTAAACACTAGGCATTGCAGCGCTGTCACACATCCAAAACTGAATAAAATGTACATAACACAGACACGATCTTTATTCTACACGCGTGTAACACATAAAAAACCTTCCTTGTACGAACAAAATGTGTTTTTTTTAATCACTTGAAACAACCCATGTACGTAAACAAACCGCCGGCGCGGGTCAGCTGCTGCGCCTTCAGCGGGCCTTGGCCGATAATTTCGGAAGTAGTCTCACGAAGGCACATGAACTCTTCCCGACCTTCATGTTACCATGACAACAGGACCCAATAAAGACGAAGAGAAAACATGAACTAAGGGAAATTAAAACACACTAAAACAAAACCTTAAACCCTGGCTGCCGCACCGAGAGTTAAGTGTGCGCGTGAGACAAATATATATTTGTGGCACAGAGGTCTTTCGCGACCAGCGGGAGCGAGAATTCACGCGCACGGAAATTCAAATATGGATTCTCGGACTGGTAAATAATATATATTTCAGCAATAGCACAGGGTAAGCAGTACTTACCTAGCATCTATCGAATACACACCACTGGATGAGGAGGAAGTGGGAGAGGAGGAGGAGGATACACTTCAGGGGATTGGATCTCAAACACACGGACTGTGGGCCAAAACACTTTACACTGTAAAGTCTAGCTGGAGCGGCCCAAAACATGCCCGATTAAGAGAATAGGAATCCCATTGAAAGGATGGAACATGTGACAAACTGAAGGATTGATCTAAGGATCGATTNCCCGATTAAGAGAATAGGAATCCCATTGAAAGGATGGAACATGTGACAAACTGAAGGATTGATCTAAGGATCGATTGGGGTATTGGGATTGATCGAAGGATTTCTGAGGTCTGGTGAGGATTAATCGGCGAATTGCTAAGGATTGGTGAGGTTTGGTAAGGAGGATCGCAGAGGATTACTAAGGATTGGTGAGAATTGCCTAGGATTGTAGAGGATTGGTGCAGATAATGGAGGATTCACGAGGATTGCAGAGGATGGGTTTGGATTGGTGAGGATGACTACCGAGGAGAGCAGANCCCGATTAAGAGAATAGGAATCCCATTGAAAGGATGGAACATGTGACAAACTGAAGGATTGATCTAAGGATCGATTTGGGGTATTGGGATTGATCGAAGGATTTCTGAGGTCTGGTGAGGATTAATCGGCGAATTGCTAAGGATTGGTGAGGTTTGGTAAGGAGGATCGCAGAGGATTACTAAGGATTGGTGAGAATTGCCTAGGATTGTAGAGGATTGGCGCAGATAATGGAGGATTCACGAGGATTGCAGAGGATGGGTTTGGATTGGTGAGGATGACTACCGAGGAGAGCAGAGGAGGATTGCTGAAGATTGGTGAGTATGATAATTGATGATTGCCGAGGATTGCAAAGGAGTATTTAAAGGAGGATTGCGGAGTAGGATGACTGAGTATTGGTGAGGATTACAGAGGATTGTGAAGGATTGGGATTCATCGAATGAGATAAGCATGCTTATCACCTGAGCTGCTCTCGTACATTCCAAGACTCAAGGGCCTAGCACTTCCTTTTCTTGAGTGCTGAGGCATCGTTGGCGGTATTTGTCTTCGCAGATATTGGTGCTGTATTATTTGTTTGTAGATCGTCATGTGCTAGTTTGGTAATTTTATATTTCATGCAAACCGACCGAGTATCATACATCTTAAAGTGCTTGCAGTGCATGCGATGTGTGCGGTGGACCCTTCGTACAGATGGTTCTCTCACATCGCGACATGAGAAAACCATCTCTACGAGGAGTCCACCACACACACACTGCAAGCATCACACGCACCCCAGTTAGGGCCACGCACACGGCAAGCATCACACGCACCCCAGTTAGGACCACACACACTGCAATTAGCACCACAATCAGCACTGCATGAACTNCACGGCAAGCATCACACGCACCCCAGTTAGGACCACACACACTGCAATTAGCACCACAATCAGCACTGCATGAACTTCAATTAGCACCTCATGTTGTCAGTGTACACAGCACACACCACAAGCAATGTATACACCACAGTTAGCACTGCTCACAACCCAGTTATCACCATGTGCACCACAATTAACACTGNGCTCACAACCCAGTTATCACCATGTGCACCACAATTAACACTACGTGCACTGCAGTTAGCACCACATGCAACGCAAGCACTACATGTACTACAACATGTATGTTACACTGTATTTTTTAATCAAACATAAACTTGCTAAACTGGCATGTGAACTGGACGAGTTACGATAAATAATGCAGCATCGATATCTGCGAAGACGAATACATTCAACGACGCCTGAACTCGCAAGAAAAGGAAGTGCTGGGCCCTTGAGACTTGGGATGTGCGAGGGTAGCTCGGGTGATAGTCATATCTTATGTGCTCTTCTCAGGCATCAATTCTCCACAATCCTCCTCAAAAATCCTTAGCAATCCCCACAGATCCTCCTCTGCAATCCTCCCCAATCCACAATAATCCTCCTATGTAATTTTCACCAATCCTCAGCAATCCTTCAATAAAACCCAATACCTAGACCGATCCTTCAATAAATCCTTCAGTTTGTCGTCTGTCCCTTCCCTTAATGGGATTTCTGTTTCCTTAGTCGAGCATGTTTTGAAACATTTCAGCTAGACTTTGCCATGTAAAGAGTTTTGTCTCACGGTCCGTGTGTTTGAAATCTAATCCTGTGAAGCGGTCCCTCCTCCTCGTTCTCCTCCATCTCCTCCTCATCCTATATACGATATAAAATATGCAGAAGAAAATAGCTTACAGAATGGTAGGGGTCCATACACATTACATGCCTAGAACATTGGTTAAAAATCACAGTCCTTTTAGATGAGATTATTTCTGAAAATAATTATAGTCCCATAACACAAATTATCTCTGGTTGGGCAAGTCAGTGAGTGATTCGTATTCCAGTAGCAAGTGTACAAAAACCGCTCTGAGTACACAAGTTTTTTTTAAGTTTCTTTTAAGGCTTCATTTTAAGGGTTTGTTTTAATTTTTAATTTTGAGGTTTATATTTAAGGTTTCTTTTAGAGGTTTAATTTCGAGGTTGTCGTTTTTGAGGTACATTTGACAACTGGTCAGTTGGCCTGGTCGTTTGGTATGGTCCTTTGGTATAATCAGCTCTGCTTGAAATGTTTTGCGAATTTTTTGAATGAAGAGGTTAACTATGAGATTCGTATCAGGATACTTTTTTCTCAAGATTGTCCATCATCGTCAGTTTGTATAGGTTGGTGGTATGGTCGGTTTGTCTTGTTGGTTAATTTAGCCAGTTTCGCAGGAACTGGTCTCGGCAGGAGCCAGTCTTGGGCTCAGTAAGTCTCGTCAGGAACCAGACTTTGATGGAGTTAGTCTTTGGTAGAGTCACATTATTCTTAAGTGGTTCCATTTTTGTGTGGGGCCATTCTTAAGTGGTTTCAGTTTTGGGTGGTTTCTGTCTTGGGTGGTGTGCCAATGTATGATGAAAAGACTAATTATAAATCATAATTATCATATCAACGAGATGCATAAGTCCTTGGTCCAAATAAATCACGCAAAATGTACAAATAACACATAAGAACCAGTGCCAGAAAGAAAAAAAAAACTTAATAAAAGCCAAAGACCCTACAACCAGGTACAGCATATCAGTAAAGGTGCGGAGCGCTAATAAATAATAATGATGAGTGTCGTTGCATATACACAAAAAAATATAAAATTAGTAAACACATAAACAGAATGTATAACCACAAAATATACGCCTGGAGGAAAAATTGTTTGCCATCAAATAGTAATGTTAGACTTGTGATTGTGCATCACTAAATATCTTCTTTGTCTTTCAGGTTACCAATTTAAATTATAAGAATTTTAAGAACTGAATAAAATTTTTTTACAGAAATGTTTGGAAAACAATTGCTGTCAACAAATAGATAAAATTCATTACAACGGGAATGCGTTATTTAATAAAATAAATTGCAAAATTTTTTAAACAAAACAAAAATTTCTGACATATGTTAAATAATTAACTGCTCTTCAAATGCAGGTCACAATATTAAATTCAATAACTTTACATTATAATTATATTCTTTTAGATGTCGACAAAACTAGATAAACAACAAATAATGTTCAGAAAAAATAGTTTATGGTAACTTCAAAATGTTCTCAAAAAATTAAGCTTGAATAGCCTCTGGGATGCATCCATAACATCTAATACTAATAATTCATACTAAAAAAATAAAAAAAATAAAAAATAAAAAAAATATATTGACCTCAAAATCAATGCAAATCATGTTAACATAATCACGAGACACATGAAGTACACGCTTTATGTCATGACAAACTCAAGGTGTAAAACGACATTAAGATCAAACTGACAGTTTGCAGATTGAAATTAGTTTTAACAACAAATAATTTTAAATGTATTGCTTGAAATCAAAATAGACAACATGAAACCGTCCAAAATCATATGTTTAGTTAAATGTGCATAAAGATTTTTGTTTATGAAAAAAATCTATATTTTATACATTTAGCTTAAGTCCTGCGAACACTTGCACGAAAAACAGAACTGTCTTCTGAGACAAGAACTAGCTCTGAGAGCAGGCGAAAAGTCCAATAGCTATGCCATTCAGTCGTAAGTGTAGTTGTCAAGTTAAGTTATAACTTCGCCGCAAACACAGAACTTGAGAATTTTCAGTTACGTGAATTACGTGGACCCTCTCTACAACAGAATGTGCAAAACAATAAATTCAATCATTGAACAAATTCAAAAAGGGGAGAAAAAGGTTATTTGAATACTTTACTCGCGAATGTAGCAAATATACAAACGGAGTAACTCATGAAGTCGGCATCACCAAAATTCCAAAAGTAATCCAAATGCACAACCTAATTTCTACTTAAAATGTCATGTTTGGCACTAAAAGACTACATTACGGGACGGCACTACAAGTTCACCTAGGAACCAAATCCCCACAGGAGAAACAGACGGAAACACAGTGGCAATGTGCCATCTTGCTCCCCTGCCGAATCAGAAGTGCCTGAATCAAAGCTGTGAAGCACGCAGTATTATTAAACAAAAGAGCAACGAAATGATTAAAATCTTGCCGACAGATGTCGTTTGCTGTCCACAAAAGACAAATTATGCTCAGACACACAGAGGTGGGGAACATGTACCACATTAAAATAACCCCATTTTTTTTTGGGTAAAATCACATGTCAAGCGGCAAGGATACGCAGAGAAAAATTTGTCAGAACCGCAGCTGCAGGGAAGTGAGTGGGAGTAGTGCTTCAGACGGCAACTGAAAGAATTATCAGCGCTGCAATGTACATCCGGTCAGTAACGAAACAAATATCACGTAACACCGGGCTGCAGGCGACACAGGATTAAAAACTTAACTGTCAAAGCACAGACCTAAACTGATTTGAAATCAAAGTAACTTGAAATAATATGTAAACTGTAAAATAGTGACAAACCATGATTAAATAAACTGAAAACAATTAACTAACGTCCTATATAAACTCCGATAAATAGTGAAATCAAAATACAGAACATTACTATAATGAGTTGCCGTAAAGAAATATCGGACAAACACTTAGTAATTAAATAAATCGTAGATTGCTCAAATGAAGATTTTATAGGAATTATTCACCCCATTAATCAAATACAATAATGTAACAAGACAATCAATATTATTACTCGCAATAGTTTTTATAGTGTTAAACACTGAAAATGAAGTCTTATGATAATTTAAATTGAGAACAGTACCAGTTAAATAAAGGTTGCGTATTTTAAAACGGCACACGCTTCTGCCCTCAAAGGAAACAGTGAGGTGCGGGAAAAAAAAATTTAATATAGCAGAGAACCGACAAGAAGGTAAGACAAGGACACTTTAACCAAAAAAAAGTCAGCATGCACAACTGGTAGCAAATAAAAGAACGAGAAGTTAAGATACCAATATTTCCGCCAAAACAAAGGTAGCATGCAAAAGTTGCTGACAATGACATAACAACAGTGGAGGTACAAGTACCCACAACCAGAAAAAACCACAAAGGGTGTACAAAGAGTCAAAACAAAACATAGGACAAGACTCGACAACAAAATAAATAAACGGGATATCAAGAAACTTCCCACGATCCCAAAATAACTGGGAAAGTCCAAGTGCAAAGAGCAAAACAAAGTCCCACACCAAAATTTATAGGCAACCAACAAGACCAAAAAAAAATTCCAATCGATGCACCTAATTAAAAACTGAAGCTAAAGTCGAATATTACAAGTTGAGGTTAGGTTGCGATCAAGAATTGATGACACGAAATGTAGTGACTAAGTCCCATATGAAAGTCACTCCACAACATAAATCAAAATAGAGAAATATAAATGAAACTAGAATCCGTAAGATTAAAAATAATAGGAATTACAAACAACACTTTTACCAAACTGCCAAATACTCAAAATACCTACAAAGTTACAGAGGAAGGGCAACTGTGTCCCGTATCACAGTTAAAAAAAAAAAAAAAGTGCTCTCAACACATGCCAGGACACGAGTACTGAAGTATCGCAACGCGAGACCAAATCCCGAAAACCGAGACACGAGAGTAACCACCAGAAACGATAAAATTAAAAGTGATAAATTCAAAAGTTAATCACACAACCACCAATGCCATAAAAAATTCTTCGAAGTAGCAAAGAGAAAACAGTATTGGTATTTAACAAACAAACAAGTAAAGGGCAAGAAAGAGAAAAAATTTTTAACCCTACCGTATTTGAGGAGAAGGAAAACCTGGCACGACACAGCAGTCTCACGTGGCAGAAGGTCAGCAACGTCGAACCCACCAGAAGGAGCTGAGAAGTGCGCCATCGTCTGCGGCCGACACTGCAGGAAAAGAAGCAGCTACTCTGGCGAACTCCACACAGCAGACACTTTCCACTGTAGAAAAGCCATGGTGCACCAACACTAAAACCAAATTTAAAAAAGACAAGTATCGAAAGTACAAGAAAACACACATGAAAGAAAATTAATTAGGACAAATTTTGATAACCCTACAGAAATTAAACCAAACACATGGCTAACACAACACATGTCACCACTTTTTAGGACCGACTAAAAAACAGCGAACGAAACGGTTGATGAATCTTGACGGAAAATGTCTCTAAATCAATAAACGAAGGAAAACTGACATTATTTTTTCTCACTCATTCATTAGTTTAATTGAGTGAAGTGACTGTTGAATAAGTCAGATGCTGTTAACTGATTTAAACAGTGAAATTTCTCACCGATTCAGATTTAGAGTGTCGTTTCCGGCGGGGGGCACGCGCACCAATTTACACGAGAAGCTTACTACCACACAAACACAGAGTATGTATGTATACAGATGCGAGACAGCTGCTTCATTCCGCCAACTGCGGCCGCACATGCCAGGAAGATGGCGTCGCTGGCAAGCAAAGTATCGGAGCGCCGTTCGCCAATCGGCGCCTGGCGACCCACTTGCCGGCCGGCAGCCCAGACAATAGGGAACGATTCGCAGCGCGCAGTAAACAATCAGACGCAAAACGCGTTCCCACAGCCGAGCGCAGGCAGAAAACGGACACGCCTGCATAGAAATAACCGCCACGTCATCTATACTCTCGGTACTTATCTACACTGTAAAAAAAAACCTTTCTTTGCAGCAAAACGTAATTTATTGCTGCAAAAATAAAATTTGTTTAAATATGAACCACAGCAAAGTAGCCTTTCACACAAACATAATTTTTTGTTTGATCTTTATAGTATTGACTATGATACCATTGCATTGTCGTTGCAGTAGTTCAGCAAACGCTTTTGTAGTTATACAGGATGATTCTAAAATCATGGGACAAACATTGAGGAATGGTAGAAATCATCAAAACAAACAATTATTGTATAGGAATATATGGGCGGAAGTGACGCGTTGAGGCACAGACACAAAAACATTAACGGAAACATAAAATGTTCATTAGCAGCATACTTAATGAGTGATTCCGTACAGACAATGTTAAAACAGTTGCTGAAAATGCATCCACCAACAGTCACGCATGCTTGGCGACCTCTACATATGGCGTCATTGGCTGAACAACGGTGGCGTGCGTGAAATACCCGGCATATTTGAATCTGTTCGCCAATCACTCCACCGACGCTACCAAGCTTGCATTACTGTCGGTGGTAGAAATTTTGAGCAATTATGATAAACATTGCTGTAAAAAGGCATTTAGCGGCGGCGTTGTAAATAAACAATGTGTTGCATTTCATGTGTTATTTTTGTGTTTGTGCCTCAACGCGTCACTCCCGCCCATATATTCCTGTATAATAATGTTTTTTTTTAGTGAGCTCTACCACACCTCAATGTTTGTCCCATGATTTTAGAATCAGCCTGTATAAGTTACACTATAAGATAATTTGTGCTTGGACAATCAAACGTAATTTGTAAGTAAGAGAGAAGTAACAAATATTAAAAAATATTACAAATAAAAACTAGGGCGGCTCCGAGATTCAAACCCACTCACCTCGTGTAACTAACCTAACGCCCTGCATCACATGCCAACTTTGTCTTTATGCATATGGATTACTTTTGATAGGTATAATGTAGTAGTAACATGGGCTAGAATAGAATCTCACATCTTGGGAAGGATTAAGGTTAGTGGTGTGAATAATCACCGACCTTCATAATGGAACTAAACGTCTGCAGGAGGACTATAAATTTGCTCAGCTGCAGTTTCGTAACTGCAGATATACTTATTGGTTTATGAACGTTTGCGTTGCGAGAACAGTTACATACTGAAAACGGCTACATTGTGTTTCTGTAAATAAAACAGCAACCAAGAGATGGTTTTCTTTGTAATACAGAAAACTATGTATGGATTTTTTAGTGTGCACTCTGTAACACAATCCTGAACAAAAATGCTTAGCAAGTATAAAAACCTCCACAGAAATCAAATTCATTCCCGTTTATATAAAATAAAATACAATGATTGACACAAAAAATATTAATTCTGTTTTATTTGTTGTATTTATTACTAAGTTATGTTTACCTTTTACGATGAGGTTACGCTTATCCAGTTATGTATTTCTGCTTATTCACCTGTTAAAAAGTATTTTCATTTTATCAATTTCAAAGCAGCTTTTCTGTGAAAATTTTAGTTTTTTTGATATTTTTCCATTAGTATTTTTTTCCCCCTATGATGATATGTTTCTTATTTCGTAATCAACAATGATTTTCGTGGCTGTGGTCACCGAGACGTTAGTTATCTCTACCGCGAGGCTCCAAGTACGAATACTTTTACAATTATAGGTTTAATTTTAGATCACATAAGTATGGTCTTTAGCCCGACATAAACCGCCTGGTAAAAAGAAAAATAACCCAGGCGTTTACGAGTACAGTGAAATAAAATAATTATTACCATCCAAAATCTGGAAACTCGAAATCAGGAATATCTCGAGGCGGCAGGTTCTAAGAGAATTACAGTGCCTCCCATCATTCAGGAATTACAGTTTTGTATTTTTTATATCTGACTAATCATCAAAATGATTATTTCAATAAATACATTTTTGCCTGTATCACCAATACGATTGTGTATCAAAAATCAGCCCTCCCTCATTCAGAAAATTTTTGGAGACTTATAAGACGTTTATACTTTTGTCACCAATCAGCAAATAGTTTGGTAAAGGATGTTCGCGGTTAAGACAGCACTTTAGAAAGCCCTGGTTAGCGTCTACTTTTCTCCCCCATTTTGTATCCTTCCACCACTTGTCAAATTAACACTACCATGGACCACATCACTTTTTAATTTGTTAGTCGAGTGTAATGGTGAAATCCTTAGGAATGCACATACGTTACTAATAAACAAATTCTTACACTTCTGAGAAAATCAATTAAATGTCCGGATATTGAAACGTCACATTTATAATACGACGTCAATACATGTAACTATTTTCCCTACCTTACTGCCAACTAAACAAACAGCACGCCAGTCAGCGTGCCCGTTGAAACACACGCAGTGACGGACAGTGGTTTATTTTTCGAACGTTGATTTTAAAAGTGCTCACTTTACCGTGAACCGCCTGTAATCGTGTGCGGGGCCTCGTCAGCAGACTAGCCAGAAAGTCGGTCATGTTCGCGGCTGGGAAAAGACACGCGAGTTCAACGTATCGTGCCCAAACTGCAGCGAAAGAGGCGCGGCGGTTGGCGTAGGTCATACGGCGCCACCGAACACCATTGTACGTAAATTAGCACGACAAATATGGCATCCGGACGCACATCAGACTAAACGGCCGGTCTGGGCCGTGGTTCAGCTACGTTACAAATGCCTTTTGCATTTTATCCTGAAGGACGAGGCGGCTATCGTATGTGTTAGCTCTTTAAGCATTCTAGATCCGTAATTTACGAGACTTATCACCCGGAGGCTGTTGTAAATAGAAACATCAGTCCTGTTTGAATTACGTTCACAGTGAAATATCATTCGAGAGCTGGTTATATTTCCAACAGCTGCCTACAACCTTTGGGACAGTTTGAATGTAACTTTATGAAACACATGGTCGACAATGCAAACATCATGTCATCCACCGACAGTAAAAACAAATATGACATCGCATAGAAAATTAATTTTCCTGCTTTTTCTTTACGAGTAACGTCCACCTATACGTTTTTTTACAACATGCCTTATGTTTTCGACGGTACCAGTTCACTTATTCACGCCAATCATCGTTTCCCCAAAATATAAACAGGAAGTAACTTATAAAAATAATGAGCCTGCTCTCCTCTATATGGGATGGGTGCAAATAATTTTTAATGAAGTTCTTAAAAGCTTGGATGGTAAGTATACCTTAAAGTATCAATGGCACCAATGTAATTAGAGATCGAACCAGGAGCATATGCAATATTACTGAGACAATTACAAATACACACGTGCTTTACCCGTGACTCGAACACAGAAAACCTCGTACCATAAGCTAGCGTGCAAACAACCTCATTACGTAGGCAGGATTCAGAGCATCAACCTCGGATATAATGTGTTTAATGTTTGGAATGATAAACTTTACTAACCTGGTATATTTACAGGCCGTTATTTTGAAAATAAGTTTTTGAGACATTTAGCAGACGTAAGTTTAGTTGGTATACCGTAGCGCTACTTGTATAAAGCATTTGGTAGAGATTGGTCTATTACGTCCCGAGATATAGCATTACAAATTAAATTTATTATCCGGTGCTATCGTACAAAATTGGCTAAAAAAATATATGCATATGATTCATCTATTAGATACTGTCAGCGTATAAACTTTGATTGGATTTGATAAATTGTTTAATAGATATGACAAATTTATTTAAATTATAAATATGACCGTCATTTTGAAAACCAGTGTCTGACCCCACGTAAATAATGTAAGTTTACATGCCCTACCGTTGCACTACTTGCGTATACAATTTAGTGGGAGTCGATTAATTGTTCCGCGAGATATTTCATAGAACCTAAACTTTTTATGTGACAATCATCATAAATTGTCAACAAAAGGTACTGTATAAGCCCATTCGATGATTGTCATAGACACTTCCAGCATAAAAACTTCGGTTGACATTGCTTGGGACATGTGGCATACGAAGCAAAAATATTTACATGGCTGATGTTTTCAAAATACACTGAAGAGCCAAAAAAACTTGTACACGTGTGTAATATCGTGTAGGGCATCCGCGAGTACGCAGAAATGCCACAATACGACGTGGCATGGAATCGACTAATGTCTGAAGGTATGCAGGAAGCAATTCACACCATGAATCCTGCAGGGCAGTCCTCAAATCCATAGGAGTGCGAGGCGGTGGAAATATCTTCTGAACAACACGTTGCAAGGCATCCCAGATATGCTCAATAATGTCCATGTCTGGTGATTTAGGTGGCCAATGAAAGTGTCGAAAGTCAGAAGAGTGTTCCTGGAGCCACTCGGTAACAACTCTCGGCGTGTGGGGTGTCGCATTGTCCTGCTGGAATTGTCCACGTCCATCGGAATGCACAATGGACATGAATGGGTGCAGGTGATTGGACAGGATGCTAACGTATCTGTCACCTGTCAGAGTCGTATCTAGACGTATCAGGGGTCCCATTTCACGCCAATTGCACACGCCCCATACCATGAAAGTTCCCCCACCATCTTGAACAGTTCCCTGTTGCCATGTAGGGTCCATGAATTCAGAAGGATGTCTCCATAACCGTACACGTCCATCCTCCCGATACAGTTGGAAACGAGACTTGTCAGACCAGGCAACGTATTTCCAGTCATCATCAACAGTTCAATGGTGGTGTTGTCGGGCCCAGGCAAGGAAAAAAACTGGTATAGGCGTGCGTATGCAAATAACAGAGGTATGGAACCAATCAGAGTAACATGATGCGGTCGGCAGCGCCTGTATAAGACAATAAGCGTCTAGCAAAGTTGCTAGATCGCTTACTGCTGCTACAATGGCAGGTAATCAGGATTTAAGTGAGTTTGAACGTATTGTTATAGTCGGCGCACGAGATGGGACATAGCATCTCCAAGGCAGCGATAAAATTTGGATTTTCGCCTACGACCATTTCACGAGTGTGCCGTGAATATCGGGAATACCGTAAAACATCAAATCTTCGATATCGCAGCTGCCGGAAAAATATCGTGAACGAACGGGACAAACGACGACTGACGAGAATCATTAAACGTGACAGACGTGCAACCCTTTCTCAAATTGGCGCAGATTTCAATCCTGGGGCATCTACAAGTGCCAGCGTGCGAACTATTCAAAGGACCATCATTGATATGGGCTTTCGGAGCCGAAGGCCCACTCGTGTACCGTTGTTGACTGCACGACACAAAGCTTTACGCCTCGTCTGGGCCCGCCAACACCGCCATTGGACTGTTGATGATGACTGGAAACACGTTGCCTGGTCTGACGAGTCTCCTTTCCAATTGTATCCGGCGAATGGACTTGTACGGGTATGGAGACATCCTCATGAATCCATGGACCCTACATGTCAACAGGGGACTGTTCAAGCTGGTGGAGGCTGTGTCATGGTATGGGGCGTGTGCAGTTGGGGTGAAATGGGACCCCATATACGTCTAGATACGACTCTGATAGGTGACAGATACGTTAGCATCCTGTCCAATCACCTGCACCCATTCATGTCCATTGTGCATTCCCATGGACGTGGACAATTCCAGCAGGACAATGCGACACCCCACACGCCGAGAGTTGTTACCGAGTGGCTCCAGGAACACTCTTCTGACTTTCGACACTTTCATTGGCCACCTAAATCACCAGACATGGACATTATTGAGCATATCTGGGATGCCTTGCAACGTGTTGTTCAGAAGATATTTCCACCGCCTTGCACTCCTATGGATTTGTGAACTACCCTGCAGCATTAATGGTGTGAATTGCCTCCTGAATACCTTCATGCATTAGTCGACTCCATGCCACGTCGTCTTGCGGAACTTCTGCGTGCACGCGAGGGCTCTACACGATATTAGGCATGTGTGCCAGTTTTTTGGTCCTTCAGTGTATTTTCAACAGCAATTTTAGTCGAAATTGGTTAAACTGTAAGACATATATCAAATAAACCTAAAATTATTGTACGACCCCAATTTTAAAAATATATGCCTTATCGATATAAATCTCACGTGTGTGTATGGACTATTAATTATGTACGTGTAAACTTTGGCGATAATCGGTTCAGTAGTTTTCAAAATATAATATAAAATCATAATTTTTTTCATGTAGTGCTATATTCCAAAATGGCAAACCAATGCTTACATGATGTACTACCAACATACAATTAGTTTTGAATCCGTTGAATGGTTCCCGAGATACGCCATATCGCCCTAAATTTTAAAATGACCACCATGTTTAATGTAAGTACCCGTAGTGGTCGAAAACTAAGTACTAAATGTGAACCGAGTTTGGTGAAATTTGGTTCACATGTTCAATAGTTTTTAGGGGAGAATTAGACACAGGCACAGATACAGGAAAGTTATGTCATAAGCCTTTCTTTCTCTCGGAAAGTAGGCTAATAAGGTTCATGTGATATAATCGCTTCTGATATAAGTTACGCCCCAAAAACCGAGCGGTTTCTGTCGATGTATTGCGAAAATTCGGTGTAGCCCCTAAGGGTTTTCGAAGGCTTCGATTGCTGTTTTGTCGAGGAGTTCGAAACGCAAATAGTCAGACATTGGAAGGACATGATTGACAATGCTAGCATCTAGTTGGTATCAAGTAGTTTGAAGCCTAGCCTATTGTTTCCTAGAGTTCCTCTCGCTATACTTTCTGCGCTCTAGCCATGCAAAGTAAACCCCCGAATATCGTGGTATGCGAGGTTAAATATCGAGATACTACACTTAAATTAGATCGGCACAAATATTACTGCAGGGAATACGGAAAGTACGTTACGTTATCTTGGCATGTTATTAAATTGATTATAAAAAAAAAAAAAAAAAAAAAACTCCTCAAGAATTTTGTTGTTATTCCAAACGTTGTGAAGAAAATTAAAACCAATGGTTTTGTGGCAAAAGGATTCACGACCTGCTGCACCTGGCAGACAGCATCAGACATGCTTCTCAGCAAATTGCTCCATTCATCATCAACCTAGTGTAAATTGTATGATAGCATCGACTGGCTCTGCATGCTACGAACAACAGGGAATCATTTTGAACAGGTTTCAAACACACTGTGTGTGCACTTAAACATGAACAAAAAAAACAGGTAATTGCAAAAATAGATTATTAAAAAAACTGGTTGAATACGCCTTTAAAACTTTAAAAAAAGTCATTTATGTAGGAAATCTTGCAACAATGGACGAAGCATACTGAACCACTTGGTTAATGTCATTTTACAAATTGCTAATCGTTCCTGTCAATACCTTATGAAATGGAATACGACTTAACAGACATTTTTACCTAATTATTGTTCTCATTCTTCATTTTCCTTGTATATCTTCCCACAATGAAGCTAGTAAGTGGTTTCTTCGTCTTTCGAAGAACTGTTGCAGTTCTGCATTTTCTTTATTTTTTTATTTTTTTTTGCCAATTGTCTTNTTTCTTCGTCTTTCGAAGAACTGTTGCAGTTCTGCATTTTCTTTATTTTTTAATTTTTTTTTGCCAATTGTCTTATAATACATTTATTTTACTGGTTCTCTGGAGAGGTCATCATATTTAGTTTGTGTTTCTTCCTGCTATCTTTCTTTTAGTNTTATAATACATTTATTTTACTGGTTCTCTGGAGAGGTCATCATATTTAGTTTGTGTTTCTTCCTGCTATCTTTCTTTTAGTTTTTTTTTTCTAAGAATGTTTTCTCATGTACATCGGTAAGAGCTGTATTTATTTTTTTCCTGCCACGGTTGGTTTCTTTACATAATTCTGCTTTAGGAAACAGATTTACTGACTATGGTGAAAATGTTTCACTTGTATTAAGTGATGGTTTATTGCCGTGGGTCCAGGTGCTATACCTGGCTAGTGATTACTGTCACTATCCATATACACTTCAGTCTCTTCCTCTGATTAAGCTAGGCCTACCACGAACCTTTTACAACAGAAGTTGCAAAATCACTGTGTAGATGTTTATCTATATTTAACAGAAAAGTTCCTGTAGCTGAAAATTCTTATGCGATGTTACAAGGTTTAAACAAAGTCATAAATGCATTATAGTTTTCTTGAAGTCGTAGACTGTTTTTCAGCCAGAAATCCACTCCCCTGCTGCCGAGTTGCTTGAATGGACTTTGTACAGTACTATGCATGTATCTGAAGCTGATGGTAATAGTGCGGTGGACATGACAACATAACTGCATCCTTATCTTTCCACAATTCGAATTCTGTAGCACTCATATGGGATGAACGAGTGGACTGTCTTTGCTGGGTTTTGTGAGAACGAGGTAAATAGGCATAAATTGCACAAAGGTATCTTGATTCATGCATCCCAATTCCGTAGCAATACCAATGCAACCGGTAAGCCCATCTGGAAAGAAACTAGTATTTGTATTTCCAACTTTGGAAAACTTTTCGTAGGTGCAATAAAGGTTCTGAGCTCTCACTGAGGCAGCGACTGTACATACTCCACCGCGTTACGCAGATGTGGCAATATCCGACTCTTATACCTGCGATACATTTATTTGGTTTCAGCACAGTATTTACTTCAGCTTTATAGAAGCAGAACTGTTTAAGGAAGTAATAGTTAGCCTGAGTAATCATGCATTAATTATGTATAAAACTTATTAACATTATACTTGTTCAAATTTATAATCCTAGTGAAATTATTTCGTTACGATTGTCTTATTAAGATATATGTGTTCCTTTCAAGAATCCTTTGAACCAGAACACACACGCTGTCTCATTTCCTAACCAAGATAAAGGTTTTCTTGCTGGAAATATAGTTTATAATTTAAGTCTGATATTCAGATCAAACTTACAGTTGTTTACACATATGAATTTCATCTAGTCTCATGGGACTTAACAAAACAGGTAGCCGATAAATTTATTAATGTCTAAGACACGTGGAGTTTTTTTTCAGCGTGGAATTTTACGGAGAATATAAGTTCCTTTACTAAAGAGAGTACAGGAAACTTTCTTTTTCTGCAACCTGGTTCTACTGTATATTATGTTCAGGTGAGAGTATTGCGTCACACTACTGCAACAGACCTGTGTATTGTGGAGGCGGGGTGGGGATATTTATGTAGAACAACGTAGCAAGACCCCAAGAGCCAAATCATCGTTTACATAAACAGCTATGTGAACTACATTTATTTTTCATTTAATTAACTCCAGCTATAAGTATAACTACTCGTAAAAGCGTGTGAGGATCCAGAGGTATGAATAAAATATTTACACCAGCGCTAATACGTAAAGTAAGCAGAACTAAAACCTAAGATTAAAGTTTGTTGCAACATTATTTGAGAAGCACTGAGTTACTCATTTATCACAATTAGTTTATGAGCAGAGGAACTAACCCAATTTTCTCAAAGTGTGTTATTTTCTCTTTTTTACTGCACTTCACGAAATTTACAGGTTGATGCGATAGATAAAACTATGTTGATGAATTCAGCAAGCTTTCTGCTTCACTTAGAACCGTTATTTTTTTTCAATGAACATTTGCATTTCGTTAATTTTCAGTTAAATTATTATGTTTCCGTTTTAAGTTTATTAAATGCTTTAAGTCATTACTGCCGAAAATCTGTATACCATTAGGTACTAAATATTAATTGTAAACACCATAATAATAATGTACATATATCAAGTGTTCTTAATGTCATGGATTACCTCATGCCATCTAAATTTTCAGCAGCCAAAATATCGTTATTTTTTAAAATTAGAATCATAAGTTTATTGTAAATGTGTATCCAGTCTTCCTAATTTTCACTCACTTGCTCAGTACAATGCCAATAATTTTATCAACACTCATTCAGGTTAGTATGAAATTATGGGTGCTAGCATAAAAGAGCAATGACCAGTTCAATCCATGAGGGTTCTGGTTCGCCAACGAGTTTACCCATAAACACACTGAACAAATATTTCTCTGGAATTGTTCTGTAGCACTAATTCTGAGAGAGACTTTCACGCACTTCAATCCCTGTCATGAGAAGGGTATCAAGTTTAAGAATACGCGCTAGAATTGTGCTGTGATGCTCAGCTGTTCACCTTGCTTGCGTGCTATGTTTCAGCAGGAAGGTTAAATCTGCTGTATTTTCATAATGAGGATGCAGCATTCCTGAATAAGTAATCATCCCATCGTTCAATTGGGCTCCGCGTACCGTTTCTCAACCAGTTCTTTACATAACCTAACGGTATAACCATTTATTCTTAACTGTCGTTCACCCATACGGCAAGTATTCTTATAGAACGTACAAAAAGAGTTCGGTGTTATAGCGAAGTTGGCTGTATCCTTTCAGGATACAATTTACTCACCTTTTGAAATAAAAGTGATAAATGTAGAAACGATATTTTTTTGGGCATGTAGATTCCAGCGTACTTGGCTATAATATACAATTTTGGCAAATTATGCGTTTACTATGCCAAATACGAGTACAGATTAAGGCACATAAGAAACCAAAATCGCCTTGTAAATCAGTGAAAAAAGATGTGGCCTAAAACATAGTAATTTCTCGGGTATAAAATCCTCGATAGTTGGAAGTTTTTCAAGAAACAACAACTGAAAAGTAACGGCCACGTAAGTATCTACTGATAACTACATGTTAAAGCCTTAATTCGAAGTAGTTCTATCGTTCCAGAATTTAGAAAAGAGATCAAATCATTTTGATGAAGTAAGGTTTCTTTTGTCAGTGTTCTTAAAAAACGCTAAACACGTGAACAATTTTAACTTTTCATTTCGTGTTGTGTGTTCAATAGTTCTTAAATATTAACACATGTGAACTAAAAAGCCGTTAATATATCTGGAGTCCTAAAACCCTCGAAAATAAATACATCAGCACATAACGTGAGAACCCCTGTGCTGCAGTTAGCACAGGGGTCACTGAGGTGACAAAAGTCATGGGATAGCAATATGCAAATATACAGATGGCAGTAGTATCGCGTACAAAATGTATAAATGGGCAGCGCATTGGTTGGGCTTTCATTTGTAGTCAAGTGATTAATGTGAAAAGGTTTCTGACGTGATTATGGCCGCACAACGGGAATTAACAGACTTTGAACGCGGAATGGTAGTTGGAGCTAGACGCATGGGACATTCCATTTCGGAAATGGTTAGGGAATTCAACATTCCGAGATCCACAGTGTCAAGAGTGTGCCGAGAATACCTAATTTCAGGCATAACTTCCCACCATGGAAAACGCAGTGGCTGACCGCCGGCACTTAATGACCGAGACCAACGACGTGTGCGCAGAATGGTCAGTGTTAACAAACAAGCAACACTGCGTGAAATAACCGCAGGAATAAATGTGGGACGTACGATGGATGTGCCCGTTAGGACAGTGTGGCGAACTTTGGCTCTACTGGGCTATGCCGGCAGAAGACCGACTCGAGTACCTTTACTAACAGCACGACATCTCCTGCAGCGCCGACATCGCCTGCAGCGCCTCTCCTGGGCTCATGAACATATCGGTTGGACCCTAGACAACTGGAAAACCGTGGCTTGGTCAGATGAGTCCCGATTTCAGTTGGTAAGAGCTGATGGTAGGGTTTGAGTTTGGCGCAGACCCCACGAATCCATGGACCCAAGTTGTCAACAAGGAACTGTACAAGCTGGTGGTGGCTCCATAATGGTGTGGGCTGTTTTTACATGGAATGGACTGGGTCCTATGGTCCAACTCAACCGATTATTGACTGGGAAGGGTTATGTTCAGCTGCTTGGAGACCACTTGCAGCCATTCATGGACTTCATGTACCCAAACAACAATGGCATTTTTATGGATGAAAATGCGCCATGTCATTTGGTCAACTGTTGGCGATTGGTTTGAAGAACATTCTGGATGATTCCAGCGAATGATTTGGTCACCAAGATCGTCCGACATGAATCCCATCTAATATTAATGGGACATAATCGAGAAGTTAGTTCGTGCACAAACTCCTGAACCGGCAACGCGTTCGCAATTATGGACGTCTATAGAGGCAGCATGGCTCAATATTTCTGCCGGGGACGTCCAACGACTTGTTGAGTCCATGCCACGTCGAGTTGCTGCACTTCGCCGGGCAAAAGGAGGTCCGACACGATATTAGGAGGTATCCCATGACTTTTGTCGCCTCAGTGTATATCTGTTCCTAAGGTCTATAGCCTCATTTCCGTGAAATACATAACCAGAAGCATGCATGTAATTGACCAGGAAGGAAATTGAATTTTAATATTGTTAATTATTGATATGTGTTGTAAATTTTCACCAGGTACAGTTTTCGAGAATAATTTACTAAACATAAATTAGGTAAATTTTTTGCATAACTTTCCTCTATCAATTAGATATTTAAAATAGAGAATCTGTACAGATGTTGGATTTTTGTTTTAGTAATATGCTTTTTAGTTCTTCAGGTGTTCAAGAAAGCATTTTGATGGAAAGTAACATAATCTGGAAATAATTAATTGAGTAAAAGGTAAAGCTGTGAGGTACGCCTCGAAGTGATCGGTTACTAGTTGCATGAAAAGAATATTAGCTGAAGCTATTGCAATAGTCCCGACAATTTTGCGCGTAGGCCAGGTACACAATCGCACTATACTTAAGCAAGTTTACTGGTAAAAAGTAGGGTAGTTTTTTTTTAAGACCAAGAATTTGCTGTTGCAGTGAAAGAACGTGTCGATTTCTTTTATGCCATGTTATCATTAAAAATAATCTTCAGAAATGGTTAATTTAGCATGAAGTTGGAAATTAAATGTAGGGTAAGGCAGTTGTAAAATGTTCACTTTGCGGTTTGGGTAGCCTCCACCCCAAAGATCCTATCCAATTTTTACATACTGTAGTTGGGAAAAACTGTGCAAGGTGCCAATGGACAGGGGTTTTTCTCGACATGCCTTCGTTTCCTCCACCATGCATTCCATTGCTTCTCCATCATACACTCTATTTCTTGTCGGGCTTCATGGACTGCGACTGGCTAAAGGTAATATCCAAAGACGGATTACTGAAGCATCTCTTCGTACACATTATGGCCTATATTTACCATTGCTTGGTTATTAAATCAATCTCGTAGATGTTTCTAACTGCGAATAATTATGAAGTTAAGTGAAGATGATATTAGCAACTAGCAGCAACCCAATAAAATCTCAGTGACAACACTCTAATAAATTGTTCCTGAAGTTACATCACTGCATATGCGCATTGAGAAAAAACAAATATTGAAATTTATTCCACACATCCACGGCAGCATTACTAAATATTTTCAACTAACAGCGTTGACCTTTCGTGGCACAATCGGTTGGTACGCCGCCGGTCTGAGGTGCGGGAAGGCATGGGTGTTAGTCTAAGTTAGGCCATACGGTAGTTTATAAGCCGTCTCCTGATAAGCCTTCAGGCATAATACCCGGAGCACGTTAACAAGCCAGTTCCAATTCCAAATGAGCGAATAGTCAAATGCGTAGTAGTAGTAGTTAATTCGCCAACAGTACCAAGTAGCGTTCCTATGTTTGTGGCCTGGCATATGGTAAACGTTTCGCACCATGTTCATGTTAAATTTCCATTACATTTTAAGTCATTAACTGAACATTTTGTTTACTGTGAATGCTATTTTTGTGTTAGAATCAGTGGTAGGGAATTACGGAAAAAATTTGTATGTTTTGACTTCTTATTAAAAAAAAATAAAAAATCATTGTTTAATATTGGTGTCTACTGAAAATGCTCGTTTTACAAACATTACAGATGGTATTGGCGTCCTAGAGAGACAAACTGCATTCGTGTTTCTAACAATTCCACCAGTAACTTTATGAATGCATAACAGGAGCAGCGGTATTCACGTGTCTGTAGTGCATCGGCCTCGCACGATGGTAATGCGAGTTCTGTTCCTGGCTGGCTCACAATGCAGTGCTCCAGTTTATGAGTATATAGAAGGTCCAAATTTTTTGCGTAAAATACCAATATTTAATTTTATTTTATACTGTTACAATTTCTCGAAAGTCAGTGGGCTTAACAAGGTTCTTTAAGGGATTGTGGTATTATTAAAATCAAATAGTTATTAACAATTTTTAAATTTAGTTACAAACACTATAAATAAAATGCTCTCGACCTAACATCTCACAATAAATTTCTATCACTTGCTATTTACAATTAATATTTACATAATCGTTTACCATCTCAAAGTAATTGACGCAACAAAATAACTAAAATAAGTCCTAATAAATAGGGTGTCAACATCAATTTAATTATTTTATAAATGATATGTCCATATTTGACAGCTCCAATATTTAAATTTAAGTCCGCATTGCATGTTCATAGAGTCCCATCTTTGTTCCGTCCAGATTCTACCAGTCCGGAATGTTCTACGAGCCCTCCGAGCGTCCCTATGCATGGTAGCACTATAATCATCGGATACCACGCCCTCTCATCCGTCCACAGCACACATAGTCGTCTGTCATCGTCTCACTCCCTCTGCCGTCGTCCGTCCTCTCCGCTGATGTCCTTCGCTACACCAGACTTCCCTGAATACCCAACTTCAGCCAGATGGCTACCACAAAACTACCGGTCCTGCTGTGGTGGTATTTTTAGACGGCGCCGGACACAGTCCATAACCTTTATCAAATGCCGCGTTGCGTCGAGGAAAATGATTACCAGAAAACTCTTGTTCATCCTCTCCCATCGCTGACTCCTCCAGTAGAGAAGAGGAACGGCTGCGACACCAGCCAGACTGGCTGTTAATTGTCCCCTGGTCTCCGGGCGACGTATCAGTGAGCGGGTCTGCCTGGGAGGAGGGGAGTACCGAGGCAGGTCACTTTCCACAGCGCCGGGACCGCGCATAACCAGATAATACGGCACCCGCGCCCGGTGCGGGAGTCCGTGAATAACAATATTTATTACACATTCTGTTTTAATGTTTAATATTACTAGGTTATGTACCATTGTTATTGTTTTTAACGGCCAACGTAATTAACACGGCGCTTTCAAAGGCATTTTTGAATTCTGGTCCTACGTCACGACTTAACAGGTACTAGATATTTTACATACCGGTTACAAAATCGTATTATGAACACAACACCATCATACAATAATGAAAACATCAAAGGTATAGTTTTTCTGGCATAGTCCTAGGGAAGACACATTGTAAAATGTTTTATTAATGTCATATTTTTCAAAGTAAAGGATTACAACATTTTTTCAAATGTTAACCTACCGAGAAAACTCTTCGAAAACATAAAGACATTTATGTTTTGTTTTGGCTACACTATTAACTGAAAAAAAAAACCTACGGATGACGAATTATATAACTGGCGACTGTATTACTAGCATCTCGGTACAGTTCCAACACACAGAAAAATAAACTGCCGCATAGAAAATTAAAAGTATTTGTAAAGCAGTTTTAGGAAATGGAAACGTATATTCAAAGAGAGGAAATTTTCTTTCCCCAGTTNGGGGGGGGGGGGGGGAATTTCCCAGCAATTTCGCCGGCACCTTTAAATTTGAACAGCTCACACGTGAAATTTCGGCCTTGAAAACCGGGGTTGCCCTCTTCATTGTCCCCTGTCACTGTAATCCGATACAACCGGTACTCCGTCCTAGCGCCTCATTGTACAGTATGTCATATTGTACAGTAATGACGCAGCATACGATCTTAATGTTAATAACCCTGATTAGTGAAAAGGTGCAACGAGATCTCCTTCCCACAAATCAGGAAAGTTTTGTAGTTAAGAAATATTGTTGTTTAAGCATTTTTGCATTGATATTTGTGAGAGTGCGGATGCAGCCACTATTGCGTCGCATTATCGAGTTGTTGACACGTTACTACAGCAAAGCTCTTCCCAGACATTACCTAGTCAGGAAAACAATATACTCATGTCGGACAACACAACACATCGTCGCAGAGGTGCCGATACACGCCTTTCTTGCACCCAAACGCAATTACAAGTGACACGGTCAAGTAAACATTTATTAAAATCAACTTTCGAAAAATATCCATAGCCCATGCAGATACGCGACAGTACAGCACTGGCATGCAGGTTCCCAGTTAAGATGGCCACGAATTAATATAAATTAGTTCTAAAAGAATTGACGTTATATTGAGAGAGTAAGGTTTATATTTGTTGTTACTGAAGCTGGTGTTTAATGTTTGCACACGTTAGAGTACTGTGCGTATATGCGCGTTAGCAACACATTAAAGTAGCTAAGAATTGCACTGTGTCGCCTGAATGTCACATGAATACAGTTATCAGGCCAATGTCAGTGTTTCCATTACATAATACACAAATATAAAAAAAATGAGGAAAGAAGTAGATCCTAAGAAGTGTTTTCAAAAGCGCTCATTTTACCGTGAACAACTTAAATCTTCGTGAACATTGGCGTCCTGCACATGTGAACAATTTAAATGTGAACAAGCATTCCGCGCAGGTTTTACCCGGCTCACTCTCCACAATGTGCCCAGCAAATACTAATACCAAACGCCTATTACTCGACTGCTACAAGTGCGCAGCTGGTGAAGGGAATAGTACCAGTGCTATCAGCGGGCAGTGAGAAGGGGCGCGTGAGAGGTGACCTTGCTAGTAGGGAAAAATCACACCCATTGTAACTGTCGTGCGTACACAAGGCTGCATGAATGTATGCAACAGTATCGCGCACACTGCAGACGTTCATTGTCGATACAAAAATGCGTAAGCTAATTAAACATACATACATTGTGTGTGTGTATATATGTATATATATATACGTGCACACATATATACTCATAAATAATACATTTTACTGTGTTTTTGTTTGCACAAGCTTGCTCATTGTGTCTCATTCACCTTAAATACCTCCTTCTCCAGGCGATAATGTAATTTATTTCCATTAAAGCCTTTCTTTTGTATTTGCACTTTTTGAAACGAACTCCCATTTTTTAAGGATTTGTCTCAAAATCTTCTTTTGTTTAAAATATCTATCTCTTGTTTTAAAACTGTTAGCAATTTATCGCAGGGACTTCTCTTTTAACGGTATATAACTTACAAACGGTGCGCCGATTTACGCCAATATCAAAATCATCTAACAGAGCTTTTTAAAATTTTTCACCCTTTCTTTACTAGGTGTATGAAGTTTTTCACCACTCACATCAGCTTGTTTTCCTTCTTTTATTATTTTGAATATGGCTCGTTCCGATTTACCTGTTGCAGCTGCTGCATGTTTATTAGCATAAAATATCGAAGGAATAAGTTGTCCAGGTGGGTTTTCCTTATCACAAAATTAATCACGTTCCTTATGATTTATCTGCACTGACTGAGTAAAGTTTTATTATTTGACTTACTGGTTGATGCTATTACTAAACACCTAACACCACTGCCAGTTTTATTCCACGCCTTGTACGTATCATTCGTACGTGCATAAACGCGGGCGTACGAACAAGGGAAACACTGTGTCACGAGTTATGGCCAGTGCTACACTACCCACCCTCAGCTCAGAGCTTTCTTCCCCACATAATTACAGATGTTTGTTGAGTCACTAAGTCATATTTTGTAAGTATACAGCGTTTGTTCATTTGAAGAACAGCGTTTCTGAGAATAACGAAAAAGGCTTGTGTTGTAACAAATATACAGTAAACAGCTAATAACATTGCCACGCGTCACTCATCATTTCTGCGAATTTCAAAAATTCCGAGAGTAGTGTAACTGGCTCGAGGATGTTTGCACTTTCAAATAGTATATCATTTCGAAGAATGCTATTGCTGTGGTTAACTTCAACAAAGCTACAAATTTGATTATGACTATAATATAAAATAGTTTATGGGTTTTAACTTTGTAGAAATTTAATGTATTTTAAAATTCTTGGGTAAATAAGTATAAACAATGGATTCGGGGAATAAATTTTACGTAAAGTATTACAGTAAAACCAAAGAATGAATTTCAGCTAAATTATTTTATCATGGCTACCATACTTACACAGAAAAATTAAGCATAACAAGTATTGGAATATACTGAAATAAAAATTCGCGAGAGTGTACGTGTGTGTGTGTATATATATATATATATGTATATATATATATATATATATATATATACATATACACGCAATAAAAAAAGTTTTGGTAAGCGGAGCTAAAATACGTTTGTATTAAAACACATTTTTTTGTAAATTTACAAAAAAAAAAAAATTAAACCTATTGTATTTGTACACTTACAAAAGCAACAGCTGAATTGCTATATAAAATTTTTTGCAAGAATACTGATATTCAGTAAATAGCTGATACCATCTCAGAATTTCAATTGAAGATGTGTTGTGCTAATGGCCGATGATTCATCACTTCCGAGAATCCACTTAACGTGAGGGCTTTACCTGAGACTGCAGGACAAAGTACATTTTGACTGGTTTGAAAAGAAATGACTACCTGTCATTTGAACAGCGTCATGTGTTTAAAAACCAGTTTTATTTTTATTTCACTAAACTAACAAACGTGCCCACCTCGTGCCCACAACGTGCCCACAACGTGCTGATATACGCAAAACACACGCAGTTTACGTGGTGCTTGTCGATTGCAGTCAATACATCACGCACATCAGAAACATCACATCGGAGCACTTCAGCATAGCTGACACTCTATAGCTTCAAAGCGCTGTACCTCTAAGTCTGTGCGTCAGACGCATACAGAAATACTTCAGGGACCTGCACTGAACATTGCTACAGAATATGCACCAATAACATTCATGTCTCTGTTTAAAGTCCCGTGGTTACAGGCAGCACGACGAGAACACTGCACGCCAGTTCAGAGCCTTGCACGTAGAGGCGATGACGCGCCCACTCTTCTCTGCCTCAAACGCGGACAGTTGGTGCACGTAGATTTGCCTCGTGGTGAATTAGTGACGGGAGGACGAGCAGAGGGAATATACAACTGCACAGTAACTTAACTATGAGTCCCGAAATCCAACCGTAGAGTGGAAAAGGGCCTTGTCTTTCGAAAATTAAGATATAAACATACAATTGCATCACTGTTAACTAAGTGACTTTGACAGCTGTGTTGATTTGGGGTAGGTCAATGTTGGTTACATGCGCAGAAAACGAATATTTGGTCTACCTCATCTTGAGTCTATGAATTCAACCATTTATGTCAAAGTAACGCAGTTATTTAAAACAAAATACGTACAGTACTTGTTTGTAAAAGTTAGTACACTTTCTCTGGTCACATTTTATTGCAACTCGAATATATTCATGTTACGCTAAATGTTTTGGTATTGAAAGACGAATTTGTTTCAAAACGAAGGGTACTTTTGTAAAAGTCTACATCATAATTTCAACACGTAATTTCGCCAGTTCTGTTGGCAACTCGCCAACTAAGTATGTGGGACATGNTATTCATGTTACGCTAAATGTTTTGGTATTGAAAGACGAATTTGTTTCAAAACGAAAGGTACTTTTGTAAAAGTCTACATCATAATTTCAACACGTAATTTCGCCAGTTCTGTTGGCATCTCGCCAACTAAGTGTGTGGGACATATTTAGAAGGCGAAAAGCAGCCTACTTCGTCTTAAAGATAGTGAAATTTACACCTTTATATATATTTAACAATACAATTGGAAAACGAAATATGGCCATCAAATTTTTCCGTCCAACAAATTTTATCAAATAATCTCAAATGTGTTCGAAAATGTGTTACGTGGTCAAGTATTTTTTATGTAAGGATTTAGTCTGAATTTGTATTTATACGTCATTTTCAAAATGGAATACTGCTCTTGTGTTACTATGCAGTTGTTTACAGGAAGTAATGTAACGAGAGTCGTGATTTATTTTCACTTCTTTACTTAATAAAAATTTTTTTTATTAGATATATTTTCCGCACAATGAGACTTAATACCTCTGAATTCTTAATATTACGTGCAATATTCACTAAAAATAGCACATATGTTCAGACAGCTTCCATATAAATTAACTATCTTTATAACCTTATTTCGTTTCCAGTAATTGTTTGCCATTCTAAAATTTCGTGATGACGGAAAAAGTCATTTTTGCCATGCACGATTCTGATTGGTAGAGCCCATCAAAGAGCAACTAAACTGTAGTAATGGTCCAATATTCAAATGTTTGATGGGAACTGGAGCCAACCAACATTTTCTGGTAAATTTTGTGGCGATAATTAAGTTTTGGTGACGTCACGACTGTCCACCTTTATTTGACCAAACTTGTTGGAATCAGTTAAGTGGAACAATTCGACAGTGTGACAGAGGCTTTATGTCTATGAGAAAAAATACACTGGCCACCGGAAACCTCAACCACTCGTAACATCAAGTAGTTCCATAAATAAACGCCGGCAATATTTGTATTTAAATCGCGTCAGAATTTATGGATCCATGGGTGTAACTAACTCAATTCATTTGGCTGTCTATTTGCATTCTCCATTTGGTAAGCCTGAAATACCTCGAAAAAAGTTCTGTGCAACCGAGATTTCTGATGCTAAGTTGCTCACGGCCCAAGAGAAAGCATGTGATTAAAAAACAACCGTCTGTACAGAATATCATGCCAAACTTGACGAATGTGTTTTTCTAATGTGCCGACTGTCTCAGCGAACATCCTTCATGTGCAACCAATTACAGGTGGTGCAAAACTTTTTCTGATGCGTGTATAGCCGTAATAGAAACTGCTCAACAGCTCGCATAAACTCCTGCGTAATGAGAGTATCCATAGCCCCATAACCCTTGAATCCACAACGACTCGATGAGTAACTGTCCGCGCGTACACTTTATAGCTGGACGAAACATGCCAATCAGCGGAAGTGCTACTCACCAAAATTTCAATCGATAAGCTGCCACTATTCGACGTATCTGTAGTATAAAACCAGAATAACTGCTCGAGGTAGTAGACTTTATTTTAAATAAAAAGGGAGCATAATGAATGCAGTGAAATTCAGACACTATAGTAATCAGCTGCATTATAGTAATTTCGATGTAGCAAGTAGTAAAACGTTTTGGTGGCCAGTTGCGAAAAAAAATTTGCCACTATATAAAAATGTTTCTTAAAATTTTCAGCACAAATATTTGCATTTCTATGTGATGTACGTATTTTGTTATATGGCTTTAAAATTCAATAAAAATTTGCCCAACTCCTCTCGTGTGATCACAAATACAATTTTTGGGAATTTAAAATGCAAGTGATTCAGAGCTTTTAAACCATGCCAAAATGGACTCAACTCTTTTATTACACTTTACCATTATCATCTGGACAAATGTAGTTCTCAACTGTGAGCTTCGCTTACCATCGACAGAACATAGCCGCAGTTTCCATTATGCTATAAGCAGTTCACTTGATGTTTGTGTTTGTGGTAGGGTTATTGTAGCAATACAAATGCTTCTCTTGTAAATATACAGCATATTTGAAGTCTTTCCCTGATTACAAACTTTCTTTATATCCGCTATATGTAAGATAGCGATGTGAAACTGGCTCAAAAATGTTGGAAAACTAACCCAAGTTTTCTATTGCAGGTTTCAGGAACGTGGTTGTAATGTAGCAGTTGCAGTGATCACGAAACCGGACATGTTCACAAATCAGGAAAAAACTCAGTGCGTCCTCTGGTACCACGAGATCCGATCACCAACAACAGTGCAGAGGTACTTTCAGACAACGTATGAAAAGATTCCACCCGATGTAAAGAGCATTAAGTTGTGGTATAACATGTTCAAGAACACAGGATCTGTTGCTAACTTACCGAGAACGGGCCGACCAATCAACCTCAGCTGAAAGGGTAGAAGCAGTGAGACATTCCTTTGTGCGAAGTCCCAAGAAATCAGTGTGTAGGGCCTCATGTGAATTACAGATGCTAAAAAGTTCTCTTCATGGTATGTTACACAAACGTTTATTGTTTCGTACATACAATGTGCAAATTTTTCAGACTTTGTTGCCCAATAACGCCACGTGTCGGTATGACTTTGTAGTAGAAATGTTATCACGTATTGAGGGCGATAATGGCTATCTCAAACGTGTTGATTTCTCTGATGAGGCGACCTATTTTGCCAGTGGTATAGTGAACCGGCATAACGTGCGTATTTGGGGTTCAGAGCCTCCTGGTGAGTTGTCGGAGTTTACCAGAGGCAGCCGAAAGGTGAACGTTTGGTGCGCACTTTTGCATGACAAAATTATCGGACCATTCTTTTTACGCTGAGGGCACCATCACATATCCAGTGTATCTGGACATGTTGCAATTGTTTGTTCTTTCTCATTTGTTTGAGTATCATCCACATGTCATTTTTCAACAAGCCGGAGCACCGCCTTGTTGGGGTTTGGAGGTTAGTGCATTTCTTGATATGTCGGGTCATGATGGCCCGACAGCTTGGCCTCCACGCTCTCCTGACATAAACACATTAGATTTTTTTTTCTGCGAGGTTATGTCAAGAACAATGTCTAGAGAACTCCTCTATCAGATCTTGCAACTCTGCAACAACGGATATACACAGCCATTGCATCGATCCCTCCTGTGATGTTGGCTAATGTATGGGCAGAAATAATTGAATATCGACTAGATGTGCTACGTTGCTACCAAGGGTGCTCATGAGGTGACTCACTGATGTGTTGTACTGTAGTAACAAAAAACTTGGTTAGTTTACCAACATTTTGGCACCGGTTTTACATCTCTCTCTTAAATATAGCGGATATAAATAACATTTTTCAACAGGGAAAGACTTCTCGTACATTCTGTACAACAGCCACATGTATACATAAAATTATTATGTGAATTCGCGAACATATCAGCACTATTAAAAATATTTTTAATTTACATTCGCAAAAATATTCACTTCGCAGTTTTCACTTGTTTTTGTACAGATTTGGATTTATTTGGAGAAGTTTCGCATTGTTCCGATTTGAGAACATGACTGAAGAATGTGAAAACGCGCCTATAGGCGGGCACGATAACAGTTCTAGAATGTCAGTTATATTGTGATGGTGACACAGGCACGCAGTGATTTATAGCATTGTTCCGTCGACAGCGGGCGTGCCTCATTACTCAGATACGTAATCTTGAGGAGCGGCGCGANCAGTCAATACATCACGCACATCAGAAACATCACATCGGAGCACTTCAGCATAGCTGACACTCTATAGCTTCAAAGCACTGTACCTCAAAGTCTGTGCATCAGACGCATACAGAAATACTTCAGGGACCTGCACTGGACATTGCTACAGAATATGCACCAATAACATTCATGTCTCTGTTTAAAGTCCCATGGTTACAGGCAGCACGACGAGAACACTGCACGCCAGTTCAGAGCCTTGCACGTAGCGGCGATGACGCGCCCACTCTTCTCTGCCTCAAACGCGGGCAGTTGGTGCACGTAGATTTGCCTCGTGGTGAATTAGTGACGGGAGGACGAGCAGAGGGAATATACAACTGCACAGTAACTTAACTATGAGTCCCGAAATCCAACCGTAGAGTGGAAAAGGGCCTTGTCTTTCGAAAATTAAGATATAAACATACAATTGCATCACTGTTAACTAAGTGACTTTGACAGCTGTGTTGATTTGGGGTAGGTCAATGTTGGTTACATGCGCAGAAAACGAATATTTGGTCTACCTCATCTTGAGTCTATGAATTCAACCATTTATGTCAAAGTAACGCAGTTATTAAAAACAAAATACGTACAGTACTTGTTTGTAAAAGTTAGTACACTTTCTCTGGTCACATTTTATTGCAACTCGAATATATTCATGTTACGCTAAATGTTTTGGTATTGAAAGACGAATTTGTTTCAAAACGAAAGGTACTTTTGTAAAAGTCTACATCATAATTTCAACACGTAATTTCGCCAGTTCTGTTGGCATCTCGCCAACTAAGTGTGTGGGACATATTTAGAAGGCGAAAAGCAGCCTACTTCGTCTTAAAGATAGTGAAATTTACACCTTTATATATATTTAACAATACAATTGGAAAACGAAATATGGCCATCAAATTTTTCCGTCCAACAAATTTTATCAAATAATCTCAAATGTGTTCGAAAAAGGGTTACGTGGTCAAGTATTTTTTATGTAAGGATTTAGTCTGAATTTGTATTTATACGTCATTTTCAAAATGGAATACTGCTCTTGTGTTACTATGCAGTTGTTTACAGGAAGTAATGTAACGAGAGTCGTGATTTATTTTCACTTCTTTACTTAATTAAAATGTTCTTTTATTAGATATATTTTCCGCAGAGTGAGACTTAATACCTCTGAGTTCTTAATATTACGTGCAATATTCACTTAAAATAGCACATATGTTCAGACAGCTTCCATACAAATTAACTATCTTTATAACCTTATTTCGTTTCCAGTAATTGTTTGCCATTCTAAAATTTCGTGATGACGGAAAAAGTCATTTTTGCCATGCACGATTCTGATTGGTTGAGCCCATCAAAGAGCAACTAAACTGTAGTAATGGTCCAATATTAAAATGTTTGATGGGAACTGGAGCCAACCAACATTTTCTGGTAAATATTGTGGCGATAATTAAGTTTCGGTGACGTCACGACTGTCCACCTTTATTTGACCAAACTTGTTGGAATCAGTTAAATGGAACAATTCGACAGTGTGACAGAGGCTTTATGTCTATGAGAAAAAATACGCTAGCCACCGGAAACCTCAACCGCTCGTAACATCAAGTAGTTCCATAAATAAACGCCGGCAATATTTGTATTTAAATCGCGTCAGAATTTATGGATCCATGGGTGTAACTAACTCAATTCATTTGGCTGTCTATTTGCATTCTCCATTTGGTAAGCCTGAAATACCTCGAAAAAAGTTCTGTGCAAACGAGATTTCTGAGTTGCTAAGTTGCTCACGGCCCAAGAGAAAGCATGTGATTAAAAAACAACCGTCTGTACAGAATATCATGCCAAACTTGACGAATGTGTTTTTCTAATGTGCCGACTGTCTCAGCGAACATCCTTCATGTGCAACCAATTACAGGTGGTGCAAAACTTTTTCTGAGGCGTGTATAGCCATAATAGAAACTGCTCAACAGTTCGCATAAACTCCTGCGTAATGAGAGCATCCATAGCCCCATAACCCTTGAATCCACAACGACTCGATGAGTAACTGTCCGCGCGTACACTTTATAGCTGGACGAAACATGCCAATCAGCGGAGTGCTACTCACCAAAATTTCAATCGATAAGCTGCCACTATTCGACGTATCTGTAGTATAAAACCAGAATAACTGCTCGAGGTAGTAGACTTTATTTTAAATAAGAAGGGAGCATAATGAATGCAGTGAAATTCAGACACTATAGTAATCAGCTGCATTTAAGTAATTTCGATGTAGCAAGTAGTAAAACGTTTTGGTGGCCAGTTGCGAAAAAAAATTCGCCACTATAGAAAAAATGTTTCTTAAAATTTTCAGCACAAATATTTGCATTTCTATGTGATGTACGTATTTTGTTATATGGCTTTGAAAGTCAATAAAAATTTGCCCATCTCCTTCGTGTGATCACAAATACAATTTTTGGGAATTTAAAATGCAAGCGAGGCAGAGCTTTCAAACCACGCCAAAATGGACTCAACTCTTTTATTACACTTTACCATTATCATCTGGACAAATGTAGTTCTCAACTGTGAGCTTCGCTTTCCATCGACAGAACACAGCCGCAGTTTCCATTATGCTATACGCAGTTCACTTGATGTTTGTGTTTGTGGTAGAGTTATTGTAGCAATACAATTGCTTCTCTTGTAAATATACAGTACATCCGAAGTCTTTCCCTGATTACATACTTTATCTATATCTGTTACATGTAAGATAGCGATGTGAAACTGGCGCAAAAATGTTGGAAAACTAACCCAAGTTTTCTATTGCAGGTTTCAGGAACGTGGTTGTAATGTAGCAGTTGCAGTGATCACGAAACCGGACATGTTCACAAATAAGGAAAAAACTCAGTGCGTCCTCTGGTACCACGGGATCCGGCCACCAACAACAGTGCAGAGGTACTTTCAGACAACGTGTGGAAAGATTCCGCCCTATGTAAAGAGCATTAATCTGTGGTATAACAAATTCAAGAACACAGGATCTGTTGCTAACTTACCGAGAACGTGCCGACCATCAAATTCAGCTGAAAGGGTAGAAGCAGTGAGACATTCTTTTGTGCGAAGTCCCAAGAAATCAGTGCGTAGGGCCTCATGTGAATTACAGATGCTAAAAAGTTCTCTTCATGGTATGTTTCAAAAATGTTTATTGTTTCGTACATACAATGTGCAAATTTTTCAGACTTTGTTGCCCAATAACGCCACGTGTCGGTATGACTTTGTAGTAGAAATGTTATCACGTATTGAGAGCGATAATGGCTATCTCAAACGTGTTGCTTTCTCTGACGAGGCGACCTATTTTGCCAGTGGTATAGTGAACCGGCATAACGTGCGTATTTGGGGTTCAGAGCCTCCTGGCGAGTTGTCGGAGTGTACCAGAGGCAGCCGAAAGGTGAACGTTTCGTGCGCACTTTTGCATGACAAAATTATCGGACCATTCTTTTTACGCTGAGGGCACCATCACATATCCAGTTTATCTGGACATGTTGCAATTGTTTGTTCCTCAGTTGTTTGAGTATCATCCAGATGTAATTTTTCAACAAGCCGGAGCCCGCCTTATTGGGGTTTGGAGGTTCGCGCATTTCTTAATATGATAGATTGGTCATGATGGCCCAACAGCTTGGCCTCCACGCTCTCCTGACATAAACATATTAGATTTTTTTTCTGTGAGGTAATGTCAAGAACAATATCTAGAGAACTCCTCTATCAGATCTTGCAACTCTGCAACAACGGATATCCACAGCCATTGCATCGATCCCTCATGTGATTTTGGCTAATGTATGGGCAGAAATAATTGAATATCGACTAGATGTGCTACGTTGCTACCAAGGGTGCTCATGAGGTGACTCACTGATGTGTTGTATTATTGTAACAAAAAACGTGGTTAGTTTACCAACATTTTGGCACCGGTTTTACATCTCTCTCTTAAATATAGCGGATATAAATAACATTTTTCAACAGGGAAAGACTTTTCGTACAATCTGTGAAACAGTCACATGTTAACATAAAATTATTATGTGAATTCGCGAACATATCAGCACTACTACAAATATTTTAAATTTACATTCGCAAAAATATTCACTTCGCAGTTTTCACCTGTTTTCGTACAGATTTGGATTTATTTGGAGAAGTTTCGCATTGTTCCGATTTGAGAACATGGCTGAAGAATGTGAAAACACGCCTATAGACCGGCACGATAACTGTTCTAGAATGTCAGTTATATTGTGATGGTGACACAGGCACGCGGTGATTTATAGCATTGTTCCGTCGACAGCGGGCGTGCCTCATTACTCAGATACGTAATCTTGAGGAGCGGCGAGACTAAAAGGTCCCTTAACTGCCAGCAGCGACACGCCGGTCGACATCCCCGGGGGCCGGCCCGACACTCAATGGAANACTAAAAGGTCCCTTAACTGCCAGCAGCGACACGCCGGTCGACATCCCCGGGGGCCGGCCCGACACTCAATGGAATACAACATTTAAAAAATATTTATTCTCGTCGCATTAACATTTTATTGAAGCCGGGTCGAACAAAAACCCCCACACGGAAAGTTGCGATAGCGGCGGCCATAAATTATGCCGTTCGTTTGTGCCGTCGTTCGCCACGCGATTGTTCGGCTGTGGACGGCGTAGCGATTGTCTAGCGCTGCACAGGGGTAATCGAGGTTCACCGCAGACTCGCAGTGGCGATTATTACAGCTCGGCACGTCAGGAGCTGCTATCTCCGGCCATCTCCCGTCCTGCGCTTCAAACCCTCTCATTAGTCGTCCTTCCGCTGGAATCGTGGCGAGGAGAAATCCTCATCAACGTGAAATAACTGTCCTTGATAAATTGTACTTCCGTCGTCGGATTCGTTTACACAGCGTTGCCGGCCTCTACTCAAACAGATTTAATAATGAATGCCGACGTGCTACGATTCACAACGTAAAAAGGAGTGAAATGAAACCGGCCACAAACATTGTGGGTGAAAGAGAGGAAAGTTATTACAAATTAGTAGTTGTTCGACAGCATAGTTTGTTACCCGAGCAAGCCTATTTAATAATGTTTTTTATTTTTTATTTTGCTGCAGAAAAAAATAGTTTATTGTCAATCAATCGCTTATCTACTAAAGAAAACACACAGTTTATACAGTGCTTGTCGAATGCATTAAATACTTTACCCACGTTAGAAACGTTAGAAACACCGCATAGGCGCGCAACCCTATATCATCAAAGAATATGTATCAGATAGATACAAGAATACTTAAGGGACCTGCATTGAACTTTGTTGCAGAATATGGCCAGTAAAATTATGTCACTGCTTGAAATCCCACAAGTACAGGTAGCGCGACGAGAATAATGTACGATAGTTCAGACGCTTGAGCTTAGAGGCGATGGAACTGCGTTAAGGAGGACCCGGGTACGATTCACAGTTAGGCGTTCCTGAAATCTGTTTTCCACGATTTTCTAAAATCACTCCACGCGAATGCTAGAATGGTTTCTTTACACAGGCCATAGCTGATTCTTCCCACGATCTTGCTTATCCGAGCAACTTGCTCTTTCTCTAATGATACCGCTNTTTACACAGGCCATAGCTGATTCTTCCCACGATCTTGCTTATCCGAGCAACTTGCTCTTTCTCTAATGATACCGCTGCCAATGACAATCTAAGACTCTCCTTAGTAAACACAAATATTTCAGTGAGTTAGTGCGTATTCCACTTCCATTATATTTCGTGTAATAGCCATAAATTTTCACTTTTTTTTTAAATGAAACTTAAAGAAATTGGCATGCATTAAACAGAAAAATGTTTACAAACTGACGTATCTAAGTAATATAGAGGTATTTTGTAATTTTTTAGAAATATTACTATCTATTAGCCAGCACACATTTCTTTTCATAATCATACTTCTTATACATACTGATATTATGAGACGGTAATTCTAAAAAAAAAAAATAATTGGCTCATNCTTTTCATAATCATACTTCTTATACATACTGATATTATGAGACGGTAATTCTAAAAAAAAAAAATAATTGGCTCATGATGGCATTGCTGTTAGTTCACCCGCCTCCTATTTTTGCTTTCAGGAAACGTGGCAGACCTTTAAATGTATTCGGTCGATTGATTGCTCTAGGGCCTAATAATGTTTCACATTTCTAGGACGACGGTTACCTACGTATCTCAATTCATATGTATGCAAATTACTCCCTCTTAGAGAGCAATTACTTGACTTTGGAAACGAGAAAATTTTCTCACAGAAGAATTTAACTTAGCAACATAATAGTTCAATAGTATGCAGTATGGGCGTTTTAGGAATGACTCAACTTGTGCTGTGGTTCCTAGTTTTCCGAAATTATGTGGCCCGAAATATATGTTGATGCTTGTGCATATTTTCTTGAATTATATTATTTTTCATATTCGTCAGATTTTTCTTTCAATTTCTCCATGACTGAATACAGTCAAAATATGATCGAATTCCACACTGTGTACTATGTTTTGTTTTGTCAAATAGACTATTGAAATATATCTTCCTGGTACATTCTGAAGTTTACTTTGGCTTTTCTTGAAATATCTTTGCTCACAATTTTTGTTACTCGGAATGTAAGTGTACATATTTATAAATACCGAAATTGCTACTTTCCGTGCGTAAGTAGCTGTTTACCAGTCATTTTCTTACTTGCTAGCTTCCCATTTACTGACATTTAAGACCACAGTAATTACATGTTCCTCTGTTTTGTCTTTGTTCAGCTTTCGTATTCTATAAAAAAAACCATAAGTTATTAATCAATCTCAAGTTAACAAGGATATTTAATACTTTTTTTTCAGTTATCATTTAAATGTGTGGTAACAGTAACTTTCATAACTGCTTAATTACTTCGTATAACTCAGTTTTCAGTTTAACATATTTCTTGTTAATTACGTGAATGGTGATTTTTAATGACGGTAAAAATACACAGAGTCTACGATTTACAGATCCTTATCTTTTAGTGGGCTTGTATATAAATTTTTTCCAAACTCACAAAAGCTTGATACTTAATAAAGTGATGTTTCTTCAGATACCAATGTTGCGTTATGTTATTTTCGCGTAACTTGAGACGTCAATCGAGTTTGGTGCAGAGGTAAAAGTTGTGATTTTGTTTAGGNGCGTTATGTTATTTTCGCGTAACTTGAGACGTCAATCGAGTTTGGTGCAGAGGTAAAAGTTGTGATTTTGTTTAGGCAAGGAGTCGTGGCCGAATAAAATACTCTAATTCCAGTAAAATGCCAACGTGAACATACAAATCCTCGAAACTCTAAAATAAGTTTATTTACAGTGAGGCAATGTGCCGTAGGTGATCTCTGGCCCTAAACTGGAATCAAGTGACAAAAGTCTCTTGCGGCAAAGGTTTTAAGCTNGCGTTATGTTATTTTCGCGTAACTTGAGACGTCAATCGAGTTTGGTGCAGAGGTAAAAGTTGTGATTTTGTTTAGGGAAGGAGTCGTGGCCGAATAAAATACTCTAATTCCAGTAAAATGCCAATGTGAACATACAAATCCTCGAAACTCTAAAATAAGTTTATTTACAGTGAGGCAATGTGCCGTAGGTGATCTCTGGCCCTAAACTGGAATCAAGTGACAAAAGTCTCTTGCGGCAAAGGTTTTAAGCTTCTGCGTTACAGTCAGTTTAGCTGGGGACATGGCAGAGTGAAGATGCATATACACTAAATGGTTGAATTGGGTAAATGTACACAACATTCCTGAACACTGCACAAGGTGGACTTGACCATAGTGACATGTCACAGTGAATAGGACTGAATGATGAGATTTCACGAGGGTCAAGGTTCTATTTCAAGTGATGCTAGGTAACGTCTACTTTTTATTGTATCTCGTCGAACTCCACCTTGGATTGATCAGTTTGACGCAGTAGTTTTCTCACCCATGTTTTTAATTCACAACTTTATCATGACAGATTGTATTTTACAGCCTAAATGCATTTTATAAAGTCGTCAGTGTTTTCATATTAGTTTAACTTCTACAGTTTAAGTGAACGTATCGAAGTGTTTTGCATTCCACATAAAATAGGCTACAATTACACCAGCAACCAAACATCGACTTTAGAAAAGAAGCATTGAAGAACATTCTGTATCTATTTCCTGTGGCACGTTATTAAAAATCTTTCAAAATTATAAAAACCGAAATGGAAATGTTGGGTTATAATGTGACATTCGGGACTTCACAGGACTGCGCAATNATTTCAAAATTATAAAAACCGAAATGGAAATGTTGGGTTATAATGTGACATTCGGGACTTCACAGGACTGCGCAATAACTAATTAATATTCAAGCCATCGGCTGAAATATCTTGGTTTTGAAGACAAATGTGCCACTCCCGAAATTTGCAAAATCGTAGTGAAAATATCGCCAAGCCAATAACAATAAATGTATGGCAACGTAAAGTTTCAATCAGCATTTCCACTCAATGACAGAGGGGTTTATTGTGAGTAGTAGGAATATGGGGCTCCAGCTAGGCAAACTCCGACAATGGAAATCGTGCGAACAGTGAAAGCAAACGGCGCAGTCGTATCAAATGCACAAAAAGTGTGCACGAGCTATAGTAGCACCATAAAGCTGCACTGGCCATCGAATGCCGGAAACAAAATAGGAGCGTTTTTTGTCATTTAGAGTAAATAAGAGAGAGAGAGAGAGAGAGAGAGAGAGAGAGAGAGAGAGAGNAAATAGGAGCGTTTTTTGTCATTTAGAGTAAATAAGAGAGAGAGAGAGAGAGAGAGAGAGAGAGAGAGAGAGAGAGGCGCGGAAACGGTTATACTAGAATTATACTGCTCGTTCCTTATTTCACGAAAATGAAAATTAGCTCTGCACATGTGGCCTGCAATTCCAAGTTTTCCTCGCCATGTTAGATTTGTTATTTCCAGTCATTTAACTACACAGTAAAAAAAAAATACACGTATGACAAAGTATTATTTTGGAAAATAGTTGCNTACACGTATGACAAAGTATTATTTTGGAAAATAGTTGCCACATATTTTCTCGTAACTCCACAGTTGAAGTATTGTACGTTTACAACAAATTGTTTTATTATATCTATCAAATTACTTATGTATTTATATTTGTATATGCTAATAAACAAGTCTTAGAAGTAGCTTGTTAAAATTAAACATTAGTTTTACAAATTAAAGTTTGGCAATATTTTCTCTGATTCACTGGTAGTATTACAAAAATAATCGGAACAAGTAATTCCAAAGAATTCTTTGTAAAAATTTACAGATAATTTTTATAGTGTACCCCATGACCGTGTATACAGGTGGCACAGGAAGGACGTTTAAGGCAGGCAACGTGCATCGTAGGAATCAACGGTTAATGCAGTTATTCTCTTGCGACTATAGTGCGATTTATTTTTGAGGTAACTTCTGCGCTTTAGGTATTAGAACAAATTTATTATAATTCCACCAAGAATCAAGTACTTAGTCTAAAAGCTGCGAGAAGCAAGCATCGGGTTATGACAAACGATAGTGGAGATGAGAAAGTTGCTCGACAGATGAATTTTGAATAAGAAACTTCGATACAGGCAAAGGGAATTTTAGTTCTCTTTGTTACGAGCCTTACTCACTCATAATACTCTTAGGATAGTTTAAGGCTAGGGAAAACAGGGTAAGCTCAGATATTTAAAGGATTGTAGAAATCATTAATAAAGTCTTTACTTGATCAATAGTTAGTAGAGTATACAATGATATTGAAAGAAAAGTCCAACGGAAGTGAGAGGGAAGGACTCAAGGAAGGTTATCAAGAAGGAAGATCACATTTAAAGAGAGGAACTCACCCTAGCCTCGCACCCGGAATCGCTGACAGACGCTGCCCCCAGGAACCGCTGGTGTCACGTCTGAAGTTCGAAGAAGACGACGACCCCTCTCGGTTGAAAACGTCTATATCACACTTCTCGCCCCACCACGTGACTATTAACGTACTTTGATTTGATTGGTTCCCCTTGTGCGTCGGCGGCAGGCACTTCCGGGTTGACTATTCTTCTTACATAAAATGCTCTTAGATCAGCACTTCTGCGACCTCTTTGCGCAACGGTTCTATCGTTGCTAAAATCTGTTCCGGCATGGTGTTAATGAACTCTGTGACGTCTTTCTTAGGTTCTGCTTAGTTAGGGATTTCACAACGGGACCCAACCGTAACCTCTTTCAAAATATTATTAAACTCAGTGCTCATAAATGCGGTGAGTTTCCCTTTATTGCGATTTTTTAGACTTAAGCTATGTTTGAGGAAGGCTGAGGAATAGCTTCAAAGTAGAAATTTAGCAGGGCTTCAGAAAAGTTGGAAGGAACCGTGAATAGACTATAGGCATGACAGTTCCGGACGACGGGACAGAACTGATTGGCCATAGACTAGATGCTAAGGAATTGTTGTGCCATGCCTTTAGTTAGGCTCGAACTGTCACGCGGTTGACATAGTCATAAAATGATTCTTGGCGAAGAAGGCCACCGAGGACTCTCATGTCGATAATATGTAAGTCTATTTTCTTTTCGGGAAGTCGTGTCATCAAACATCTTGTCCTACAAAGTGGAACCACTTCTTTTTTTTTCCCGGCGTGAGAATGAGAGACACGGGTCGTGAGCGAAAAGAGTGAGTGAAGAGACTTGGGCGGCTCTTAACAGCGAGGTCTTGAGAGCAGATGAGGGTATTGCTGCTGCTTCATCATGGTTGGCTGTACCTCATCGCGTCGCAGTGCGTTGCTGCATTTTGGAACCAGCTGAAGGCAAGTCCTTTTATCGGGTGATCCTGCCCGCGGGCATGGTGCTGTCAGCACAAAGACGAGGTACCTAAGGCTAGATTCACAATAGCCCGTCATATCTGTCAGTCGTCCGTCCGTCTGGTCACGTGATCTTCAACGGGGAAACTTTTTTTTCTATCTGTCCATCAGTTAAATACTGACCAAACTTTAACTTTTAACCGACGGGCGGATGAGCCACCGCCTTCTGACGACATTCCTTCGACGTGACGACGCACTTTGAAATCAAATGAAAGGCGGTGGATCCATGTTTATTTATATTTGGTGGTAAATTCAGGAATTTTAAACGTANCACTTTGAAATCAAATGAAAGGCGGTGGATCCATGTTTATTTATATTTGGTGGTAAATTCAGGAATTTTAAACGTACGAAAGTTCAATATAAATTCTTGTAGCGTGGGAAAAATTATTTTCCCAAAATATTACTGTCTTGAAAATGTATTTGCAAACAAAATAAATTTCCAACTAAAGNCGTGGGAAAAATTATTTTCCCAAAATATTACTGTCTTGAAAATGTATTTGCAAACAAAATAAATTTCCAACTAAAGACATATCACAATGTTAAGTTTTCACACTGATTGTCGTACATAAAGGTTGACGGACGACGGATTGTTGTGAATCGCTTTCAACTGACGGACGAAAACACAGACGGATGGTTGACTGACAGACGGACGGACGACTGACGGATACGACGGACTATTGTGAGTCTACGTCATGGCGAGGCTGGCCCCCCAGGGGCCAGAGTGGACGAACTACTGCCCCCTCCCCCACACGCGTGATCCAGGGAGGGCCGACTGACAATTCCGGGCCCATAAAGCGGGCTGCAGCAGCCCCCGCGGGCGCCGGGTTTTACGGCCTCGCGGGTGTGCCCATAAAAACGGGAACAGTTCGCCCCCGATCCATTAACACGCGAGTCCACACAGCCGTTATCCACCGAGATCGCCGTGTGGTTTTCCCCGGGCGCGCGCGTCCCTCGGATCCCGATACCCGCCCGAGATAGCCGCGTGCACCCACCTACCCGCGATAATGTTAATTCTACTGAGGTTAGGAACAAAACGAGTTTTATAATGGGAGAGTATGGCATAGGGAAAATTTCCGCCGCCAGGTGAGCAGTGTTCCAAAGAGGTCACTTTTAGTTAAAATTTCTATTGCGTGAATAATAAAAGAGAAAGATTTTACTTAGTTACGTAGTTATTTTATATTTGATTTATGATTATTTAAATTATTTTGTTTATTAAGGTAGAAAATAGAAAAAATCTGGCACATATGCGACACTAGCGCTTACCTAGTAGCGAAAACGTTTAGTTGCCAAACTAAAAACTTTGGGCTTCCCAAACTGAGTAGAATAAACCTTGCCCGAGACCATACTTTCACCACCGCCATGTTGAATTCCTAGCTTACCTAGTTTGTTTATNGAGTAGAATAAACCTTGCCCGAGACCATACTTTCACCACCGCCATGTTGAATTCCTAGCTTACCTAGTTTGTTTATGATTTCAAAAAATAAAATTTCGAAATTACCCCAATACACAACTAGCTTCTAACCTTACTTCAGAGGCCGCNGAGTAGAATAAACCTTGCCCGAGACCATACTTTCACCACCGCCATATTGAATTCCTAGCTTACCTAGTTTGTTTATAATTTCAAAAAATAAAATTTCGAAATTACCCCAATACACAACTAGCTTCTAACCTTACTTCAGAGGCCGCAGTGGTNAATTTCAAAAAATAAAATTTCGAAATTACCCCAATACACAACTAGCTTCTAACCTTACTTCAGAGGCCGCAGTGGTGTAGTGGTCAGACTACTCGCCTATCACCTAAGCGAACCAGGTTCGATTCCCGGCGGGCCCGCTCCCAGTCCTTCACATATGGGAATCGTGCCGGACGATTTACGTATTGACGTCACACTATTGATTTCGCCAAATATTGACAGAATTATAATGATACATTTTGTGTAGTAAATTTGTATGATTGTTAAAGCTTGTCATTCAACTTTTGCGTTAAATTATGTATTTAAATAGGTATATTTTTTACTTAAGAATACTTATCAAGTGGTTATAATAGATTACCACTGTACTAAGGCCCTAAATGGCGTAGTAGTAATTAAGTCTACCAGTATCCCAAATCGTGTACTATAAAATGATTTTAACAATTTACCACAATTCAATTTCCTTCAAATTAAAATCTTTATGCGTAATGGGTTATTTATATAACCAATTCTACAATAACTCAGAAAAAGAAACACAGACTCNAAATTAAAATCTTTATGCGTAATGGGTTATTTATATAACCAATTCTACAATAACTCAGAAAAAGAAACACAGACTCAAAATTTTTGTTGAGTAAAAGTTTAATTTTTGTTATGGTTTCACCATTTGCCTAGTATATTTTTGAAGATTGAAATTTTTTTATGCAATGCTTAAATTGTCTTTGAGTTCTTCAAATATTTGTGCACCATGTGTATATATTTGTAAATATAAATGAATTTTAGTTAAAAACAGGTTACAAGTANTTCTTCAAATATTTGTGCACCATGTGTATATATTTGTAAATATAAATGAATTTTAGTTAAAAACAGGTTACAAGTAGTAGCAATCTACCTAATCCCTGGATAATTTTAACAGGTTACTCGTAAAACACATAAATATTGTTACCCTTTGCTAGATTTTTCTATCGTGAGAAACGCTGGACTGAAATCTACGAAATCAGATCGTTACTACGTTATTTTAACCGAATGTTATGGAATGGGAAACATGAGGAGAATAGAATTTTTTGTAATATTTACTATAGTATATTCACAGTAAACTGACCACTTTTGAAAACCCTGCTTAAGATCTACTTGTATGCACATTGTGTATTCTTTCACTGTATGCAAAACTAACATTGCCGTGGGTCTGATGACTCTATTCGTATCTCGGTCAAAGGAAACTGTGCAATTAATAGAAAAGAAAATACTGAAAAAATCTGCTAATTCTTACATCTATATTCATTAAAAATAACAGACAATAAAAGAACTAATTTCAGTGTTCACAAAGGTTTACGTAAAACTTTAAATTTGACGTTAAAACATGGAACTACTTTATCTCCGTCGTTGCCAACATAACTGGACGCATGACGGTCTCTGTGCCCGTCAAAATATGTATGTAGGTAGGGGCAATTACATTTTTCTAAGGTTACTTTCAAAAGTGCTCACTTTATCGTGAACATAATTTATCGTTGTGGGTTGGCGTACTGGTTAACCTCCCCTCCCTTGCAAACAGCCAATGACAGAAATGATCCACGCATTTAGGAGGCGACTAGTNGGCGTACTGGTTAACCTCCCCTCCCTTGCAAACAGCCAATGACAGAAATGATCCACGCATTTAGGAGGCGACTAGTGCACCAAGGGATGATGCAGTGTGGGGAGTTGTGATGTTATTGACAAGTGCCTGTCTGATTGACAGCTCACACCTTGCAGCGATGTACCGCACTCGAGTATGTCACTGATTACCTTCTTTTTGAGAAGTGTCTCGACGACGAATTCTATTACGTATGAACATGCGTAAGTGTAGAATCGTCTGGAAATGATTAGCGCATGTTTAAGTACAGCTAGCACCTTTATCCCGCTGAAGATTGCTTTCAACGGTATTGTNGTCTGGAAATGATTAGCGCATGTTTAAGTACAGCTAGCACCTTTATCCCGCTGAAGATTGCTTTCAACGGTATTGTGGATTGTGGAGAGCAGTGTCCAGAGAGTGTTCATAGTGATAAGACGAACGGTGGCGTCTATTTCCAGCGTGATTGGGGTGCTCCCAGTGAGTGCTGTAGTGTTTGTTATTCACCCAGAGCGGAAGTGGGAGGAGGAGTTCACAACATACGGGTACGATGGGTGTAATCTGGCTCGTGTGGAGAATCAGAATGTGTAAATTTTATTATATTAAACATTTAGTTGAGCTTTTTTTTATTTGATTATGGTCTCCATTTATTGATGAACCCGTCCACTTATGACATATAAGGGATGGAGGCATAGCACATATTCAATACTTGATTTGTATATTAGGTGATCGAGTATGTCGGCAGACCAATGTGTGTTTTCTCTATTGAGGGCAGTGAAGGTTTAATCAGGAAAATGTATGCGAATCCGAGGCATCGCGATCACTTATCGAAAGAATGAGTAACCAAATTCATATGTATAAAACAAAATTAAAGATAAAAAAATTGTAAATAAAAATTTAGTTAAGAAATTAATATGAATAATAATGGGGAAAATAAAATTAAAAGATTCAATAGAAAACTTTTAAATGTAAATGTAAACAAAAAATATATTGAATAAATAAAAATGTAAACGGGGAATAAATAACACTAATATTTCACTANAATGTAAATGTAAACAAAAAATATATTGAATAAATAAAAATGTAAACGGGGAATAAATAACACTAATATTTCACTAAGAAAATTGGAAACGAAAATTGACAGTGCTAGTTGAACGGTGAACAATAAAATTAGCAGTGTAATATGTTGACTGGAAAATGTGGTTCCTTCACTGAAGACGGAATAGCAGGAATTTTCCAGGAACATGACGGCAGGCATGGTGCAACAAGTTTAAAGGAAATCGTAGATNGGAATTTTCCAGGAACATGACGGCAGGCATGGTGCAACAAGTTTAAAGGAAATCGTAGATATTGTGGAGCCGAAAGCTGAGAGGGGTTGGGAATAAGTACATCTTAGCCAGTGCAGCATCATCCTTGGGAACCCAGCAGATCATCGTCATCTGAGACCGTCGCCACTCTAAATGGTTCGTCAACAGCATGCATACTACCTCGCAGCGGTGAAGAGGGAACCAGCGCGTATCATGCTTTTCTGCCTGTCAGAACATCGCACGAAGTATGGCCGACTTTAAGTAGGTGTCGGCCTGGAGCTGGGTTTTCGTGACTGGAACATACGAAAGTCCACTATGCCCAGCTGCGTGGCCGCAGCCAAGCATCCATTGCAATACTAATGACAGGGCATAGTGTGTCGCACACGAAGCAGGATGCTCTAGTCCGAGGACTGGATGTGACAGAAGCAAGCACCCCGCTGTACAGTGCGGACAAGAGGTCAGGCTGACGAGAAAAGCAGCATCAAGAATGCCCTGTAGAGCANCAAGCACCCCGCTGTACAGTGCGGACAAGAGGTCAGGCTGACGAGAAAAGCAGCATCAAGAATGCCCTGTAGAGCATGAAGTATGCCATCAAACTCATCTTCACCATGGTATGTGTCACTGAACTACGCCTGCAGTCAACCATTTTAATGCATGTGAGGGGGGTTGTGACAGCCTTAACAACTAATCAACAACAGCAACCATTAGCACAAAGGTGCAAGAATATGGAATCATGTTAGAAAACGAAGTAATCGGAAATCTTGTAAACACATGTCTTGGAGGGTAAAAGCTGTTCACGGTAAAGTGAGTACTTTTGAAAGCCCTGCGAAGTTTCTACTTTCACCCCGTTGGTTACATACCTTTGCGTTTACCTATGAAAATAAACACTGTCATGTGACTTTCAGCTGGTGTTTACATCAGTTGGCTCATATGTCCACCGTATACTCATTAAAGAAACCACAAATATAATATATATTATAATAAGTGCTATAAACACATACACATTGATTTCAGTATATAATAAAGGCTTGTGAATACTGATGGATGTTCATGATTAATGATTCTTTTTTCCCGTTATAAAAATAACGCGAAAGAAATTTCGGATGTTCACTTTCAAAAACTGTGAATAGTTTATGGCCTTGTTTTGGATGTTAGTCTGCTACCATAATTACTGNTTCGGATGTTCACTTTCAAAAACTGTGAATAGTTTATGGCCTTGTTTTGGATGTTAGTCTGCTACCATAATTACTGCTACTAAAATGAAATAAAGTATCTGAAACACATGCATTCTGGTAAAAAAAAAGGCCAATAGTAATTAATGAATAATGAGAACATGAGATGAATAGTTATACATGATCCATAGGGAAGTAAAATAACAAATTCCATGTGTAGTACTTAGTTTTAACATTTTTAGATTTTAGATAAAAAAAACAGTAAACATTATATATTTTGCATGCATAAGAAAGTGAATATAAATAACATCATGAATAATTAAATAATAGCAGAAAGAAAAAAAAGGGCCGCTTACAAATAAGATTTATTATATATGCATATTTAAATGCCAGGACATTAACCTTTTGGTAAACATAAAATGTTAAGTATGCTAGCTGTATGATGAACGAATTTTTCCTTTTAAAGTTTTAAAGTTCCTATTTTAATTTCAAAGTTCACAAACTGTGGGTTCAATTAAAATTAAAATGAAGTGGAGATGGCCAGCAGAGAGAATAAAGTAGAAAATTCCTTGGACGTTCTAAGGTGAATGTNCAAAATTAAAATGAAGTGGAGATGGCCAGCAGAGAGAATAAAGTAGAAAATTCCTTGGACGTTCTAAGGTGAATGTGATGGGAGTCACGTGTACCCCATCACGGTTACCATGTTAACCTGCGAAGCTACAGTCTTCCCATACTACAGGACGGTACGGACTGGCACTCAGATAACAGTAATACAGCTAAATGGGACTGCCAAGCTGCGATCGGTGATGCTGAAAAACTGCGACCTCTGGAAAGGTCGGGCACAGATTAATACAAAAATCATTGCTACCACGAAACTTGGCCAGGAAAATAGAAGAACAACACCTACCTATAACTGAAGTTGAAAACTTCACTAACTTAGCCTACCAGTGCTAAATTACTTTGTAGCACATCTAAAGTACATGATTCAAAATAAAATTAACTTCTATGAAACTACACCTTGAACAAAAGTGCAGCCTGGAGTTGCACGTCATCAAGTCAGATGTTCACAGTTAGCCAGTGGGATGAAGAATGTGTGATCGATATGTGGTCAACGCTCGATACAAGCACGGGGCTGAGCTTCGGTGGTTGCCGCTAGATGGCGTGAAAAGAGATGAGGCTAGTTGAGAAACTATTTAAATTGAAGGACGTGGAAAAAAAAAAATCCAAGGCTTGCAGCCGGATGCGACAGTGACACAAAAAAATATGCAGTGTGTTAAAAATTCACATCCTGTAAGAAAATGCTTGTGCAGTTAACCTGCATATAAATGCGTTGAAAACTTGGCTGAAGCGTATTTTGTGCGACTGCGAGGCCGGAAATATGCGAATGTAAGAACGCCCTCAAATAGTTNGAAAACTTGGCTGAAGCGTATTTTGTGCGACTGCGAGGCCGGAAATATGCGAATGTAAGAACGCCCTCAAATAGTTAAAATGAATGGAATCACAGAGATAGTTATCTCTCTCAAAATCAATCAAATATTAATAAAATGAGATAATATCCCCANAAAATGAATGGAATCACAGAGATAGTTATCTCTCTCAAAATCAATCAAATATTAATAAAATGAGATAATATCCCCAATTGAAATTAAGCTAATATAATGAATCTGTTCAACACTAAACATGAAAAATAAAAAAAATATTACATTTTTTTAAATGGTACAGAATCCCCCTCTGAAAGTGGACGCTATAGTGTTTCTCTCCATACTNAAAAAAATATTACATTTTTTTAAATGGTACAGAATCCCCCTCTGAAAGTGGACGCTATAGTGTTTCTCTCCATACTTATTGTTAAAAACAAGCTCAGTAACACAAGGTTCTGCTCACATTGAAGTTCATGTTAGACTGTACAAACTCATTAATAAACAAGTACAAAAGTGTTACGAACATTCACAAGAACAATGGAAAAGACATGAGACTGATGATAATTGAAATCAAGGTATGTACATACATTACACTCTACAGTCTTAAAATTAAATTGGGTAGCTATTAAAGCTTACAAACATGATGAGAATGAAAATAAAGACGAGTGCACTCTTAAAACTAAACTCATATCATAATTGCTTTTAAAAATAGTTCCTAGGTTTCAGAGGAAGAGTTTTTCTCCCTAAACTAGCATTCATATGCTTAATTTTGTTTTACCTAGCTTAGTTTAGCGTATGTAGGTTTCATTTGTTTTGTGAGCTTAATTAGCTTTATTTGTTTTGTGAGCTGCAGCTATAAGAGGTGCATGTCACAAGGAAAGTAACTAACCGGCTGGACGATCAGTCCACATTGCCACCTAACAGACCATACACAATTGCTCGGGCTGACTAACCTATTTTAGGTTAGGCGAGGATTTCTTAAACTGGGAGATGTGGGCCCGACCCACGAATTTCCTGTTAACTGGGTCGCAAAGTGCAACCGTGACTGGTGTGAGAAACCTTTGAATTTGGCAAGGACGTTTCCACCTGTAGGCGAGTTTAGCCTACATAGCATAAGCCTTTTGCATCTTTTGGAGGAGGAAAATCTCTCAAAGTCTGGGTTAATTGAGACTCCTTTTTCAGAAACTATGGCCCAGAAAAGAAATTTTTTGAACTACGAATTTCACCTTTTTTAAGTTGGCGGTAAGAGCATTACGCAATCTGTCAAGAACTTTTCTGAGATGAGCTAAATGTTCCTCTATACTGTTTGAGTACACGACCAAATCGTCCAGATAGTTGTACAAAAATTTGAATTTGACATCGTCTAGCACATGATCGAGGAGACGAGTTAGATCCTGGGTTAATGTAGCAAGGCCAAATGGCACAACACTGTATTGGAACAGGTTCCATGGAACGCAAAAACTGGTAACATGTTTGAAATTCTTAGTGAGTGGGATTTGATGATAAGATGAATTTAGGCCAAAACACTAAAATACTTGGCTTTACTAAACCAATGAAAAGCAGAATTCGAATTTNGATGATAAGATGAATTTAGGCCAAAACACTAAAATACTTGGCTTTACTAAACCAATGAAAAGCAGAATTCGAATTTATAAGTGGAACACTTTTAATGTCAATTTGTTTGTTCAAACAGTGGTAACCATTTACCAAATTATGATCATTACANCGGTAACCATTTACCAAATTATGATCATTACATTTAGGTACTAGAAAGGCAGGTGAACTGAAATATGATTTGAAGGGTTCAATGACTTTGGTGTCCAAAGGATCCTGGTTTTTCACAGGTTTGTTGTCAAGCAAGTTTAACCTCGTATAAAATCAAATTTATGCAACCTAGTACTTGGGTTAAAACATCTGGAAAATGTGCGCATAGATTCAAAATTGCTTGTTGTTTTGCACTAGCTATATGATTCAAATCAGTATAATTTTGATAACTTGTGGCTTTTGATACTTTTAGTTCTTTGCAATGTTTTGATTGTGAACAAGAAAATGTAATTATCATCTTGTGATTAAATTTAAACATGATACATCTTGCTTTCAGATAAATAAGAATGGGTGTCTTAGTAATGAAATCTGCTCCTAAAATAAGATTTTTCGCCAGATCATCGCACACAAGCAATGGAAAAACCCATGCAAACAAATCAATTCTGATTTTCACTAATGTTACTCGTTGTATTTGCAATGGCTGATCTGAAGCTGTAATGGTGTAAATTTATTGACAAAGTACCCTTAATGAAAAATTTTTCCTTTAATTGTCGAAAAACAGATCCTGACATGAGACTGCGAACTGAACCTTTGTCGACAAGTTAATTGATAAGTAAGGAACAAATTTGTGCTTTGAGATATGGTAAAAATGGGGTTGTCAAAGGCATGATGTTGCGACACCTTCTTTTCCTTAGGTAACCACTTTTCTTACATTTTCTGTCATTACAGCAGCTCCATGTGTTCCCTAAGTCATCAATCATAAGGGCACTATTCATAAAACATGATCTGTCTATTGGTTTGGCAGGAGTGACTAAATTTGTTTTCTTAAAAAAAGCCTGTATTAAAAAAAAAGTTCTGTTAAGTGGCTTAGACTTCCCACATTTAGACCACCGCTTTATGCGTTTTTCGTTTAATTCTTTTTTTCCCCTTTGCTGCCTAAATTATGCATTCAGACATAATAAGACCAAGAAAATCACATGTTTTGCTACCTTTCTATGGTCCTTAGGTATTAATTTAGTTTTCTCATGACCTTGGGATGGTTGAGACACTTTCTTAGGACTGTGGTGTGTGNAAAGCCTGTATTAAAAAAAAAGTTCTGTTAAGTGGCTTAGACTTCCCACATTTAGACCACCGCTTTATGCGTTTTTTGTTTAATTCTTTTTTTCCCCTTTGCTGCCTAAATTATGCATTCAGACATAATAAGACCATGAAAATCACATGTTTTGCTACCTTTCTCTGGTCCTTAGGTATTAATTTAGTTTTCTCATGACCTTGGGATGGTTGAGACACTTTCTTAGGACTGTGGTGTGTGNCTGGTCCTTAGGTATTAATTTAGTTTTCTCATGACCTTGGGATGGTTGAGACACTTTCTTAGGACTGTGGTGTGTGATCTAAATGACGATGTGGATTGGCTTATGAAATTGTGATTAAATTTACCTCGGGATTGGTCTGCAAAAGCAACATTGATGGAATTAATGCACAAACGGTCCACGTCAGCAAAATTCTGGGGTATGGATGTGAAAATAGCACGCGAGCACTCTGCAAGATATAACCCATCTAAGATGGTAGAGACTATCTCAGCATCAGAAACACATAGTCGCAAAACCATTGCAGCTTCTTTTATTTCTGCAATGTCATGAGCAAGATGTTCAGAGTGTTCTTGTAAACGATTGAACCATTCCAATCGAATGTTGACTTAAATTCTGGCTCGGATGAATTAATCCAGTATATCCTGGTGATACTGTTCAATGCTGTTTATTATTGCTTATGGCAATAGTTGTTATATCACTTAAGGGTGAACGGACGAATGGAAAAATTATTTCCAGCAGCTTTTCAGGGATGTGTCCGTTTTGCTTAATTTTGATGAGTTCTCTCAAAAACTTGAGCAGCTGAGGAATACTGAGACCGTCAGTCTCGGGGAAATTCGCAAGAACTCTTTCAAGAGGATGTGAAAGTTTGTCAAAAACAAAAAATTATGTTTGGAGGTTTGGGAAGGGAAGGGGTTGAAAGTGGGTAAAGGGTTGAGAACGTAGAATGGTAAAGTGAGGTGATTGGGGTAAATGGGCTGCTGACTGTATGCCAAAATGTGAGTGGGGAGGGAAGGGGTTGGAGAAGTTGTGTGAAGGGATGATAGAGGTTGGAACTGTTTGGTGAGGGAAACAGTGGTNTGGGGAGGGAAGGGGTTGGAGAAGTTGTGTGAAGGGATGATAGAGGTTGGAACTGTTTGGTGAGGGAAACAGTGGTGGTGTTATGACAGGGAAATTTGTACTGGGTCTTGGATACTAACTGTGTGTTGGGAACACAAGGGCTGGCCTGAGAGGTGTTGTGGCTGTGTGATGAGTAGGTAAGAGGAGGGAAGGGGTGGTTGGGTAGTCAAAAAGGTTTGTGAAGCCTGGGGTGTGGTTGTGGATTGGATTTGGGATGCCTGGGAAAGAGAAGAAACATTTGGTAAAATTTGGGTTGCAGAGGATGGTTGTGTAATGACAGGGGTGTTGGTTAAGGCCGGCTTGTGAAATGTTGGTGGACACTACTGTCACAGTAGTCAGGATACTGTCATCCTCATTTGGTTCACTATTACTTAGATTACTAGCAATACCACACACTGATGAAGCTTGAATGTTGTTTTCTGGAATGCCAGAGCATGATGGGTGGTGTGTGTGGTAAAGAGGATATACTTAAGTCCCACAATTCTAGTGACACAGGATCTAAGCCCAGGAGCCTAATAGCCGGTGCTGACATTTTTGAAATATTTAAATTTTCCAACTCGTGGATTAGATTGGTAGTGGTAAAGGGATCAGCTGTGTGACAACTATGTTGATGGATTGATTAGTCAGATCAATTAGCAACTCCTTTGTTTGTTTTAAATTATCGAGCCACTTGGCTATCTCTTGCATGTATAGATCAGGCATACCATCTTGGCCTAAAATATATAGGTTGGTAAAGCTATGAATGACATGGTTGAGCCTAGTTAGTCATCTATTTAGGCCCATACTGCTGGTAGCAGCCTGTAGTGAAGAGTCACGAGTTCCCCATCATGGCTACCAGGTTAAGCTGCGAAGCTGCAGTCTTCCCATACCACAGGTTAGTAAGAACTGGTACTCAGACAACAGTGATACAGCGAAATGGGACTGCCAAGCTGGATCGGCGATGCTGTGTAACTGTGACCTCTGGAAAGGTCGGGCATTGATTAATACAAAAATCACAATTACCGCATAGTACGTGAAACTGGGTCTGGAAAACAGTAGAACTACACTTACCCATAATGGCGATTGACAACTACACTAAAGTAGCCTACCAGCACTAAAATACATTGTAGCACATTTGAACTACATGATGCGATGTAAAATGAACTTCCATGAAACTACATCTTGAACAAAAGTGCAGCCTGGAGTTACGTGTCGTCAAGTCAGATGTTCACAGCTAGCCAGTGAGATGAAGAATGTGCGGTCGATATGTGGTGAGCGCGCTGAGCTTCGGTGGTTGCTGCTAAATGGCATGTACCTACCCAAATGGTAACTTTCGATGCCTTCCACACATAGCAACAGCGTGAAAAGAGATGAGGCGAGATGAAAAACTACCTAAATTGAAGGACACTGCAAAAAAAAAAGGGCTTGCAGCCTGATGCGATGGCGACATTAAAAATTACGTGGCATGTTAAAAAATACACATCCTGTAAGAAAACACATATGCAGTTAACCTGCCCGGTAATGCGTTGATAACTTGGCTATAACATATTTTGTGATGCTGCAAGGGCAGAAATACATGAATGGAAGAAGATCCTCAATAAATAAATATGAATGGAATCACTGAGATAATAATCTCTCTAGTAAAAATAAATCAAAACTAAATAAAATAAAATAATATCCCCAACTGAAATTAAGCTAATATAATGAATCTTTTTACACTAAACATAAAAATTAAAATAATATAACTTTTTTTTTAAACAGTACAAGCTGATATGCTTGTCCATTAAAGAAAAAATGCATTTAGAGAATATGATTTATTTGCTCCAACATGCCTTAAAAAAATAGCCATGAGACTCATTGGCTGATAGAACATATCCACATTTTTACAGCATAATGCTATAGTTATATTTGTTATTCGATGGAAGTTTCGTGAAATTCATCCAGCCACAAAGGTTTTAAAGCATTTCAGACAAATGTTGGCTAAAGCCTATTGCTTTGCTTTCGAAAAAAATCACTTTTCACTTGTAAAATTTAAATACCTACACTCATATGAACATAACTTCACCAGAATACTAACTTCTCAATGTCTAGACGATAACAATGTATTTTATGAAACTGCATCCATACATTTAATGCAGAATTTAATTTCCTGCCAAGTTACTTAAATTGAAGGTTAATCGTGGAAGCTAATACCTACTTGTTAATATATTGTCTCATACAAATAAAACTGTTCGACCAGAGACTATTTTAACATATTTCTAACACTCAAAGAATGTTTCACATACAGTATAAAACATTTTCTTGGCGTTATTGATTTAAAACGAGTGACATACATGCCGAGATACCAACTCGTAAAATGGCTTCCAGGGAATCGTGTATATAATTAATATCACACGTGCATGTTTATTAAAACTTTCAGAATTGCAAAACATTTCGCAAATGGGACTATCATCCAAAGTCTCTTCAAGTTTATTCCAGATTTAAAATATATATATCGATTTCAATTGCACGAAGCAGCACATTTTCCAGGTCAGCATAGTGAAGTTTCAAGAATATCTGGAACAAGAAACTACGTGGAAATACAGCATAAAGAAANAATTTTCCAGGTCAGCATAGTGAAGTTTCAAGAATATCTGGAACAAGAAACTACGTGGAAATACAGCATAAAAAAAACACTGCCACATCATTGAAAACTGATATAAAAATGTTTTATTTAATACATTTTTGAATACTTTATTTCGAGAGTTAAAAATTGAGATTTAAAATCATTGTGATCGTGGACCGATATTTTGTTGGTACACGAGCGCGAACAGGAAAAAAAAAAAAAAAAAACAGTGAAGCTGCTAACTGGAACACTGCAACTGCCAGGTTATGATATAAGAGAGTTAGCTTTTTATTTTTATTTGGATACAGAAAAAAAGGAGCTAAATTGCAGGTGACAACAATTTTTAACTTTACGACTAGTAAGACATTAAAACATGGAACTACTTCTCATAGTATTGTGGTCATTGCTTACGTTATAATATATGCAGTTACGGACAGTGATTTTCTTCAAAGGTTGATTTCAAGAGTGCTCACTTTTTCGTGAACTATGTATAATGGTCGGTGACTGTTGGAGGGAAAGCCTCACTGTTCTTACAGATATGTTCAGTGAAGTAAGAAACCGATACCGTTCCTGTAGTTGGTTGCTTAGATGATGTATTTTGTCAGATGGCCTTCGANAAAAAAAAAAAAAAAAAAAAAAACAGTGAAGCTGCTAACTTGAACATTGCAACTTCCAGGTTATGATATAAGAGAGTTAGATTTTTATTTTTATTTGGATACAGAAAAAAAGGAGCTAAATTGCAGGTGACAACAATTTTTAACTTTACGACTAGTAAGACATTAAAACATGGAACTACTTCTCATAGTACGCTGCCAATTTTAACTATGAGTATTGTGGTCATTGCTTACGTTATAATATATGCAGTTACGGACAGTGATTTTCTTCAAAGGTTGATTTCAAGAGTGCTCACTTTTTCGTGAACTATGTATAATGGTCGGTGACTGTTGGAGGGAAAGCCTCACTGTTCTTACAGATACGTTCAGTGAAGTAAGAAACCGATACCGTTCCTGTAGTTGGTTGCTTAGATGATGTATTTTGTCAGATGGCCTTCGNCGTTCAGTGAAGTAAGAAACCGATACCGTTCCTGTAGTTGGTTGCTTAGATGATGTATTTTGTCAGATGGCCTTCGATACAAGGACGACCGTAAAAGTGTTCAGGCCAGATGTCCATCGGCCTTTCCCCCAGCACCCACCAGGATAGAGTTTGGGGCAGTTTGGACCACTGCAACATTGCTATTGTATAACATAGTTATAGTAAGGCTACAACAACGAAAGGTTAGAGAGGAGTGAAACTGGATCTTGGTCAGCTCANCATAGTTATAGTAAGGCTACAACAACGAAAGGTTAGAGAGGAGTGAAACTGGATCTTGGTCAGCTCAGTTTGGATCATATTTCCATGGCACATATAGAAGATGTATTTATCTCAAGAGTGGATATATTGTGTAGATTGGGATGTACTGACACTAGGTTGGGGTGCTGCCGGTGGGCAATACTGAGCTGTTAGTGTCTACAAACATCGCCACTCCGCTAGCTTCCTAGCAGTTTGTTGTTAGTTATTAGCGGGTAGTGACGTCATCTGAGGTCTATGTAAAGGAAAAGTTATTAGGTTCTGTCTTTGGCTTAGCTAAAAAACAAAGGCAGTTAGTAGATTTACAAGCAGTATACTTATAGCGAGGTCCCTAATATCTCCAAAATCCATCAGTTTGCCACTTAGAATAATGCATGGTTATAACAGGGCAGTCCGACTCAAGAAGGGCGCCTTGGTTGAGATTTACAAGCAGGTCTTACAAATACTTCTAGGTGTTTTTGGGAATTAGTGGCCAGACATTATTAAAAGCTGTCTACCAGAACTACTGGATAACCGTTTGGAAAGAACGAGAGAAAATTGTAGCTGAACTACTGAAGAATAATCCGGATGCTCTTCCTTACCGGTCAAATTATCTTGGTAGAACCAATGTTGCGTGCATTCAATATAGAGAAAATATATTCGACAAGTAAAACAGACCCAAAAATGGCTGTCACTAGCCTCCCGTGAGATAGCAGATGGGGTTCTGAAGAAAAATAAAGACTCAGATGTGACCGAACAATTAATATTTCTGCATCATCTCCCAAGGTTCTAGTAAAAAAGAAGATAGTTCTATGAGATTTCGTGTAGACTATCACTTGCTTAATATTGTGACAAAGACTTAAATTCACTTCCTAGATAAATGGCATAACCTGGCAGAGNTGTAGACTATCACTTGCTTAATATTGTGACAAAGACTTAAATTCACTTCCTAGATAAATGGCATAACCTGGCAGAGCACAATTGTTTCCAACCTTCGATATGATTGATTACTGGCAAAGTGAGGTGGCCCTGGAGGATTGTGCTAAGACTGCTTTCTGTATACAAAGGAAGGGAACATGGCAGTTCATAAGTATATCTTTGGGCTATGCAATTTCACTGCTACCGTTGAATGCCTAATATAAATAGTCCTCTCCTTACGTCTATAAGGTTAACTTAGAAAATATTGCTGTAACAAATAACATTTGAAGAACACTTAAACATATTATCTCTACAAGTCAGAAGGTGGGGAAGTCATACTGAAGTTGGTCCATATGAAATGCCATCTTTTCAAACAAAAAGTTAATTTTTTCAGACAATAAGCAACGATTAACAGAGTGGAACCAGATTCTGCGAAGAAAAATTGCAATAAGAGACTGGCCCGAACTGACTGACAAGATACAAGTGAGAAGTTACTTGTCTCTGTGTACTGATTATCATCGATTCGTACTTGAGTTTGCTACAAGTGACAAGCTATTGCATGAGTAATTGAATCAAAAATAAAATGTGAGAATACTTTTAGAAAATCGAAATAAATTCTGATTTCCCGTTCAGACCTAGGGTTCTCCAGCAGTAAGAATGATAAGAATTTCAACGAAGTACTGCAGAAGTCTGAACGAAATTACTGTGTGGCTCGTAGGAAGCCGTTGGCTACATATATTGTAGATTCTTTTAACTGATACTGCCGCATTACTATGGCTAATGAGACTCAAGAACCCCAAAGAGCAAATATCACGATGGATACAACAGCCTCAGGAATATGTCTTAAATACAGTATGTCGCCCCTTCATTTTATGCAATTTAGAAGCCATAACTATACAGGTTGAGTATAAAAGAATACCCCAACTTTGAAGGTCTATAATATCAAAATCAAACAACCTACAACCTTGGTTGACCAATCAAATGAACCGCGGAACTGTGAAGTTTGTTTACCATATATTCATCAATGTTCAATGTGACCACCACGAACGGTCCGAATGACATCTACGCGATAATCAAACTCGTTCCATACTCTTGTCAGCATGTCCGGTGTTACGGTTTGGATAGCGTCCGTAATTCTCGTTTTGAGGTCGTCAATGTTAGCCAGCAGTGGTGGACGAAATATTTGAACCTTTATGTATCCCCATAGAAAAAAATCGCACGGGGTAAGATCCAGGCTTCTTGGGGGCCAGTGATGAAGAGCCTGGTCGCCAACTGCTCCTCGACCAATCCAGTGTTGCGGCAACGTCTCGTTCAGGTATCCGCGAACAGCTAGGTGCCAATGAAGTGGCGCAACATTCTGCTGGAAAATGAAGTCCTCCGCTGCCTCTTCTAACTGAGGAAACAACCACTCTGTAAGCATGTCCAAGTAAGGGATTCCCGTAACAGTGGGCTCGTAAAAAAAGAAAGGGCCGAAAGCAGTGTCTCTGGATACAGCGCAAAACACTTTCACTTCGGGGGAAGCGCACTCGTGTTCGGTGGTTTCACGTGGAGGCTCCTGACCCCATATCCACATGTTGTGCCGTTTCACGTTACCATTTATATGGATTGTCGCTTCATCGTTAAAAACCATCTTATACATGAAGGCATCATCCACCTCGTTCTGGGCAAGAACGAACGTGCAGAAATCACGTCTCAGTTCTTCAGCCCTTTCGGTAAGAGCCTGTACAAGCTCTAACCTGTATGGTTTGTACAGCAATCGCTTTCGCAACACTGCCCATGCCGTCGATTGAACAATTTGCATTTCCCAGCTAGCTTTTCGAGTTGATTTTCTCTGACTGCGAACGAACGCTTGTTGAATCCGTTGCACATTATCTTCGGACACACGCAGCCGTCCGGAACTTTTGCCTTTACAAAGGCACCCTGTGTCACGGAACTGACGAAATCAACGTACGATACTCCACCTATCGTGAGGATGACGTCCATATTTGCGACGGAATTCACGTTGAACAGCAGTAACCGATTCACATTTAGCAAAATGAATAACTAGAACGCCTTCTGTTGTTCCGTCGCCATCGTGATGCGGACTAACACATGACACACGCTCATAGTGCGACGACAGACGCTCCCAGTGTCATCTCTCGGCACATGAAGGAAGCATTAGACCTTCCCTTTCACATTGACGTGTCGAATGCGAGCTCGCTACCCCCTCACCACCTCAAACCGAGAGTTACGAACGCCATCCAAACTGTAACACCGGATATGCTGACAAGAACGTGGAGCGAGTTTGATTATCACGTAGATGTCGTTCGGGCCGCTCATGGTAGTCACATTGAATATTTATGAATGTATGGTAAACAAAATTCACTGTTCCACGGTTCATTTGATTCGTCAATCAAGGTTGTAGGTTCTTTGTCTTTGGTTTTGATATTATTGACCTTCAAAGTTGGGGTATTCTTTTATACCCATCCTGTATTTTAATGTAAGAAAACACTGCCGTCTGTATAGGTGGAGTGGGAAGTTTATTTTCTTTAATTTATGATCAAGAATTGTGGAAAACACGTTATTTTCGAGTAATTTCTTTGCTTTTATTTTTTCTCTGCAGCGCATGCGTTTCAGCATCGTTATCCGTACTTCTGCAGTTTGCATATAGTTCGCAGTAACATGACATAGCGATACGGCTTTGCGCGCACGGTTGAATGAACTTCTGTGCTAGGAGCATGTATTCCCGCACGACACATGAAAAGAATTTTCTTCTTTTTGGTTTTAACCAATGCGAAGTTTAAGAAGTGGCAAGCATGGATTGTGCCGACCAACAATGCAGTGCGACACTCATCTCAAGATGCTTTCATATAATATTTTAAATGCCTACATAAGGTAAATTACTATATCCTTTTATTTGATTTCACCTTTCGCCTCGACATTCAGGCAAAAAAAAAAAATATTTACAAGAGATTTATATGATCTTTTTTGTGTAGCTGCAGTGGTTCCAAGTTCCTTAGAAATGAGCTTATTTAAAGTTTCATATACATTTGGTCTCGGCTCGCTTCAGATTGTCGCTTTTCAAGAAGTGTGCTGAGCGACATGTATCGTCATTTCAAAAGCAGTTTATGAACATAACATTTTGCAAATACAGTATATTTTTAATGCCTTCGGAAAAAGATAAAAATTAAAAAGTCTTTCTGTACTATTTTAAACTTTCTCTTCCGTTCAAAAATTACTTATTGAGAAATGAATAATGCCAATGGCTTAGACTACATTATCAAACTATCGTATTGAATCCATCTGATCAATGCTAAGTACAAGGCCAAATTCATTGAGATATTGACGCCAAAATAACTACGTTTAAATGGTATAACATAATATAATGTTACGAGATGGCCCTCCAATAAAAATATTTGTTCACTAGATTCAAATTAATTAGGTCATTATTTTTAACATATGATTTCAGTTACGACACATACCCCTTTTGCATATTTATTAAAAGTAAAGTTACTAGTTATCCTGAGAGCTGTATTTTTCTCTTAGTATTTTGTTTACTGTACGATCCTCAATAAAATTGGTTAACTTCAAATTCCTGAAATGGAAAGCGTTTCTAAATTTTCTCGGTGCAATCCCATTTTCTCTTGTTAATGTACCAGCACTCTTATAACTTCAGAAGTAGGTTACAAAGGAAGGGGCTAGAAATTAGGAACGAATTCTATTCCAGAAATAAAATGGCGGAACCTCATTTGAGAGTGAGTATGGAAGCAGACATTAGGTCCTTCGTAATCGATTTAGTGGTGGAATATATATTTCCTCGTAGCTCAGGATTATTTCACAAAGTGCCCTGAGGTCATCTCGATTCCATTTTAAGAAGCTCGCTCTGAACTGAGGTAATCGTGGAGCACGTTTTTTCGAGGTCTGGAGTACCACCAGAGCTTCATTCGGACCAGGTTCGACATTCCGGAACTAAACAGATCGAAGTGGTGAAAAAAATTATGCAGATAAAGAATTTTTGGACTACACTACTTCGTTGTCATACAGACGCGTAGGTTGAGAAGTTTACCACAGGGCAGTATCTGTCAATTTTCATGGCAGACAACAGAAAAAAGACAAGGACTTGAAGGTACCTTTATTTCGTGACATTTCATTCAGTAGTCCATGAGGCGAGAAAGGTAATATTATCAACAGTGTTGCTGGAAGAGAGAACTGCCTTCCTGATAACCTGCTGTTCTGATGGCCATTGGAAGAATATATTTATACTGCAACACATTCCAAGGAGTTACATATAAGATTGATTAACTTATACTATTTCGCTCGGGGCTTCTTGGAATCAACACTGACAGGATTAAGACCTAATATGACTGTAGAACGAGATTTTGTCATAACTGGTGTGTCTGTACAGTCCACAGCGATTAAATGAACATTGTCCTAAACTCCACAAATTTTGGGNGCCGAAAGCAGTGTCTCTGGATACAGCGCAAAACACTTTCACTTCGGGGGAAGCGCACTCGTGTTCGGTGGTTTCATGTGGAGGCTCCTGACCCCATATCCACATGTTGTGCCGGTTCACGTTACCATTTATATGGATTGTCGCTTCATCGTTAAAAACCATCTTATACATGAAGGCATCGTCCACCTCGTTCTGGGCAAGAACGAACGTGCAGAAATCACGTCTCAGTTCTTCATCCCTTTCGGTAAGAGCCTGTACAAGCTCTAACCTGTATGGTTTGTACAGCAATCGCTTTCGCAACACTGCCCATGCCGTCGATTGAACAATTTGCATTTCCCAGCTAGCTTTTCGAGTTGATTTTCTCTGACTGCGAACGAACGCTTGTTGAATCCGTTGCACATTATCTTCGGACACACGCAGCCGTCCGGAACTTTTGCCTTTACAAAGGCACCCTGTGTCACGGAACTGACGAAATCAACGTACGATACTCCACCTATCGTGAGGATGACGTCCATATTTGCGACGGAATTCACGTTGAACAGCAGTAACCGATTCACATTTAGCAAAATGAATAACTAGAACGCCTTCTGTTGTTCCGTCGCCATCGTGATGCGGACTAACACATGACACACGCTCATAGTGCGACGACAGACGCTCCCAGTGTCATCTCTCGGCACATGAAGGAAGCATTAGACCTTCCCTTTCACATTGACGTGTCGAATGCGAGCTCGCTACCCCCTCACCACCTCAAACCGAGAGTTACGAACGCCATCCAAACTGTAACACCGGATATGCTGACAAGAACGTGGAGCGAGTTTGATTATCACGTAGATGTCGTTCGGGCCGCTCATGGTAGTCACATTGAATATTTATGAATGTATGGTAAACAAAATTCACTGTTCCACGGTTCATTTGATTNGCCGCTCATGGTAGTCACATTGAATATTTATGAATGTATGGTAAACAAAATTCACTGTTCCACGGTTCATTTGATTCGTCAATCAAGGTTGTAGGTTCTTTGTCTTTGGTTTTGATATTATTGACCTTCAAAGTTGGGGTTTTCTTTTATACCCATCCTGTATTTTAATGTAAGAAAACACTGCCGTCTGTATAGGTGGAGTGGGAAGTTTATTTTCTTTAATTTATGATCAAGAATTGTGGGAAACACATTATTTTCGAGTAATTTCTTTGCTTTTATTTTTTCTCTGCAGCGCATGCGTTTCAGCATCGTTATCCGTACTTCTGCAGTTTGCATATAGTTCGCAGTAACATGACATAGCGATACGGCTTTGCGCGCACGGTTGAATGAACTTCTGTGCTAGGAGCATGTATTCCCGCACGACACATGAAAAGAATTTTCTTCTTTTTGGTTTTAATCAAGGCGAAGTTTAAGAAGTGGCAAGCATGGATTGTGCCGACCAACAATGCAGTGCGACACTCATCTCAAGATGCTTTCATATAATATTTTTAATGCCTACATAAGGTAAATTACTATATCCTTTTATTTGATTTCACCTATCGCCTCGACATTCAGGCAAAAAAAAATATTTACAAGAGATTTATATGATCTTTTTTGTGTAGCTGCAGTGGTTCCAAGTTCCTTAGAAATGAGCTTATTTCAAGTTTCATATACATTTGGTCTCGGCTCGCTTCAGATTGTCGCTTTTCAAGAAGTGTGCTGAGCGACATGTATCGTCATTTCAAAAGCAGTTTATGAACATAACATTTTGCAAATACAGTATATTTTTAATGCCTTCGGAAAAAGATAAAAATTAAAAAGTCTTTCTGTACTATTTTAAACTTTCTCTTCCGTTCGAAAATTACTTATTGAGAAATGAATAATGCCAATGGCTTAGACTACATTATCAAACTATCGTATTGAATCCATCTTATCAATGCTAAGTGCAAGGCCAAATTCATTGAGATATTGACGCCAAAATAACTACGTTTAAATGGTATAACATAATATAATGTTACGAGATGGCCCTCCAATAAAAATATTTGTTCACTAGATTCAAATTAATTAGGTCATTATTTTTAACATATGATTTCAGTTACGACACATACCCCTTTTGCATATTTATTAAAAGTAAAGTTACTGGTTATCCTGAGAGCTGTATTTTTCTCTTAGTATTTTGTTTACTGTACGATCCTCAATAAAATTGGTTAACTTCAAATTCATGAAATGGATAGCGTTTCTAAATTTTATCAGTGCAATCCCATTTTCTCTTGTTAATGTACCAGCACTCTTATAACTTCAGAAGTAGGTTACAAAGGAAGGGGCTAGATATTAGGAACGAATTCTATTCCAGAAATAAAATGGCGGAACCTCATTTGAGAGTGAGTATGGAAGCAGACATTAGGTCCTTCGTAATCGATTTAGTGGTGGAATATATATTTCCTCGTAGCTCAGGATTATTTCACAAAGTGCCCTGAGGTCATCTCGATTCCATTTTAAGAAGCTCGCTCTGAACTGAGGTAATCGTGGAGCACGTTTTTTCGAGGTCTGGAGTACCACCAGAGCTTCATTCGGACCAGGTTCGACATTCCGGAACTAAACAGATCGAAGTGGTGAAAAAAATTATGCAGATAAAGAATTTTTGGACTACACTACTTCGTTGTCATACAGACGCGTAGGTTGAGAAGTTTACCACAGGGCAGTATCTGTCAATTTTCATGGCAGACAACAGAAAAAAGACAAGGACTTGAAGGTACCTTTATTTCGTGACATTTCATTCAGTAGTCCATGAGGCGAGAAAGGTAATATTATCAACAGTGTTGCTGGAAGAGAGAACTGCCTTCCTGATAACCTGCTGTTCTGATGGCCATTGGAAGAATATATTTATACTGCAACACATTCCAAGGAGTTACATATAAGATTGATTAACTTATACTATTTCGCTCGGGGCTTCTTGGAATTAACACTGACAGGATTAAGACCTAATATGACTGTAGAACGAGGTTTTGTCATAACTGGTGTGTCTGTACAGTCCACAGCGATTAAATGAACATTGTCCTAAACTCCACAAATTTTGGGNGTTTTGTCATAACTGGTGTGTCTGTACAGTCCACAGCGATTAAATGAACATTGTCCTAAACTCCACAAATTTTGGGAAGGCACTTATCAAATAGTAAAGAAAAGCAAATATATATTTTTTCGGATATACCGTCGGGGCTCTCGGGCGAAGGGTGTGGTTGTTCACATCCAACGACTGACGTTCTGTGGTCTCAAAGGAATGAATACTTTTCGTAGAAAACATATTCAAGAAGGGTGCAGTGCTGCGGTTTGGCAGTCTGTTTCCCCTGTCATCTGCTGACTGCCAGCAGCACAGATGACTCACGTCTTGAAGATTAGCNTGCGGTTTGGCAGTCTGTTTCCCCTGTCATCTGCTGACTGCCAGCAGCACAGATGACTCACGTCTTGAAGATTAGCAAGAGATGATGCGGCGCGGGAGGAGGGATGTGATGTGGTTGGCAAAAGTTCCTGCTTGATTAACAGCTCACAGCTTGCGACGACGTAACGCCTCTGACAAAGTCGGGGATTGCCTTTTCTTTTGAGAAACGATGGCGCAATACATTATTTCCAGCGTGCGTAAATGTGTAATGCTCTGGAAAAAATTAGTACAGGTATGAATAGGCCCTTTTTTCGCGNTGCGGTTTGGCAGTCTGTTTCCCCTGTCATCTGCTGACTGCCAGCAGCACAGATGACTCACGTCTTGAAGATTAGCTAGAGATGATGCGGCGCGGGAGGAGGGATGTGATGTGGTTGGCAAAAGTTCCTGCTTGATTAACAGCTCACAGCTTGCGACGACGTAACGCCTCTGACAAAGTCGGGGATTGTCTTTTCTTTTGAGAAACGATGGCGCAATATATTATTTCCAGCGTGCGTAAATGTGTAATGCTCTGGAAAAAATTAGTACAGGTATGAATAGGCCCTTTTTTCGCGNTATTATTTCCAGCGTGCGTAAATGTGTAATGCTCTGGAAAAAATTAGTACAGGTATGAATAGGCCCTTTTTTCGCGTCGATGACAATTGCGTTGAGAGTTGTAGAAAGCAGCGTCCAGCGAGTGTCCTTGGTGATTCTACGAGTGAGGGCGGCTTTTTGATAGGTGGAGGCGACAGTGGGAGACATCGGGGTGCTACTGGCTATTGCTGCTGTTTCTTCAATCCACCTAGGCCATGGAGCGGAAGTGGGGGGAGTTCACAAGAGACTGTTAGAGTAGGTGCATCGTGGGTGATGCAGAGTGGAGGAACCGGTGAACATATTATTATTATCAGTAGCACTGAAATATACAATTTTCAATTGACTCTGACAATATATAGTGTAATTATTTGTTATTTAATTTAATAATTACCATTGCACTTATGACAAACACATATAAACATATATATACACAAACATATTACTCACATTTTGGTGTTATTTTGAATCAATTACGAAGTTAAATTTAGCCATATTGTTTAATAAAAATCACAATTTATTCACAAACCTGTCCGCTCCTAGGCAGTACTAAAATATTGAATACTTACTTAGTGAATATTTAATTTCGACGTTTATGGGACTTGCCATTCCATGCAACATCAGCACGGTTGAACTCTAATTTATTGAGTTCAGATACCATAGCCTTGCTTTGTGAATCATGGAACACTTGAAGGAGGCTATTTAAAAAAATGTTAAGATTTGGACATATTATTTATATCCGTTTGTTTTGTTGTTCTTGTGTAACGTAAAGACAGCTAAAGTGTTACTTTGATGTGTGGTTATGCAAAAAAACTAGCAATCGTTTTCGTAAAATAAACGTATCCTGCAAATGACTTTAAATATAATGTTTTTAAAGAGACATAAAATAGAGATTTTACTATCCACCGCCATTANCGTATCCTGCAAATGACTTTAAATATAATGTTTTTAAAGAGACATAAAATAGAGATTTTACTATCCACCGCCATTAACTTCGACTTTATTGTACCTCTGGGGTGTTTAGAATCGTGCAGTGCTTGGCTACAAGGTTGTAAAAACATCANATTAACTTCGACTTTATTGTACCTCTGGGGTGTTTAGAATCGTGCAGTGCTTGGCTACAAGGTTGTAAAAACATCATAAGTGGGAAAAATTCCGAGTAATGTCGCAAAACGTCAGATAGAAACAGCAAAAGGCAAAAAAAACCTAATCCTACGAATATTGTTCATACTTAAAAACACAATAACTTGAAATATATCAAGGAAATACCACACAAAAAACATAAGTTACACAGTAATTTGCGAACTAGCGAGTTCCTTTCTTGAGTTCCTGACGTGTGTATAGTTCTTAAACTTCTCACAAGTTTCCTGTTTGTGTATTTTTACATTCTCGAAAAGCTGTTAGTTTACCATTAAGCCCGAATAAAAAATTAATTTGTGTATACAGTAGAACTTGCTATCTAGAAATGGCATAAGATTATTTGAAACAGTTATCGATTTCGTCTCAATCTACACACAAATCAGTTTACTCGACGAACATAGCTGCTTACGCCCTCTGAAAACTGTTTTATGCAAAACACTTTATGTATATATATATCCAGCAAGTATTGTTGGTGTTCGACAAGCGTCAGCGGTTATTTGTTCTAATAAGCTGCAAAACTATTGTGACACGCAAGTTTGCGCTTGTCGTCCTTTTCTTCTTGTAAGCACGTATTATGATATCGTTCACAGGGAATAAAACGTTTGTTTTCCCATTCTATAAAATATAAATTATGTAGGTTGTAGGTCGAGCTGCTTAAACAGAAACAAACCATAGAAAAGTAATAATTTCATGACAATGGTGCCGTTAGTTAAAGCTGTTTCGACTCATTGGTGAAGTATCGCCTGAAATAATGGAGACAGAAAGTACGCCGAATACAGAAATACAATTTAGAAAACGTTCATGAAAGCACGAACATTAGTAATTTGATGAAAGTAACGATCGAAATCTTTCAGTACCTAGCCAGGAAATATAACATTCTAAAATTCCGGTATTCTTCTCTCGCAGTAGCACTTTAGCAAAAAAACTTTATACATACGAGATACCTTATGTAACTGTGTAGGATTTACATTCACGTAACCTTAACATATTGTATATTGAAAATTTAAGACGGATGCTTTAACGCATGCACAAAGTATCTTGCCCAGTACCTATTACAAATTGCTAGTGAGATAAATGTCGGATTTTCTTATATCATTCTTCAGTTCGCAAAGTCTTGGTTACGCATACATCACAGGGGTTAAAAAAATAAAAAATAAAAAAAGGAAACTGAAAAGTTTGAAAAAAATTCATTTTTTTAAAATCCAATCTGTCATAGGACAGGTGTTTGTGTTCTTCGCCCTTGCTTCGAAAAAAGGTTATAACTGGCTACAAAATATTTTGTCAGTGTATACCAAAAGTTTAGTTGTTTTTTAATAAAAAAAATTATAACCCAGTAAAATTNGCTACAAAATATTTTGTCAGTGTATACCAAAAGTTTAGTTGTTTTTTAATAAAAAAAATTATAACCCAGTAAAATTAACAATAAACAGTTTTGAGTTAAGTACACGTTTTATTTTGCTATTTACACATAGTATTTCGCAGGGTAGAAAAGCAAAATATTTTGTAGCAATCACATTTTTTTCTGTGCGCTTTTAGCGATATGAAATATTATTTTTAGTAGAGTTTATCGATGTTTTTAAAATTTTCGCCTACCTAACATAGTTAAACTATTTTTGAATGCGCCCACTGCCTTTCTCAATATGAAAGAGAGATTCGTCAAGATAATATTTTAGAACTGCTTTCCTATACCTCGTGTGCGACAGTTCAGAACAAACCCAATCTTCAAAACAAACAGACGTAATGAGAAGTAAGACATTTTTTTATAATCAACTGTTAGAAAGATGAGAATGTTAGTCAAAATAATTTTTTGTTATTGCCACAGGGAAGGATTCTGGTTATTATTTCTGGTTTCATGTTCATATTGTCTGCGATGAGTAACACACGTAGAAACTGCTGTACTGAACAAAGAAAACANAGTGTGTGAATGAGGGGAGGGGGGGGTTAGAAGGAGGGGGCAGGGAAGAAATCCTGAATTTGGTTTATCTGACTGTGTTCTCCCCCGCAGGTTCCAAAACATGAAGGAAGGAGTGAAAAAGCAAACGCAGAAATGAACGAGCACAAAAAGAAGCTGAAGACTGTCGAAGACAGGTCAGTAAGTTATGTAAGAGTGGATGAAGATTCATTGTACTGGGTAAATACTAAGTCTCCAACTGGTCGTGTCAAAGTTTAAACAAATAGACTAGGCAGCAGCAGCCAGCGCCTTCGTCCCTCCCTTCCCCCCTTGCCCATTGCCACTTATCTCGGCGAGGTCCCCAACGGGAAGATAAGGGTNCAAAGTCGTGAGTAGACATGAGAGCGACTTCCTTCCCCCCTGGGAGCTGGATGACGACGTTGCCGAGGACAACATACTGCGCCGGGAATGTTGGCAAGAATGCGGGCCTCCTCTCCGTCCCCCCTTGAGTACCACCCCTCAGGAGTGAACCCTTGATACCCTTCCCTCCCGTGGGCCGGACGTCGGGCGGGCGCATCCACCCGGTGCACGACTTGTAAACTGGACTCGTAAACACGCTCATTTCATTTTGTACGCGGTCGCCATTACTGTCGGGCTCGCTGGCGGACTTGCAGCGGCGCCCGCCGTCCCACTAAATGAAACTATTTGTAAGACCAGTCCGGTCACGAGGCTCCGCCGCGCTCGCGGGATAACACACATTTCCCTGAACTTTGTGGGCCTACGTCAAGCCTTCCTCTTCAACGGCACGATATGATCGTACAGGCAGACTTTCGAATACCCCATGCTCCCTGGTGGCCATTACGTGAGGGACAATAAAGAGATTACCATTTTAAGACTCTCTCTTTCTTGTGCGCGTGAGACAACTTGAAGTTACTGTCAGCAAACCGATGCACCCGAGAGGCTGTTCCGCCAAGTTATGTCGTGTTACGTGAACCTAAGTTTTCTGATCGAAACATAGAATAACCCAAATAAGGCTGCGTTTGGACGTAAGGATTCTAAATATTTCATCCGTTAATACAGATATCTAAATTAGGATGAGAACCCGCTAATTCGCAAGACGCTCTTATCACATAAACCGTCAAAAATTTACATTCGGACAAAAAAAAAAAACAAGTAAAACTATTTGTCGTTATTAATCTTGTTTTGAGACATGGGCACAACCAACTCCCTGCAAAAATAAGAATCGATTAGTACATAAATTTATGAGTCTTACCAAGAGCAACATAAACTAGAAACCCTATTTTCTTTAATAATTCAAGGAATATTTTTTAAAAATCACGCCTATTATGTTCTAGGTCAAGAATAGCGTGTTCGCCTTAATGAAAATGCCAATAAACATTTTAAATAAGACACATCGGTGTGCGCGTCGTAATTTTTTGGGATGCCAGCTTGTGATGCAAGAGATTCTAACCGTGGGTGCCGGGCAAGGTACGAACTGTAGTATTTTTGAAGTTAGATTAGTTTAAGTATATAATGTAACAAGCTATTTTTACGATTAACGCACCGGCACTTACGCGTGTTCGTCTGAGAGCATTCAAGAAGCTAAAAAAATTTTTTTACATTTTATTATACTACACACTTTTTCTTTTTGATATGAAATAATAGTCTGAAAAATACTATGAGAATATCAAAAAACAATTTTACAACAAAGAATGAAAGGAACTATAGGAATTTTAAACTAATATCTTCTTTCGAACGAACAAAGTAAATACGTTAAACTACAGCTCAAAATAATTGCCTTTGTCACCAGAATGTATGGAAAATATTTTATTGGATTCTTTTAAACGTGGTTCACCCGAATTCGATTTCTACTTCTTAGATAAAATTTAAAGCAAAATTATTTGAAAGATAAACCTTACTGCAGATGAACAATGTGTTTGATTTCAAAGAAATTTTTGACATGCCATTCTCCTAACTTCAAAAACTCCTTAGCTGAAACCAAACGTGGTGCTATTTTTTTTTCTAATTTGCACGAAAAAAGATTTTAAGTCAAAAAGCTAAAAACCTGAATATTATTTTTCAACTAATTTCATGTTTCTACATAGTTTTTATTTAAATAATGTCACAGATATATGAAATATCTTACAGCTATATAACAAATGTTTGAAGAGGTATATGAGCAAAATCTAAGGGTACAATTATGGATCTCTGGTGGCAACTTTCATGCTGGAGGTTTTACCTTCGGAACAGCAACTCTGTGTTTGAGTCCTGGGATAAGTCGTGTATGCATGTATCTACCTTTTTTAGAAGGAAATACAAATAACTTCACTCTAAGTTGCTCCGTCATCTCTCCCTGATTAATGCCATGGCATAAAAGTTGAAGCATAAGTAAGTCTATTAGTACGAAATTAATAACAAAAAATGTTAGCCTATCTTTGTTTGGAGCTACTGCTCTATTAGTTAATGGGCCCCATCTTTTTATATTTAACAATAAAACTTGGAAAATATTTTTTAAATGGCTTATTATACGCGAAAAATTAAATTTTTAATTTACGTTGTGACTACGATACACAAGATAACGAAAGTAAAATAACTGCTAAAACTGTTTTGTAGATATGATTGTCGGAAAAAATTTCGGCCCAGGCAGAAACTGGTACAGATAACTTTAATGTGTTTGTTGAGATTGATTTTCCCCTGAATATCTCTTCAAAAACACTCTACACGATTTTCCCATAAACTGTATGCTTTACATTTTATTCAGAAAGATATTATCAATACATGTCACAGCGGCGTCAGATATTGTGCCAAATAAATGCATCAATTTGATAACAGTTTGGCGGCAGCTCGTAAAGTTGGCAAAAACCGTTATCTGGGATTGCCTTTTCATAATTTTTTCATGTTACCTTCCGAAAGCCGGTTCACTTCAACTAACGCAGGCTATTTGGCGTTAATTTATAACACTAAATCATGAATTAAAAAGTGGATCGCTAATGATATTACAAAAAAAAAAACAGCTGCTTTTGAAATTTTAAGATTCACTGCTCAAGTCTCCGAAAATACTTAAAATCTTAATGTATTTTTCGCTATATCGATGTTGTTACTTATTGTTTTATTTGTAGTGGATGTCACTTTAAGTTCCTCAGAAAAAAACACTAACATTCAAGTATGCAGTAATAACGTTGCAAACACCTAGGCAGAGTTAAACGGAATATGAGGTACTGCACGCCGAATGCACTTACATTAGTGAATACACTGGTAAATTATTGAAAACGTTGATTTGGTAAAATCCTGGCTCAGTGGAACAGTCAATAAATATTAATAATTCCTGCTCTGGGAGAACATACTTTAGGCTTATATTTCCTCTTTAGACTACTTTAACATGGGATCGTGTAGTAAGAACTGTTTGAACTTTACCGTACGGTACTTTCGGTCTTTCGTGGTAGTTTTAATCACTAAGTTATCGCCTTGTAGGCGCTAGCAGCTTTTAGCATTGATTTCAATTATTCTCTTTCAGGACCGGTTTCACCACTGTGCGGATAAAATAGATGCTGACAAAAGCTTGTGGAATTTAAATTTNATTATTCTCTTTCAGGACCGGTTTCACCACTGTGCGGATAAAATAGATGCTGACAAAAGCTTGTGGAATTTAAATTTGGTTGTTTACTATTGTTTTGCTCGTGAGGATTTCACCACAAATATATATTAGGTAACTAATGATGTTCAGTTAAGGCGAGTTAACTGTAACATAACAGAAACAATCGGATATGAACAAGGTGGTGACTACAATTTGTACAGGCTCTGTCTTCTGTGGGATTTTCAGTCCTTCTATGCGCAAAATTATGACACTAAGCGCGAAGGAAGTAAAAATACTTTGTTTTATTTGAAAAGGAAAGTTGAATGTTTGTGCTTAACAAAAACCCACTAATTCGTATTTCTGCAAACTGATTCGACTGGTGAAAATTTATTAACTTTCTTTTAACTTTCAATAATTGAGAAAAAGTTGTTTCTGAGGGAGGCAGTTGCGAATGAAAAGCTGGAAACTTCTGAAGCAGGCGTGAAAGGGAAGTGATGGTTTTCATATACGCACACTGAGAAAAAAAAGTTTTGTTGGAACAAACAAAGTTTGTTTGGCGCAACCGAATTAATTGTTTGGATAAGGGCAGTAAAATATATTGTTTATGAAACCAATTTAATTCTTTATTTGGTCTNTCGACTGGTGAAAATTTATTAACTTTCTTTTAACTTTCAATAATTGAGAAAAAGTTGTTTCTGAGGGAGGCAGTTGCAAATGAAAAGCTGGAAACTTCTGAAGCAGGCGTGAAAGGGAAGTGATGGTTTTCATATACGCACACTGAGAAAAAAAGTTTTGTTGGAACAAACAAAGTTTGTTTGGCGCAACCGAATTAATTGTTTGGATAAGGGCAGTAAAATATATTGTTTATGAAACCAATTTAATTCTTTATTTGGTCGCTACAAATAAATATTTGGTTGGTGCCACCAAAGATTTGTTTGGCTTACGAACATTAAACAGTTTCGCTTAGAGTAAAAAAATATAAATTATGGAAGTCCTACCATTATTAGAACCTAGACCACCAGAGCTCGATTGCTACGCCTTAACAACCTCAGCTAAAGTAGACACTTTTGAAGTTCGAACGTTTTTAAATATATACAGTTCAAATACTGGATTACTTGTTCAAATCAATATTTATGATTTTACAGCTTTACTTTTTAGTTTCCTGTTGAACCTGTTTTACTTGGATGTTTATACCATCATTAAGTGGCAATAGATGCAGTAAAAACCACTGTATTATACTTGTCACAAAAAAAGCAAACAAACTCTCGAGCTGTATTTTCTAACGAAGGAAAAAAAATGAGTGGCCAAACAAATACATGTAGTTGGACCAACAAAATGTATTTTGGTCCAACATAGAGGTTTTGTTTATTCAAACGTGTATTTTGTTAGATCAAAAAAATTAATTTTGTTTGCTTTTAAAGTTTTGTCCATTAAACAAAATAATTTATTGGGGCAACTAAATATATTTTTATCAGTATACAAACAAATATTTGGTCGACTGTTTTCTCAGTGCATCTGGATATATTCTCATGATATATGAAAACAGCTCCATACGTGCTATGGTGGTCTATCGTAAAGTATTTAGATGAGAACGAACGAAGGACCTGAAATGACTCATTATATATTCCTTCTTCACTGCATGTGTTCTTGTGCGATCTGGTGTATGATTAAGAAAATTAAAGCATGTGGATGTTATCTTGAAATTAGATGTTTGAAATGCCGTGCAAGCTACTGTATACGAGTTCAATATAAAAAATAGTCCGACATTTTTTTACAGACAGGTGTTGCGGTATCACCACGAGGGTGCCATTTGCGAAAGGATATTTTGACAGCAAGAGTATAAGTAAGTAGCATCGAAGGTCAGGACTGCGAGGATACATTTAAAATCGCCGGAAATGCCTCTTGTCTGATGCGTGTTCATCATCCGCGACGAAGTCCATGCGTATGTCACCGCACACACTCACACAATATATATATATATATATTTTTTTTTTCATCCTGCCACGCCAGCATGATCTCCTTCGAAGTTCTGTGGGCCGCTCGGGGTGCTTGTTAGTAGTTACCTCGATTGGTGCATGGGATGCGTCTCAGAGCGAAGCCATATACGCCTCAGGTTGGTTTCCATTCTGTCAATAAGGACGCATATCGCACGGCGGCTGAGCGGTGTTGTCTGGCGGCGTGGCCGCAATTGTAGCCATGGCCGCATTGTGAACGAGGAACAGTCTATCCAGATGGGAAAGGGCACAGCCAACCAATGAAACGAAGATAACGCACGAAAAATACGTGCGACAGTTACCAGTGGGGGAAGGGGGGAGGAGGAGGAGGAGGGCCGACAAGTAGATACATTTCATTACTGGACCAAGAACTGGAGAGAGAAGTAAGGTGTATTAGTTTTGAGAAGAAATTAATTACGGCTGAAATGCGGTAAGAAAAATCGCGAGTGGATGTACACACGTAAACAAAACTACTTAATAAGTTTCGATGGGACGTTTGAATGTACCCTGAGTTACAACCACGATCTTATCCTTAAAAATTATCACCTTTCTACAAAATTATAAAGAGTTTGGAAGGGATGCTTGTTGCTGACTAAGAAGGCTCCAGTAAAAGTTAACTGCAATTCAAAAATACTAGTGGCAGGTGTACGTATGAGTGTTATGAAGAGGGTATACAAAAACTTGGTACCCAGTGCGATAAGTACCTCACTTTCATGGGAGCTTATGTGGAATAACAGCCCAAGGTATACACTTTCATAATAAAAAAAGGTTTTTGCTAAACTAACTTCTCCCAATTTTTTCACGGATACTCTTTCTGGACTTGCATTATAATCATGTCCTAAACCATGATTTTCGCTTTAAGTGGAAGTGTGTAATGAAAAAAATATCTACATTAAAAATAAACTTTTGGTTATTCAAATTGTAGAAAAAATATTCAGGCAGTCCCTTAGCAGCATTAAAATGTTTATGCTCGCATTGTCCTATGGCCATCGTCCAAAACATAGGAACTTGTCTGTAGATGACCTCTTGTTATGGTGCATCTTACAGACCTACGTTGATGATGAATAAGTTACCGTTACATAATCATAATAATGCATTATACACCGCCAGGTGTGTGGTGCTGTTAATTAACCAGGTACGCCCTATCCGCACACGAGGCCCTGTTGACAGCTGAGGCCGTGGTTTGCGCATTCGTTTGTGGACGGCCATTACTGTGCATGTGCGTTTCTGCCCATCTCTGCTCAACATAGTACCCAAACCTAACAGGATCTTCTAAACTTATCTAGGATGGTGGGTGAAAAAAACCTATAATACTAAATGAATGAGTGTTTTTGCAGTTTAAACTAACCTACATATAAGTCTGTTCGCGGTAAAGTGAGCACTTTTTAAGGTCATTCTTAAAGGTTCCTTCCAGCTTATTTGTATCTTTTCGCCAACTGTTAATATAAAAAATGCCATGCGACTAACAAATACAGTAAATATAATTTACAGATCTCAAATGTCAATGTCCGAGATCCTAATCAAATATAATTTGTTTCGGTTATTATGCTCGCGCAAATGGCCTCAAAAAGTGCTCATTTCACCATGAATGGCCTATAGGAAAGTTGATCAACAAGTGGCTGGTTTACACACGCGCCTGCCCGGTAGGCACATCCAGGGCTGTCTGCAGACGCTTGTCTCCGTACCACGTTATACTCTGTACCATATAAGTTCGCCAGATTCTGACAGGTCTGCGAAAGTAGCGCCACTGTTTACATCTGACTACATCTGACTACGTATCCTTCCGCCATCAGCTGATCGGCCACATTGCAACGATGTTGTTTATTTTCATGATGTCATTATCAGCCGATCCCCTTGTCAATGTACTCTTCGTGGGACGTTTTAGGCGAACTTGCTACTCAGAAATAAGTACCTGTGATTAAAGTAGTAATAGTAATGTGTACGTAAATCATTAATCAGTAAATTGTTATGTTAAAGGGCAAAAATATAAATAATTAATTTAAAATTAAGTAACTGCAAAAAAATGTAATGCTAAACAAATTCTAAGATATTTTAGACTGACATCTGTCTAAACAAATTGGTAGGTTATAGAAGTAAAAATATAAAACCTTGCAAAAAATTTAATATTTGCTAACTCTTTTTTAATTTTCCAAGACAGTGAATTTGGGTTACATCTGCGAAACGGTAGTTGTAGCTATTATCACACGTTGGACATTATAGCTAATATATTCGATTGATTGGGAAATATGTGAAGTGGAATAACGTTAGAATTGCTTAGAAACTATTCACGCATGTCCCACTTTCTTCGGAAACAAGGAAATGGGTTTTCGGAGAACAATGTGGCGTATAATGTACGCAGACGAACGATTACCTACCAAATATAAATTAATAGTACTCAAAATAGATGTACACGAAATATATGGTTACTTTAAAAACTACGCAGAGCTCGCGAAAAATAAAACTATTGGCATATGTTTGGATATTTATTATATATTGGAAACAAACGCTATTATTTTCTGGTTGGTAATACTTCGGAAAAGATCCGATAGATAGCGTGCACATCATGTCAGAACGAGGTCTGAGCCGCTTACTTTACTCAATACATCGCGTCTTTTAAAGTTGACTGTTCTTCTATTACTTGCTCGGAACGACACGAATTTGAAATATATTTCATCAAATTATTAGAAAAAAATATTCAACAATATTATGCAATATTTTTGTATGCTTTTGGAATTAATATCAAGCATATAAGTAAAGTGGGGTTGGAGAGGGGCTATTAAGATGTGAAAAAGGTTTTGAAATTGTGCTTCATTTGTATACAGATCGTTTTAATGTGCCTTTCATTTTGAACACCTACACATCTCTACTTTAGCTTGAAGTTTTTAGTTTCTTACACTAAAAACCGCTGTTTTATGACCACGTAAAATAAAAATTATTAATTAATCTAGGAACTCTTTCTTATCGCGTATTTTCTACTTGTCTAATGTGCGTCGGCAGTGCACTCATAGCTAACGTAATATTAACTTTTGTTCGTTCGTGCATCAGCTGATACAGGATTTTGTAAATGGCACTTTGTTTCATATACGTCAAGTAGCCCCTTACTGACTGTCAGAATCTGGTCGCACTCGTCTGCTTGCAGTCGCATGATTCAAGGTAGGTTTTACTATTAAAAATGTGTGTACGCAATGAGTATGCACATATCACAATTAAAGAGGGTGTTTTTACGAAGTGGTTCATGGTCGTATTAGCGTACGTGTCGTTTAGAAAAATTTTCGACGTATATACTTGTAGGAAATGGCGATATTTTATTTCGTGTCATGTATGTAAAGCCTTCCACGAATAGAANTTTTCGACGTATATACTTGTAGGAAATGGCGATATTTTATTTCGTGTCATGTATGTAAAGCCTTCCACGAATAGAACTGAAGGAGAAAATAATAATATGATGTAATTTAATGCATTAAAAATGTTGTCTTATTTCTAAATTTTTTATTTTCCTTTACTCGTTAAAAAAAATACGTCCAAACTTTATGTAATATTTAATTTTATTTTAGCTTTGTTTTGTTTTATCATTTTTGTGTTTTATTTTTGACAAAACCTATGCAGTAAGTACTGACAATAAGGATGAAAATGTATTGAGATAGAATATTATTTGCTGTTAAATTACTATTTCACTAAGATCAAGTTCAATTCTAGTCATATGTGATTGGTTAAACATAAAACGAGTACATTCATAATAAACCACACATTTTTACAAACGTTCTATGAACTCATCTATTACATACACGACCTTTAATTTACCTGGGATTAGTCAGGGTGAGGAGACCACGGAGTGGAAAAGGATGGCCAGACTGCGGAAATAGCTGTGCTTTGCAAAATGCAATTACTTATACTTAAATATGCAATATTAGTATGTCTCACATGCATTTGGCATCGCAGAATAAGAATTATGTTAATTTATGAAAGTTTCTTTATAGTCAATAATTTTACTGAATTGTCTTTCACTGAAATTAATTATAAACATTTTTACGTTCTTTCAAGTTAGGATATAATGTAATGGACAACGTTATGAAATGCAGTTATAAATTCAGTTGAAAGCTCAATTTGATATTTATAAGTAGCTTTAACGCGAAAACAAAGACATAATTGGCTACATAAAAATTTCCTCATTTTTAGTAATTATTATATAATATTATTTTTTTACTGATATAAAGTTTATAATTATTTCTCGAAGCAAAATTTGTTGGAAAACTTATATTTATGAGTCTGATAGTAAAAAAGTTAAAAAAAAANTATAATTATTTCTCGAAGCAAAATTTGTTGGAAAACTTATATTTATGAGTCTGATAGTAAAAAAGTTAAAAAAAAAGACATATAAATGTATAATTAATTTGCTTAATAGTATCACTATATTCTGATTTGAAGATTTGTGTTTTACTTTGTGTTGTCAAGAACGTAGGTCACCACGCCTCNTATAATTATTTCTCGAAGCAAAATTTGTTGGAAAACTTATATTTATGAGTCTGATAGTAAAAAAGTTAAAAAAAAAAGACATATAAATGTATAATTAATTTGCTCAATAGTATCACTATATTCTGATTTGAAGATTTGTGTTTTACTTTGTGTTGTCAAGAACGTAGGTCACCACGCCTCNCAATAGTATCACTATATTCTGATTTGAAGATTTGTGTTTTACTTTGTGTTGTCAAGAACGTAGGTCACCACGCCTCTAATTTATAAGCAAGTTTTGTATTTGTATGTCAAATGAAAAATAATCATTAGAGCCCTCGATATTTGGTTTCAGAACCACATAGCAATATTATTGTATTGTTTCAGATGCACGTAGAGCTACTAGCAGCAGAGCCTAAAGAAGACTGCTTCAGTCATACTTTACTTCAGTCCACGATATTTTCAACACTGTGTGCTAGCGGTAATGCATGCAGAAACCTACCCTCATGTTTCCATGCATCCCCATGCTGCATTTTCATGCACCTAGTAAGCACAGGCCACTTATACTACCAATACGTGTAATAAGCGCAAGCAAACCCCAGAATGAAAGTATTCGTTGCAGTGAAGCAGCGTGCTGTCAAAGAAATATATTAACGTTACCGTTTTTTAAAATACATAATAAGCCTATAAACAAAAAAAATGTACTGTGATACCTAATTTATGTGCATATTATGTGCCTTATTATAGAAATAAAATAAAATTAATGAAACAATATAGTCACTGTAGTACATGATTTATAAAATAAACTCAATTTAACACTTTGTGAATTTTTTATTAAAATGTTTTAAAAGCCATAGGTTACATTCCGCACACTACAGAGAATTTCCCTGCTAAGAGAAAAGCTTGACAAAAAGGCCGCTGCAGAGAGCTTCTTGAAATTAAGTTCACATGTCTTGCTTTAGAGTGATATATCATTAACTTTAAAGTGATGGTGCATATTTTCAGGTCAAAATATGTATTATATATCCACTGTGATGTTTGGTAGTTTATTTTTGCAAGTGCTAATTTAATTTGTTTACATTTGNAAAATATGTATTATATATCCACTGTGATGTTTGGTAGTTTATTTTTGCAAGTGCTAATTTAATTTGTTTACATTTGAAACTGAATGAGCTTGCTGTTCAGCTGCTCGTGAACCGTCCGAACCAGACCGCGAAGTTCCTTGAGCCTACCTCATAATCCAATTTTTTTTTTGTTTAGGACTTCATGCCGTAACTGATTTACATCATACTTGATTAACAGGTTTCGAGAACTTGTTCAATAAATGGTGTGTTCATTTCTACCGTTCTTTACAAATACAAGGTACTCTCTACTTTTACGTGACTGTAATTTTATTGTGTAAATTTTATTTCAGAAAGCTAATTTTAAAGTTGATTTTAATTGATTTTATTTAAATTGTGATTGATTATACAGTTTTAATATTTATTGTGTTTTTACATCAGCACATTATGTTTAATATTATTAATTGAAATACGATTTTACATATGTATTTGGAATGTGGCAAAGTACAGGCGACAAGATTATCATCATCACAGGTAGTATTAGCAGATAGGTACGTGCAAACTTTGTGAGTTAAAAAAAATATCCATAATTTTTTCTGGAAAATATGCGTTTCAAATTGTGTCTGAGAGAACCGGGTAGTACGATATAGGATCTTCAGCCAGTTTGGTCACACACTTGTCATTCCGGTCAGGCGGGTGTCATTTCGGAACACTCAGCATTCACGCTAAAAATAATTTCTGGTGTACTTCCTAAACTGATTTGGAAGTTTTTAACCCATATATCGACCTGGCTACAAATATGGAACGTTTAACGTCGCTACTATACAAAGTTGGAAAGTCTGCTACGCATTTGACTGTTTCCTGAGCAGTTGTAGGAACGCTCATGAATGTATGAGAAATAACTTTACCACTAGCGCTTTCTCATTCTACGTGTACACTAATATAATAAATTTGCGGTTGATTTCTTAGTGTGTTCCAACAACTATATTTAGACGTGGACTCTGGTGATCGAACTTCCCTGTTTACTGAAAAAAATCCCCAAAGTTTTTCGCAAAGTTTTCAAAAATAAGTAGTGATATTACAATGGCTTCGGAATATTCCGAGCTATTACCGACAAACAGAATAGTATATACACACTCTTCAACCAGGAATCCTTGTTAGAACCCCAAAGGGAATAGGGATGAAATATTTGTGAAAGAACAATACAAAATGTATAAATTAATTTGACTAAAAGGAAACAACCTAATAAATAAATTACGTAACAATCTAATACCAACTCAAATAAAATTATAAGTCAAAGCAGAAACCATTAACATACAAAAACACCAAAAAACTGTGTCCACCTAGCTTCAACGAAACACTTGCCAAAATCATTGAACCGGATTCTAGTTAGTTTACCGTGCACAGTGCAGAAATAAATATAATACTAAAAATGACATTAATTTCAATATGCAGGTTACTGCCAACGTATTTTTCANAAAATATGTATTATATATCCACTGTGATGTTTGGTAGTTTATTTTTGCAAGTGCTAATTTAATTTGTTTACATTTGTAACTGAATGAGCTTGCTGTTCAGCTGCTCGTGAACCGTCCGAACCAGACCGCGAAGTTCCTTGAGCCTACCTCATAATCCAATTTTTTTTTTGTTTAGGACTTCATGCCGTAACTGTTACTAATATAATAAATTTGCGGTTGATTTCTTAGTGTGTTCCAACAACTATATTTAGACGTGGACTCTGGTGATCGAACTTCCCTGTTTACTGAAAAAAATCCCCAAAGTTTTTCGCAAAGTTTTCAAAAATAAGTAGTGATATTACAATGGCTTCGGAATATTCCGAGCTATTACCGACAAACAGAATAGTATATACACACTCTTCAACCAGGAATCCTTGTTAGAACCCCAAGGGGAATAGGGAAGAAATATTTGTGAAAGAACAATACAAAATGTATAAATTAATTTGACTAAAAGGAAACAACCTAATAAATAAATTACGTAACAATCTAATACCAACTCAAATAAAATTATAAGTCAAAGCAGAAGCCATTAACATACAAAAACACGAAAAAACTGTATCCACCTAGCTTCAACGAAACACTTGCCAAAATCATTGAACCGGATTCTAGTTAGTTTACCGTACACAGTGCAGAAATAAATATAATACTAAAAATGACATTAATTTCAATATGCAGGTTACTGCCAACGTATTTTTCANACACAGTGCAGAAATAAATATAATACTAAAAATGACATTAATTTCAATATGCAGGTTACTGCCAACGTATTTTTCAGTGATCTTGCTCTGTCATTACGGTCTGATGGTGGCGAAAACGGAAGGGGTTCACAGGTATACCCCTAAGTCCTCGAGTATCCTTCAAGGTTTTGTATACTACTGTTAGGTTTAACACAAATCATTAGCATTCTTCAGACAAAATGTTTATTTTTTGGGATCGGAATTACTTTATGAATTGAGCACTTTTCGTTCATATTATATTGTGTTCAGGTTTTTCACCCCAATTATTTATGATCTTATAGCATTTGCACTATTTTTCTTATAAGTTTGTGCCCGATAGAGTTGATATCGGGGGGACCTGGCGATGTCCTCGATTACCAATTAGTATTTCACAGATGCAGTCCGACGTGGACAGGTGTCGTCATTCACGAAGAAGTACGCACCCACTGCATCCTAGAAAAATCTGAAGTATTGTTGCAGGATGACGTCTCTGCACATCTCTGGCCTGTGGAACAGCGAATATCAAACACATGGAGATGTTTACACCTGAGTCCAACATGATGCCGCCCCAGACCATGGCTGTGTTTGGAAAGTCGCTATGTACGTGTTATTGCCTTCTTGTTTTATACAGGATGTTTTAGTGATAAGTTAAACTTTGAGGGATGATGGAGAAGGACAAAAGAAGCGAAGTGAGATAGGGAACAGTGGTCCAAACATGTCTTAGTCAAAAGTTATAGGTGAAAAACGTGGCAAAGAGAAAGTGGAACATCCCGTACTGTTAATATTGACATAATACATACCACGATAAGCTGAATAAATTTAACAGGAGATGTCCAAAATCGCGTCCCTCGGCATCGATGCAGGCATGATAGCGTCGCAAGAGGTTCTGAAGCATTCGTTGTAACATCGCTGGCGACGCTTTGATGACATCACAGGCAGCAAGGATTCTTGCCAGCAGGTTTTCTTCATTAAGTACCGGTGTCTCGTAGACAATATTTTTTACATAACCCCACAGGAAAAAAAAACTATCACTGTGAGATCAAGCGAACGCGCTGGCCACGGAACAGGGCCTCCTATTCCTATCAACCTTTGCTGGTAGATCTCGATACAACCATTCCGCTTCCCTGCTGTTTCCATTTGCTAGCTCGTATAAAAACACGATATAGGCAAGTTTGTCAACCGTGTACTCCATTTATTTCTTCACTGTTCACTGGCAAAACACACGCAGCAGTATGCAAGTAGGTAACAGACCCCCAGCTTCTTCCACGCCGCCTTACACCGCCAGTCTTGTGTTCGCCTGATCTTACCCCGATATGCATAGGATGTTCCGATTTAGCTTTGCCACGTTTTTCGCCTGTAACTTTTGATTAAGACATTTCCGGCCACTATTGTCTATCTCATTTCACTTATTTTGTCCTTCTCTGTCATTGTTTGACTTATCATCACGAAATCATTCTGTATATAGGATTATTCAGCTATGATGTTAATCCCAAATATATTTCGAACCTCTGAAGGTATCAAAATTTTGATTTCAAATTCGTAAATGGTACTACATGGCTCAAAATACACCATCTATGTATTTTCAGAGATGTAGTTAATTACTGAGATAAAAGATATCAACTTTGGTTTTTAAAATGGGAATATACTCTTTTCTGCCAACAGCGTAGTTCAATGACACGATTATTTTGGAAACCCGAAGAGCACTTTTCGAGATATAAGGCGGTGATCATAGATGTATGCACTTGACTGTAGCTGTGTCGGGGTAGGTTGCATCATTGTATCAGCCACTGGGATTTACAGCAGAGAGTTTCTGCACAGGTGATATAGTAACACAGGTATTGAACGTATGCGAAAGGTTGTTTTTTGGTGTTGTAGTTGAGATTACAGACAAATAAAACGTGTGTTTAATTTGACGTTCATAGCTTGATTACAATTAATTGACCGAGCATTCGTATGTGTTTCACAGTCCAAACCAAGGCAACATCTCCCAGAGAATGACGCAATCTACCCCGCCACAGCTACAGTCAAACGCATACACCTAAGAAAAAACCCCTACATCTCAAAAAGCGCTGTTTGGATTTTCAAAATAATTATATCATTAAACTTGCCGCTTAATGCCATGTTATGCTTTTGGGAGAAATGGGTATATTCCCATTAAAAAACACTGTTGGTATCTATATCTCAGTAATTTATTACATCACGGAACATACATAGACGGTGTCTTCTGAGCCTCGTAGTGCCATTTACGAATTTGGAATCAAAATGTCGATACCTCTAGTGGTTCGGAAGATATTTGGGACATCTCAGCTAAGTCCTGTGTATGTTGTGCTAACTTTCCTGAACATATAACCTGTCCTGACCATTAGGTCGTGTCATCATCTACTCTATGTACTTGCATTGGGCTCACCGTAACAATTGCACTATCTGACGGCACTAGCAGAAACTACGCCAAGACAGGCGAATGTGTTGCTTGGAAACAAAAATCTGTTGCGATACATAATATGCTAGTTACGGCAAAAAATTGAGAGAAAAAAAAATGGTTTTGAAATACTCAGAAAATTTAGATTGTTATTTAACTTGTGTTCTTTTTACGCGCAGTTGTACTTCATGAGAAACGGGTAACTGCTAACGTCGTGGAAGTCTTTGCGATCAAAAAGAAAACCTAAAAAACTGAAGGTAGTTTAAAAAATGTACGAACATAGTTATTTTCATGGGCGCATCATACGCATTGGTTACATTATATAAGCGCAAAATGTTTACCTAAAAACCCGCTTGCTTACACTCAAATTTGAAATCAGATTAGATTTATGCTATTTTTTTTTTACTTTGAGCTCATCAAACTTAAAAACAACTTGCACAATAAATGAACCGGATGTGACTGCCGCAGCTAGTACGCAAGAATGCCTTGCTAGTAAACAAATTATTGTTCTTGCCAAGGGTACAGCCTCTATGAATTATTCTGGAGGTTCGGACAGCACTAGTGTGCGCAAGGTGATGTGTGCGTATAATAATAATCGTATTTATTTGGAGCAGTTAAGACATGTTTGCCTTCTGTTTCACTGAACGATTTGTTTTATGATGTTCACATCCTTACTATAATTTAGAACATTTAATAGCACTTAAAAATTAAAAATATAAATGACGCCGTGAAGGTTTCATCACATTCACCCAAGAGTTTGCACGATGCTTTAAAGTGTGATACATCTTATCAATTTTTATAAATATAAAACTGTGAGTTAAGTGGGTCGTAGAGTTTTGAACTAGTAAGAACGTTTATAGGCGGTGTGCCCCAGGGCGGTAAACGCACCGATTAGAGAGATGGCAACTTGTATGGGGGACCATAAGCGACCGCCATAACACGCAATGAAGCAGTACCGCGGATAAGTATCGGAATTAAATTATGGGGTGTACGGAAGTGTTCTAGGAAATTCACAATCCAGCTGTAAGGCTCGCCACGTTACCCGCATTCGAAATTCCCTAACTNTAAACGCACCGATTAGAGAGATGGCAACTTGTATGGGGGACCATAAGCGACCGCCATAACACGCAATGAAGCAGTATCGCGGATAAGTATCGAAATTAAATTATGGGATATACGGAAGTGTTCTAGGAAATTCACAATCCAGCTGTAAGGCTCGCCACGTTACCCGCATTCGAAATTCCCTAACTCGAATTTGTTACGGATCGAACCCAGATCATTGAGAGGAAGCTAGACTACCAAAACCTAGTTTTTAACTACGATCTCGGAACAATCAATAGTCTTTAACATATGTCTTACTTTCAGTTGACCAATCATAATTAGTTTTATTGACTTATATATTTTGATTATGTAATTTACAGCTACGAGTGAAAAAAAAACTACTTTAAAACACGCAATTTTTTACGGTTGAAACCGCAGTGTTTTATGTCTGAAGTATGCTTTTTTTAATCTGTGAAATCTATCATAGTCAAATTTGATTAAGGTCATCGCATTTGACAGCTTTCTGAATGAACTTCAATCGAACTGAGGCAAATATGCATGATAGAATGGACATGCCGTTGCTTCGTCAATTATTCGTTTTAGGTGAAGTACACGAGCCGGGTTCAAACTTATATAACTGCAAATATAATCGGCTGAGATATTTTTTAAATTTATCATAATTAGGACAGAAAATCGATTATATAGTTATCGAAAATAGTTCGTAATCCGACCATGCATCTAAGGTGATAGATGCCGTCGTTTCTGGCATACCAGTAGGCATATCAGAGGATATTAGCAGATATTGCACAAGCTGGTTCAAAACATGTTACCGTTTAATATTGCATTTAAGCATTACGTATTTGCTGTGAATCTGAGTACCAATTCATTATCGCATGGATCGGGGCCCACAAAATAAGGATTCCCTAAGCCTTTCGCTTCTATGCGCGCAAAACCACGCTACGGTAAACTACTCACACACAGTAAAAAAAANAAGGATTCCCTAAGCCTTTCGCTTCTATGCGCGCAAAACCACGCTACGGTAAACTACTCACACACAGTAAAAAAAATTATATCCTTTTTACAAACAATTCTTTGGTAACTGGTTGCCAAAGATTTTATTATTACTCCACAAATATAATATTGCATATTTACAACACATTATTACATAAAACTTACAAAACTGTTTATGTAGCTCAATATTTATAATAATCTTGACGTCTACATCACTTTCTAACAAGAANAAGGATTCCCTAAGCCTTTCGCTTCTATGCGCGCAAAACCACGCTACGGTAAACTACTCACACACAGTAAAAAAAAATATATCCTTTTTACAAACAATTCTTTGGTAACTGGTTGCCAAAGATTTTATTATTACTCCACAAATATAATATTGCATATTTACAACACATTATTATATAAAACTTACAAAACTGTTTATGTAGCTCAATATTTATAATAATCTTGACGTCTACATCACTTTCTAACAAGAANTATAAAACTTACAAAACTGTTTATGTAGCTCAATATTTATAATAATCTTGACGTCTACATCACTTTCTAACAAGAACTCAATATTAATTCCACAAATTTCTTGCTAAAATTTTGAGCAATTTAGTCTACATTGTTTGTAGTGTTACAAAAATATATTTGGTAACCAGGTGCCAAAGAAAAGTTTCACAGTGCAGTACACAGTTGTAGAGTGGAGAGGTTTGGACAACCCTTAACATCGAGATCTTGACAACCGATGAGGGTGAAGCGAGGTGGACATGAAGCAGCGTCGGAATGCATGGTTGGGGGAAGCGAGAGATCCCCGAGAAAACCCGCAGACCAGCGGCATCGTCCAGCACGATTCCCACTATTCGAAAATTCGGGAGTAACCCGGCCCGAGATTGAACCCAGCTTGCCTGTTCGCCTTAATGGGAGGTGAGCAGTCTAACCGATCAGCCACTGCGGCCGCTCGCACACAGGACTTAACACGGATGTCAATAAAAGCGCAACATTTTGACGGAGTGACATTCATTCCTTAAGGGCAACCTCCTCGCCGCATTTTNCACGGATGTCAATAAAAGCGCAACATTTTGACGGAGTGACATTCATTCCTTAAGGGCAACCTCCTCGCCGCATTTTAAATTCTTGGTTTTTATAGCTTGTTTACCTACCTACCTACCTTTTATACCCAACACGCTACTCACCTTATACAGTATTGCATCCAAACGACTGAACTACAAACTCATATTTACGTCACAATATTGATTTTGCCAAATTTCGGCAGAACTGATATTGTGACGCAATGATTCAACGATCACAACTTACATGTTAATGTGTACCACGGCCTGTTTATTTTACCANGACTGATATTGTGACGCAATGATTCAACGATCACAACTTACATGTTAATGTGTACCACGGCCTGTTTATTTTACCAGCAACAAAATTTCGCCTTGGAAAGTTTCAACCCCATAGATATCGTGATCACCAGCAAATATTTTCTTTCAGTGTGGAACGAAGTGGACGTACAACAGTGTAATCAGTGCAATCGTAGAGCGTAGTATTATTGGCAACGACTGAAAAAGAAGCTGAAAAAACGAATGAGAGTTAATATTATTGAGCATGAAGGGCTCAACGTTTCTAACTTGCCTAGCCTTCGTTCTAAAACTTAAAAGATAAAACGTAACCATAATCCAGAGACGAACGAAAACCCGGTGTTGCAAGTAATTCTAGAAAATAAGTAGCAGTATTGTCGTGATCCAGACTGAACACGCGCGTGAATGTGGACACAATGTACGAAAACACCGCCCTATGTCAGTGCCGATCCTCGCCGAGGAAACTTTTAGAGAAGAGAAAGAGGGACAAAAATAAAGGTGTAATTATTTTGTTCGGGGGATTTACTGGCAACCGAACTCTAAATTCGTTTTGCTTTTCTTAATGTTTTGTGCACGTACACGTAACACGAAAAAGTCTGGGAAAAAAAGAACGTCCAGGTTTGGTATTCTGCATATTGTTCTCTTTAACTGAAATATCCACTTTTGCTTTTGACTTTACGCGTTTCCTGCACGATAAAGNNCAGGACAACAAACCTCGTGCCCCTTCCGCCCCAACCCCCCTTCCAAAACCACACAGACCTTCACACACGGTCTCTCGCTCACCCTGCTATTTACGACGGGAATTCAGAAACCTGTAGGAATAAATATAAATGTTTTCTATTCACCTGACCCGGGTGCATGGTTGAAGGGGGGAGGGGGAGGTGAAGATCGGGCTGTTGCCACCCTTTTAGGCCCACCCCCTATCCCCCCACGTTCTCAGGAGACAGGTGGGGTGGAGGGAAACATTATTTCTTCGACGCTGTTTATAAATTCAGAAACTGGCCCCTTGATGTATTGAATATCAAGAATATGGTGCTCGCTGCCGCGACAGACTTATCTGAATAATGGGGGCCTGTGGCGACCGGACGAATGAGAAAGAAAGAAAAAAACAGCTGACACCGCGGCGCGATCAGCCGCTCCGCTAATGAATTATTCACGTAATTAAAGGCGCCTTCCTTTCGCCAGGAATTCTGGATTTTTTTTTACTCTGTATAGCGCGGTTCAACCCGACGTAGGTGAAACTTAAGCGCGTAGATTTTGCAATTGTCTTTATAACACCGCTGTTTCGAAATATGATAACATCTCGGTCCAGTGCTGTACCCATAAATCATTTTGCTGCCATTTCCGTGTGCTTGGAATATAAATTACTTGCTTTCTCCTCCGCAGTGTGACCAACAAACATAAAGAAATGATACATGGCGAACACGAGTTTTCAAATTTATTGACGCACCAAAGTTGAAAAAAAAAATACATTTTTTTACAGCACGCCCAGAAAGGCACACAACTGGAACTTAACGGGTAACGTACGAGTCGTAATGCTGCTAGGTTAATTGCCGTAACAATAAACACAGCGCTGTTCATTGCATTCACGCATTCGTTAGTTTAGTCAAGTGATTGTATTAGATCTTAATTCAAATCGACTACTCTAAGCTATGATAGAAGCTAGTCAGTGACCATCAACTTTGTAAGTTGTCGCTACATGAGTGTATCTAGTCTCTAGGAATGGCCGTGCGCCAGTCGATTTAAGTGTCTGCAAAGAAAAAAATTGCAAAGAAAATTACAAGATTGGTACATTTAAAGACGAAAATATCGTAATGAATATTTGCACTACCTCTTCGGTGAATACAAGCCTTCGTGAACGAATTCCACCTTAAGGCGGTCGCATACCTGACACTTTAATTGCTTTGCGGCATGTTTCAAATTGGTTTTTGAAGTTATACTTCTTTTGACGCGTTGAGGGTAAAAGTTTAGTGTGCAACAACGGAAGTTGCGCGCTCGCAGTGTAATGAAATTCGACAGTTAACGTGGTAGGGGTATGACCCAACACTGAAATACAAATTGTTTTATTTGCCTAGTAACAGAGCTTAAGAGTATTATTTCTCACACTAAGGTTTTTGAAGTTATACTTATTTTGGCACGTGTCTATGTTAGGTCATTTTATCGTTTTCCTAATAACATAAATTATGTGCATACGTAATAACATTTCATTTTAGTCACACCAAAGTAGTATAACTTCTAACGCGCGTACATAAGTACACGCACCCATGTTTTTTTTTTTACGAAACTGCTAAACGTGTCCGCAATATTTTTACATGCGAAAAGAAAATATGCCCCAGAGTGGATTGATTAATACTTCTGTGATATCACGCATGCTATAAATGTTATTTTGCAGCCCTTCAAAATGGTTTAAAACGTCTTTTTCAGACCACTGCATCTTAATACATACTACCCGGACAGGAGTGATACTACGAGAGGAACCTGTATTGAACTTTGCTGCAGACTCTCTATTAATCCTTTCTGACCCAATTTTAATTTACGGTTCCAGGTGTTTCAAACAAAAAATCTTATGATGCGTGCTCTACTTAAGTTGACACGACACTTATTTCGTTGCCTCTGTCGACGAGCTCTAGGCTATACGTTTAGCTACAGCAACATGAACCAATTACGACCTAGACCAGTAAGACGGTTTGAGAATAATTTACCCACTGGTAAGATCATTGGCCATGGAGCTATGCAGTGTGCAATGCAGAACACAAATTGCCTACACGTGCGTGATGTACACAAATAAGTACACTGGGTTCGAATGGGTTAATAAAATGACAGTGTCACCGCTTGAAGTCGCGTAAGTACGCGCCAACACGCGACGAGAACACTGAACCCAGTTCAGAGCCTTGCGCATAGTGGCGATGGGATACTTGATGTGCGTGCCAGAGTAGCCCTTATCACTCCTGCGCTTCTCAGCCTCAAACGCAAAAACAGTTGCATGTAGACGACCGCCTTAATTTGTGAAAATCTCACAAATCATTTTCCAAATATGGTCTCGGACTTTTAACTCCTTACCAAAAAGACCACTTTTTTGTACAGTAAATGACCACTTTTTATAGTTTTTTTTAAATCATTAAAAATTATATGCTTTTCTTTATTTTCTCGGTACTCATATCCACGTTTCATTTTTTTATCAGTAAAGAAATATGTTAACAAGAATAAATTTTTTTATTTCTGGGAAATATACCTTTTTAGTACATAATAATNATGGTCTCGGACTTTTAACTCCTTACCAAAAAGACCACTTTTTTGTACAGTAAATGACCACTTTTTATAGTTTTTTTAAAATCATTAAAAATTATATGCTTTTCTTTATTTTCTCGGTACTCATATCCACGTTTCATTTTTTTATCAGTAAAGAAATATGTTAACAAGAATAAATTTTTTTATTTCTGGGAAATATACCTTTTTAGTACATAATAATGACGTGAAGGAAATGACAGAAAAAAAATTGTGAAAGAAAAGTATGACTAACAAGCAACGATCACCGAACATTTAACACATGTAACAGCGAGGCCTTTTCAGGAATTTCGACGTGGCCGGAGTTCAAAGGTTAGCCATGAGGCAGGATTCCATTGCCGAGCAGCGCACAGATTTAAATCCACGTGGATCAAGTCTCAGCAGCCAGTAGCTCTGTACGGATTTATACGCAAAGCGCTAGCAAGGCGGATTACATAGCTATAAATACTCGGCGGGGAGGGAGGGGGGAGAACAGTTTATTGCTGGCTGCGGACAACGATTACGTTTCGGCATAAAATACGGTGTAAAATTTCGGCTTGACCATTTACTAAGAAAATAACGAGAGAAAATACAGTCCTCGTATTATTCTTTCAGCGCGAAAATTATTTCCATGCCGTAACGTCTAGCATAGCGGTCAATGTGTAGCTTTCTATCGTGGCTTCCTGTTTTACACGAGCTAATCCCGTAGCAAACTAGAAAGAAAAGGTACAATGCTATTGAATGTATTTCCTACACAAGAGGTTTGGTTGATAACTTTAAATACGTGTTCTCTACTTTTCAGGTTTCTTGTATAGAATTAATTTAATGAGTGAGGTTTAGATGAGCACATTATTATAAGTCCAGTCGGGAATTTTCTCGTAAGAAGAAGATAAAATCACAAGGGGAACATCCTTCCCAGAGCAGTTGGTAGGGACAGTAAGACATTTTGTGTTCATTTTTTGTTATCCTCGTATTCCGGAATGAAATGTTAAGTTTAGTACACATGACGAATTAAAAATGGCTCCAGATGAATAGAATGTATTTCACTGGAAGTTATTAGTTGGTTAGCGAGTGTTTCGGTGTATGAATTTCACTGCTCTCAAATTGTGATTTCCGTTGTATTCCAGTGATTAGCACTGTTTCAAGTATCAGTGGTAAGTGCAGGGCCGCGGCAGTGAAATAGTAACAGACTACCTGCCATTCCTCCCTTCCCTCCCGCCCTATTTTTGGCGAAGTCAGAAGGATTGTCGCATGAAAGAAACTTGGCGGACTTTGCCGTTTGCTGGCAGGTTTTCTCGGGGCACTTCCACTTTCCTCACCCTTGCACTCCGTCACTGCTCCATATTCACTTCATTTCAGCCTCGCCAAAGCCAAGACCTCGCTGTGAAGCGCCGACCAAAACAACTTAATTCAGTGCTATGTAACGAAGTCAGATTCATTCTTTTACTTCGATATTTTCATTTCATTGCTCTTTTTTAACGCCTTCGTTTTTAGGCTGGCAGGCTACTCGAGGACGGTTTTTGAATTTTATTGACTGAAAATTAATATTAATATGACATACACGTTAAGAAACGTCTTAAGGCTCCCGCCTACCTAGAGCTTTTTTCCACGATTGAGACCGAGAAGGGCGGGAGCGATAAAGGTGACACTGTCACGGGTATAAAGTGGCCCATCGCCGCCAAGTGTAAGGCTCTGAACTTGCATGCAGTGTCCTCGCCGCACTGCGTCTACCTATGGGACTTTCAGCTGTGACCCTATTACTTTATTGGTGGAAAGTCTCTAGGAAAGTTCAATGTAGGGCCCTTGAGTAGTTTTGAATGGGTATGACGCGTATGTTTTGTGAGACAATGCTTTGAAAAAACAGTTTTTAGCAATTTTGGAGTACTCTAAAATGGTATTTATAATTTGTGTGACGTCTTGAAAGCACTCAACAGCCCTCGTCGTAAGTGTGTGTTATTTTCGTAGATGAATACATTTGACGCACGTTTAATAGTTTCGTGGAAAAACGAGTACTTCGAACACTCTGCAACGCAATTCATGCGCCATGTAGGCGGGACGCAGCAAACAGTACAAAAGTTTTTGTGTCATGTTTCGTAAAAAATTGGAGTTGTTGCGCTTAGAACTTCGATCGCGGGGATGGGAGACTGGCGCTCCTGCTACGAGGCTTAAGGAGCATGGGTCGTAGTTATCATTTGTTGTTTATAACCCCCTACTTTAAGGGTAGGGCGAGGGTGCTAGTGGGAAGGGGGTGGAAGGTCCCTCATGGGACTCTGTAAGGCAGCGTGCGGCCGTCTCATTACTGGCGCCTGAGCCCCTCATTACTGTGCTGACAGCGCCGCAGCTTGTTAACACTCGCACTTCGTTACTCAGATAGGCCGAATCCGATTCATTTGTCACTCCTCCCTCTGTCAGCCCCAAATGACCACTGACAACAATTTTCGCCGCCCTCTACACGTTTCTCGCTATAGTGACAAATTTGTTAGACAATAATACACAGCATTTTGGCACCCGTATTAACAGCCACCACTGTAAAAGTCTTCTAAAATTATGTCACTGCCAGAGAAATATACTTTTGGTTCGTCACTCTTAACACATCTTAAATTGTCTTTTATTCAGGGAATACACTCAATGCCATAAAAAATGTGCACACTGAAAGAGTATTCAGTAATTGTGAAAGTTTGCAAATGGGTATATCGATGGATGATACGCAAATGAATTTACGTGAAATGGCGTATGCACGTACATCATGCGAGGGCAATGATGCCACTCTTTGTTTTCTCATATGAAAACTGTTTATTTAATAGTACATATGATTTGATTAACACGATGATTGCCAATCATCATAAATTAGTGACAGAAATGACAATAATATGGACGAGATAGCCTTACGCACAGCTTAGGGAATTTGAAAGAAACCTGTTAATAAGGCTGTGGTAGTAATGGTACATGGCGTGGCTAATTGTCAGTAATCTGGGTTATTCGGATTTCTCAGTCAGATTGATTTGGAAGTAACAGATATTTTTAAGATACTCATACATGGTAGATAGCTATGTACGACCTAAATATACCGTCTATAAAGAAGGCAGTTTGTATAACAGAGACACACGAATTAAGCCAGCTATTTCCCTTGCCACTATCCAGCTGTATGTAACAGTTTCAGTGGAGCACATTGTCTGTACCAGAAGCATTTGCAGAAGCCTAGCACAAGCAAATATGCGTTACCGACGATCTTCATGAGTTCAGCCATTAACACCTCAACATTGCTTCCTTCGTTTGCGCTGTTATCGGCAGAGAATAACTTGAAATGCTGAGACCCAGTGTGGTATTATTTTGAGCGTCAAACCATTCCTGACTTGGGGAACACGTGACCTCTATGCCAGAGTCTAGGACACCATAGGTGATAGAAGGCGAGGTGGCGCAGTGGTTAACTTTAGGACTCACATTTGGGACGACCCGGGAGTTGTTAGAAATGGACAATTGTAGTACAGAGGTGTGCTGCTGGGGACGAGCCGCGGCTAACTTAGATGACGCCATTTCCCCTCTCTCCACCATTGCATGGTGGCCATCTTGACAACCAGTACCGGTGAAAACGTTTAGCTATGCCCAAAAAATCTCCCGAATTTCCCTTAGAAATTCCCGAATTCCCCTCAAAAAATATGTCTTGCACAATCCGGCTGACATTGCTCATAACTCCACAATGTAGCTAAATGACTCCTTTTTAGGCAAATGAGGAATGAGGAGTGAAGAGCGACATTCATTCTTTCATTCCATACCAGCGTAGGTCATCTTGCTCCCTACTTCATTCTCTTGCATTCCAAGCGAGGTGTTTTTCTCCGAGTCTTCCCGATTACCTTATTCATTATCTTACATTTCGATTTTATTTTCTCATTCTCTATCCGATTGACTACACGAGGCTTTCAAAAGGGTCTCAACCCCGATTGGCTACGTGAGACTCACGAAAGTGTCTCGTCTCCGATAGGCTATGCGAGGCGCTCATTGCATACTTATAAGCATAGTTAGCTATAATTTCCAAACAGTTTAAATTAGTCACCATATTCATAACATAGACATCACCTTCGACGACGAAAATGACTGCAGTGTCATTTATGCCTTAAGCGAACTTATAAGCACAGTTGACCGTAATTTCCGAACTGTTAAAGATACAGTCGCCAAATTCATAACATAGGCATCACTCCTAACAAGGAAAATAATCGTAGGGTTATTTATGCCCTATTTGTACTTCTAAGCTTAGTTGGCTGTAATTTCCGGACCATTTATGACACAGTCGCCAGATTCGTTACATAGGCATCACTCCCGAAATGGAAAATGAGTGCAAGGGTCATTTATGTTCTAAGCTTACTGATAAGCATAGTCAGACTTAATTTGCAAATCATTTAATTTACAGTCAACAAATTTCGTAACATAGGCATCACTCCCAACAAGGAAAATGTTCGCAGGGTCATTTATGCCCTCTGCGATTTTATAATCAGAGTTGGCCATAATTTCCGAACCATTTAAGAAATAGTCAGTAAATTCGTACCATTGGTATAACCTCTGTCAATGAAAATGGCCACAGTGTCATTTATGCTGCAAAGACAATTTTGAGCATAGTTTTCCGTTATTTCTGAACCCTTTAAAATACACTCGCCAAATTCGTAACATAGGCATCACCCTCGACAAGGGAAATGCTCGAAGAGTCATTTATGCTTAAGCACACTAATAAGCATATTTGGCCATAATTTCCGAACCGTTTTAGATAGTCACCAAATTGGTAACATACACATCGCCCCAGACAACGAAAATTATAGCATGGTCATTTATACCCTAAGCGCACTTATGAGCACAGTTGACCTAATTTCCGAGCTATTTAAGATTCAGTCGCCAAATTCGTAACATAGGCATCAATCACCCCCGAAAACGAAAATGATCGCAGGGTCATTTATGTCCTAAGCCTCTTATAAGCATAGTTGGCCATAATTTCCGAACCATTAAAGATCTAGTTACCAAATTCGTTACATAGACATCACCTGCCACAAGGAACATGACTGAAGCGTCAAATATGACCTAAGAGCACTTATAAGCATAGTTGGGTGTAATTTCTGAACTATTTAAGATACAAACATCAAATTCCTAACATAGACATCACCTCGAACAACGAAAATGAATGCAGGGTCAAGTGTGGATCAAGAGCACTTATATTCATAGTTGGGTGTGATTACCGAACACTTTAAGATATTGTCACTAATTCCAATACATAGACATCATCACCTACAACGAAAATGACCACAGGGTCAAGTATTTCCTAAGCATATGTATAGACATAGTTGGTTGTAATTTCCGAACCATTTTAGATACAGTCACCAAATTCGAAACATAGGCATCGCCCTTGACAACAAAAAAGGCCGCAAGTGTCAAGTATGTCCTAAGCGCACTTATAAAAAGAAAATCGCTGGAGCTACAGTCCATAACAGTTATATCAGTGTTGATATGACACCAAGAAGTTTAGTAAAAAGCTAGAATACACTTCGACATGACAAATTACGAATGATTACAAGTACCAGGCACACAAATTAATACAATACAATTGCAATACGTATTATACGACTTGTAAAGATTGTTTTCTTTGCTTACGACCAAACAGTATACATTAAAACCATTAGTCGCGCAAGAGAGACGTCACTGATACATGCTGATGCAAACAGCTATAAAAATAATTATAAAACAAGTAATTATAAGCATTTAACTACCTATGTATATTGCGCGAGAATCGTGCGCTGTTCATCATGTAAGTCGAAAAAAATTCTTTTGCGAAGCCGATAAGCACATGTGCGATATGGCAACTCTGCTACACACTGATGAAAATAAATATAAAAACCAAATGTCAAGGGAAAATAGTTATTAGCATTTACCAGGGAATATGTGAGGCAGCTCAGATGGTCGGCCAGCGACGCGAGCACTGTGCAGGTCTCGGCTAGTCCAACGGATGACACAGAACACTAGCCTAGAGAGAGTTGCGCGAGGCTCCAGGGTCGCACACGTACACTTCTCTTTACGAGAGCTATTCAGTTATACATTACAAGGTATAAATTTATCCAGTTTGAAATACTAAATTTATACACGTACTTATTTGAATAAATAGCATATATAGTGTTAGAACTGTAAGCACATACAAAACAACATACATTCAAACCATTAGTCATGCAAGATAGAAGAAACTGCTACATGGTGTTTATAGGAAATAACTCAGTACCCTGACAGCACTGGAGACAGTGTATCATCCTTGAAAATACGGTATAGCAGGTTCAAACCCCATAGATAGTCCAATCATTTCACAGGTAAAAATACATGATATGCAATTAAAAAAATTAAATATTATTTATACATATTTAAGTATCGAGCTCATCAAGCAAAAATCACAATGAGCTATATATCCAAGAAAATATTTTCGTACATGACCATACTCAATGTGTATGTTAATCTCAATACTTGTAGTGTGTCAGAAATTTATATGTAGGTAATAAGCAGTTCACATTATGACAACCCGAGATGGACAACATGAACGTATAAAAGCATACCACTCCATATAGATACGTCTACCACGATCAGATAAGCTGTTACAATAGGCACGACTAATGGTTTAAATGTGTGTGGTTTTGTATGTGCTTACAGTTCTGCTAATATATAAATTATAGGCATTCAAAATAAGTATATATATATATATAGTACTTAAAACATGATAAATAGTTAGTTTGTACTGTATAACTGAATTTCTCTCGTAAAGGAAAGTACATGTGTGAATCGGCTGGTCTGTCATTCTGGAGCCTGACACAACTCTCTCGTGGCTAGTGTTCTGTATCACCCTTCGCTTGTAGAGACCTGCACTGTTTTCGCGCTGGCCATCGGCTGGCTGGGGAAGGCCCTACAGATTCTCATGATGTTAGTTGATCGTGCGAAGTTGGTCGGGTCAAATGTGTTCCTCTGCTAGTGTTGTGAGTGGTAGTAGTTAACTAAATGCGATGGTTTTGTTTCAGTCGGTTCATACAGAAGTCGTTTACTATTCTGGTGTACTGGCCGGTATGATCTGGTATTGTATAACATCGTTTAACAAACTGCATACAGCACTCGACGCATGTGTGATATGTAATTGTGATGGATGGGAAATGCTTATGACTATTTTCCCTTCACATTTGGTTTTTATATCTATATGCAAAACGATTATTTTCGACCAACTTTATGTACATTGCACTATGCTCGTGCAATATACATAGGTTGTTACATTATTATAACAGTTTGTTTTATAATTATTTTCATATCCACTTGCATCAGCATGTAGCAGTAATGTCTCTCTTGCGCGACTAATGGTTTAAATGCATGTTGTTTGGTCACCAGAAAAGGAAAACTGTCTTTACAAGTCGTATAATACGTATCGGAATGTATTGTATTAATTTTTGTGGTTGGTACTTGTGATAATTCGTTCTTTCTCATGTCGATGTGCATTCTAGCTTTTTACTAAACTTTGTGGTGCCAACTATGTCTAAACATATGCTTAAGGGAATACTTGACCCTGCGTTCATTTTCGTTGTTCGGGATGATGTCTATGTTACAAATTTGATGTCAGTATCTTAAACGGTTCAGAAATTACATCCAACTATGCTTATAAGTGTGCTTAGGTCATATTTGACCTTTCTGTCATTTTCCTTGTGGCAGGTGATGTCAATCTTATGAATTTTGGTAACTGTATCTTAGCGGTTCGGAAATTATGGCCAACTATGCTTATAATATCGCATAGAGCACAAATGACTCTGCGATCATATTCCTTGTCTGATGTGATGCCTATGTTACGAATTTGGCAACTGTATTTTAAACGGTTCGGAAAATATGGCCAACAATGCTTACAAGTTCTCATAATGCATAAATGACCCTGGAGTCATTTTCGTTGTCGGAGGTGATGTCAATGTTATGAAGATGGTGACTGTATTTTAAATGGTTCGGAAATGGTAGCTACCTATGCTTTTAAGTACGGAATGAGAGCCTCGCATAGCCTATCGGGACAGAGACCCTTTCGAGAGCCTCGCATAGCCAAGCGAAGCCGAGACAATTTCGAGAGCGTCGCATAGCCAATCGGAGCAGAGACCCTTTTGAGAGCCTCGCGTGGCCTATCGGGACCAAGACCGTTTCCAGAGGCTCACATAGCCAAACAGAGCCGAGACTCTTTCGAGAGACTTGCGTAACTAACCAGAGACAAGACTCTTTCGAGAACCTCTCATAGTTAATCGGAGACGAGACCCTTTCGAGAGCCCCGCATAGTCAATCGGGGATGAGAACCTTTCGAGAGCCGCACATATCCAATCGAGGCCGAGAACCTTTCGAGAACATCACATAGCCAATCGGGGCCAAGACCGTTTCGAGAGCCTTGGGTAGCCAATTTGGGCCGAGACACTTACAAGAGCCTCGCATATCCGATCAGAGACGAGACCCTTTCGAGAGACTCGCGCAGCCATTCGGCGACGAGAGAGACCCTTTCGAGTACCTCATGTAGCCAATCAGAGATGAGACCCTTTCGTGAGTCTCACGTAGCCAATCGGGGTTGAGACCCTTTTGAAAGCCTCGTGTAGTCAATCGGATAGAGAATGAGAAAATAAAATCGAAATGTAAGATAATGAATAAGGTAATCGGGAATACTCGGAGAAAAACACCTCGCTTGGAATGCAAGAGCATGAAGTGGGGAACAATATGGCCGATGCTGATATGGAATGAAAGAGCATGCATTTCGCTCTTCACTCCTCACTTGCCTAAAAAGGAGTCACTTTGCCACATTGTGGAGTTATGAGCTATGTTAGCCGGATTGTGCAAGACATTTTTTCAAGGGAAATTCGGGAGATTGTTTGGGCATATTTGGACATTTTCACCGGTACTGGCTGCCAAAATGGCCACCATAGGATGGGAAAAGAGGGGGAAAAGGAAAATATATATGTCATCCAAGTTGGCCGCGGCTCGTCCCCGCGTTCCCAGCCCTATGCCCTTGACCTACAATTGTCCATTTCTAACTACTCATGGGTTAGAATCCAGGTCGAGCCATTCTGATGAAGGTTTTTCATGGTTTCCCGAAATTACTCCAGGCGAATGTTGGGATGGTTACTTACTACAGGCGGTGCCCGATTTCTACCCTGTTCCTACTTCTCTGAACGACTGGCTCTGTCTCTAATTACCTCATCGGCTCTCAAGACCTAAATGTTAAGTGCCGCCCAAATCTTTCCATTCCACTTCACTCTAACGAGTTTGCTGTCACCTGAACGTTAAGCCTTACCTACCTACCTAACTACATACCTACCTAACTATCTACGTTTCATAGGCAAGCACTGCAATCCCTGCCTCCCTCAACAGCGGCTCACGTACAGACTCTACTACTTGCATGATGAGAGTAATCGCACATGATCACCGTTCGCCATTGAATGCACATAAATAACCTGAAGAGACCATGTGGCCTCATGTGCTATCTCATCTGGCTGAGTGTTCAGCAGCCAATTTTCAGCAAGACAACTCCCACCTGCGCCTATTTCTCATTTTCGAGGAGTGCTTGTACCATGTTTCAATGTTTCACTGCCTACCTGGTCACGTGATTTTTCGCCCATCGAAAGTTTGTGAGAACAAATCGGACACTAGCTTAGTCAAAGTCGAAGTATTAATGATTTGAACGATTATTTACAACAGTAGACAAATCAAACTGACTATTGATTCAATGCTCGATTGTATCGATGTACATATTTTGGTATGTACCTACAGTTCGTGCCAACGAAGCATTAAAGGCTCCGTTTTTGTATACAGCAGCAGGGCGAATCATTGTTTTTATGTAACAATATTTTAATCACTTCTTTACTACGCCAAAGAGTGTAAAATTGAAATACTCAAGTTTTATGTACCTGGGTCATAAATATAAAGACGAGTTTCGAGGGGATTTTCAAACTAGAATTTCAACTACATGTTTTTGCTCCAACTACAAGTTTGAAAACATAGTTTTTCTAATTGTGTGGGGCCGCGGTGGTTGAACGGTTAGACTATTCGCCTCTCACCAGGCGAACCAGGTTCAATCCCCGGCCGTGTCACATCCTGATACTCGCAAGCGGATATAGTGCAGAACGATGCCGCTGGTCGGCGGGTTTTCTCGGGGATCTCCCGTTTCTCCCCACCCTCTAATTCCAGCGCTGCTCCATTATCACCTCATTTCACCCTCATTGGATCTTAAGACCTCGTTACGAGCCGCCCAAATCTATCAACTCAACTCTAATGGTGCTTTTGAGTTGTCTGGCGATTAAATGAATATTTCCCAGTGGAATCGGACATTCACACTTCCAAGAATTTTTGAGCACGTTTTGCAAATGCCCTGTTCCTATTTCAAATGAACGCTTCAGTTAACCTGAAACAAACGAATAACCATGCAACATTGAACTATTTATAAGTTATTTTCTTACCTTCAACCATAAATTGTACGTGAGCGTAATTAACATTTTTGCGCATTTTTAAGACCTACACTGATTGGTTTTTCATTTGTAGACGCATTTCTGGAACAGTTCATTAAATTATATTTTGACTGGCTTTTACCCGTGTCTTCGCTCGCGTGGTTATAGTAACTAACTTATACGGAGAAATAACGGTATTTGTAGTAGACAGACACTGATCATAAACACAGTACAGAGCACTATTTTAGGACACTACCGTACACGATGTTGTAAGTTTTTCCATCTGGCGCCATGATGCAGAGATTTTGGGCACTGCGCACACGCGAACATGCGACATAGAGCTGGCCNTTTCCATCTGGCGCTAAGATGTGGAGATTTTGGGCATTGGGCACACGCGAACATGCGACATAGAGCTGGCCATGAGAGAAGCACGGTTTTTCTAAGTGCACCCCCGCTACCTGTAATGTTTGCCCTTGCGCTTTGTTTATTATAATAGCAAAACTAAGTTTGAGAGGTAATGGCAACCTTTTGAATTGGAACGGGAGATCTGTGGGGATAACAGTNGCACGGTTTTTCCAAGTGCACCCCCGCTACCTGTAATGTTTGCCCTTGCGCTTTGTTTATTATAATAGCAAAACTAAGTTTGAGAGGTAATGGCAACCTTTTGAATTGGAACGGGAGATCTGTGGGGATAACAGGGATCCGGGGGATGAATGCGTTCTCGCTCTTTCCTAATCCTGTCAGAATAGTGGCACCAATTATGTTCCGCCCAAGCTTTGTAACGCGAAGCCAAGTGCACGGCAAGATGAGTAACAGTTGGATGTCTCTCATGTAAGGGGAAACCAAGGAGCCGCCACGCTGCCTCGTTGCTACTGACATAACGCCTTGCTTGAAAGGTCTGGACTTCATTAATGTGCTGCACCCCACCTTCATTTCTGAGATTGAATATCGCATGATAATTTCCTTTATTTATATACTTGCATATATATTAAATGNTGACATAACGCCCTGCTTGAAAGGTCTGGACTTTATTAACGGGCTGCACCCCACCTTCATTTCTGAGATTGAATATCACATGATAATTTCCTTTATTTATATACTTGCATATATATTAAATAGTGAGGACAGAGCTGCAAGCTTCTACATTAAAGTGAGCATTAAACATTTTACATATAATGGACGAATATGGCCCANAGTGAGGACAGAGCTGCAAGCTTCTACATTAAAGTGAGCATTAAACATTTTACATATAATGGACGAATATGGCCCAGCCCAGCTATTGTCTAAGGTTTCGAACGCCCCGCTGAGAAACTTGACAGTGACTTTCCTACCACCATCTTCTGATGATCTAAGTCTCTATAACGAGTAGCCTTTGTTATTGTGCACTGCTTCTTTTAGTAGCGTTCGTGGAAATATTTTTGTACATTTCCCACCTTTCATGCAAGGCGATGTTGGATTATGCACGCCACATGGACCGTGAACCATGTTTCGGACTATGGTGTCGTACAAATCTTTATATTGTGCTGGGTCCAGAATCTCAGCGCTTATTAAGTCATCTATTTGGTTGGGGCGTAGCTTCTGATTGAGCCATATTAGGATGCGCACATGTGGCAAACCTATTTTTTGCCACTCAATGGAATACATGTAGCACTGTACGTCTCCGAATATTTTGCCTTTGCTAATAACATTCATTATGTTTTGTACTTTTAAACGAAATACTCTGGCAACTAAATCGTGTCTGTCGGTAGATTTTTGTCTGGACATTAGCTCCTCCGTAACTATCTTCCATGAGGGATTGCAAGTGAAAGTGACAAAAAGATTGGGTCTACCGAAACACCGTACTATACGAATGCGTCCTGGGTGTATGTGTGAAGGTAGCGGTGGCTGTTGACGAATGAAGATGGAAGAATTACCATTTAACCTAAATCACTGGGGTTTACATTAGCATTGCTATTAATAGCATCTTGCAGGTGTGTGTAATTCTCAACTCACAGCTTTTTTTTTTATTTAAAGATATGTAGCAGAGGCGTTCGCTTTCTACTTTGATATACATGTCGACCAGAAATTGATGAACAAGTTGTCTGCACCGCGCGAAGAGGTTGAAACAATTCTCCTGCAACATCATGTGATACGCATAAAAATCCATACACGAAACGTTTTTGTTCGGAACAGGCTGTTTTGTTGTAGGATTAATGAGTTGAATTTCAAAATCATATCCCTCTTGTCCCTTGCTATAAATCAACGGATATTGCAGGGCGTCATAAAACTTAGAGTGCCAGCTACCCGTGTCAACGTGTGTCATGTGCTCGCAGGACAATGTCTCGTGATGAGAACTGGTCGCCGCTCACCACTGCAGCGATTTCATTAATTAAAGGTTCACTGTAGTGCCTCTCATGCTCTCCACGCGGAGTCCGACCAGCATGGATGACTACCTTAAAATCTTTTTGAGGACGGTTATCTAAAGCTGTTTTAAATGTGTTTATCAAGTTGTTGTGTTCATGCAACATTCTTTGAATTTTCAACACCGCGTCTCGTTCAACTCNGGATGACTACCTTAAATTCCTCTTGAGGCAGGTTCTCTAAAGCGGTTTTAAATGTGTTTATCAAGTTGTTGTGTTCATGCAACATTCTTTGAATTTTCAACACCGCGTCTCGTTCAACTCCTTGAATAAATTGGCAACGGTGGTTTGATTCAATTTTTTTCGTTACAAATGAAATATACCTTCAAGAATTTATGCTGTTCGTTGACAGCTGGAAAAAAAACGCACCTATTCTATGATAAACTTGCCCTTGAACATTAAACATTTGCGAAAATCCTGACATTATTATCTCTCTGTCAACTCCAAAAGATGTCATTTGGAAACATGAGGTATACTTTCTGATCCTATTTAAAAAGCGCAGTGATTCATCAACGTCATACAAAAAGAGAGTATTCAGAAACTGTTCTGGCTCACCAAGTGAAGGAAGGAAAACTTTCTCGCTGAAACAGCACATCCCTGGGGTCTCATATTTCCATTTCAAAGCGCTACAAAACCGGCACGACTTGTCCATGAGTCCGATAACAATAAGCCTGTGATTATTATAATACATTAAGGGATCGTGATGAAATGCCGCGTCATTAAATTTATNTACATTAAGGGATCGTGATGAAATGCCGCGTCATTAAATTTATACCAAGTGTTTCTTTGAAAATGTTGTCGACGTTCCGCTTGGAGTTCCGCGTTTGCGATTCTTCTTGCATGTGACTGATCAGGTGTTTCGGATGGTCTTAAAACCGCCTGTCGTTCTGCTTGTTCTTCCAATCGTATTTGGGTCTGAACAGGCTTTTCGGAGGCTCTTAATAAGGCTTGACGCTCAGTCTGTTCATCTAAATGCAGCTGCGTTTGTTCACGCATTTCTGAGGCTCTCAAAGCGGCTTGGCGCTCTGCCTGTTCATCTCTACGGAGTTAAGTATCGGCAAGAGTCTCTAATATCCTGAGATGTTCCTGGCATGCGGCCTGTTCTTCAAGCCTTTCCTGAATCTGAGCAGGCGACTCAGCAAGCAGCTTGTCACTGTGCTTGCTCTTGTCTTCTCAAGTTCGGCATCTTCTGAAGACCCTTACGATCGAGCAAATCTTTTCGCTTGTGCTTGAGACGATGCTCTTGAAAGACTTGGTTTTCGTTTCCAAGGCATTATTTATTTAACAGACTATGAACAACTGAACAAAAAAAAACCAACAAATCCAATTCAAAGTGCAAATCAATACCAAAGGTCAATCAATTCTAATAAATTAAACAATATATAAATATTCCTAAACACCAAAACCAAAACGAAAAGCGAATCAAAGGAAACCAAAAGCAAATGCGGTCAATTGAAAATATTTGAACGCCATTTATTGTCAATTTCTAAAACTACAATTGGTTTGTCGTTTAATATAGAATTATTAAAGGAAAATACATATTGAGTAATTTCTTTGAGATATTTTCTCGCTATGAAAAGTAGCCAATATCACCTTTCAGCCCTCCATTTATTTCTGTGCAAGAAATTGGGTCGATATGTTGCTCGGTTGCGACGTTGCATTTTTGATGGTACATTGTTATTCCGCTTGTGTACTTTTTCATTTTCCAATTAGAATTTACCCAAGGAAATAAGACATTTTCTCGGGATAAAAAGTAGCCTATGTCACTTCCCGGTCCTCCAACTATCTATGTGCAAAAAATCACGTTGATCGGTTGCTCCGTTGCAACGTAAAACGAGGACAAACAAGCACACTTTCCCATTTATAATATTAGTGTATATATACCAGCAGTTGAATATTAAACATGAATCTGAGCAAAGACATTAAGAAATATTTTTGTTATGTGATAAAAAGTGTAATTCCGTATTTTGTGTCCTCTCTTACTAAAACATTCACCTGTACACAAAATGTTATGTAGCTAAAAAAAAAATTTGGACAGTCTTTGCGCTTTTTTAATATGTGAAATAACGATCACTGGAAAGGTCTCGCAGTTCGCAGATTTCCGAAAAATACATATAAGAACCGAATTTGAAATACTTAATACAGTATTGTTTGTGAATATTGCAACACCCAGAAAGATTTGCTCGAATAAATCCAAACTAGGATGATGGGTAGAACAGTGTATTAGCAATAAGTGATTACGATTGCAGAGAGATAACGCACACGTAGGCCAAGCAGCGCTCTCTCTTGTGTGACCGGAAAGGTCCCTGTTACAGCAAGCTCCGCGTCAGTAAAGAGCCTCAAACTAAATGAAAGCAAGTGCCAGTAACCCTCGTCTACGTCAAAGAGCGTGATATCAGCATGTGAGTGAGTTCGAACGGGGCAGAATGATTGGTCCCTGGGAAGGGTTTGTCATACCGTGACATTTCGGCTAGTACAGGGCATGCTGCTACGACAGTGGTACGTGTGTGGAACCAGTGGATAGAAGGTCATACGCAGCGACAAGTGGGTACTGAACCACGCAACGTGAACACAGCATGGGATGACTGCCATATTGTTCACACGGCTGTAACGGACCGCACAGCCTCGTTCACAGTGTTGGCTCGTCACTGGAGCATTGCAACGGGTATCGACCTATCTGCGTCGACGATTTGAAGCCATCTGCTGCGGACTGGACTGGTGGCACTCATGCCATTACGTCGGTTTCCGTTGTTTAGAAATCACAAACGCCCCAGACTGCAATGGGCAAGTGAACGTCGTCGCTGGTGTGCTGAGTGGCAAAATATGTAGTGTTTTCGGACGAGACCCGCGGCAACCTTCCCTACAGTGATGGCCGCATACGTGTTAGATGCTACCGTGGTGACCGTAATCTGGCAGCCTGCATTGTGGAGCGGCATAGCTGACAAACGCCAAGTGTGATGGTGTGGGGCACCATTGGATAAAACATGCGATCTCTACTCTTATGTATTGAGGGCCATCTGAACAGCAACTGCTACATCAGGGAGGTTTTAGAGCCCGAGGTACTGCCCTTCCTTCAGGCAACTCCACATACAATTTTCAGCAGGACAATGTTCAGCCACATGTGGCAAGGATTNACAATTTTCAGCAGGACAATGTTCAGCCACATGTGGCAAGGATTGTACAAGTCTTTTTCAATGAACGACGGTTACCACAGCTTACCTGGCCTGCACGTTCGCCTGACATGTCGCCCATCGAACATGTCTGGGATATGGTTGGTCGTTGACTTGTTCGTCATGGACCTCCAGCAACCACTGTTGATGCTTTGTGGACTCGCATACAAACCGCATGGAGAGAGATTCTCCAGGAACTTATCCAGGCCCTCTTCTATTCCATGCCGAGACGTTTAGGGGCTCTGATTGCAGCACGTGGGGGCTTCACACATACTGAATTCTCAAGGACAGAGAGATCATGTACAGTTCTGTAATCCTAATCAATTGTGTGTTGTCATGTACCTTATCTGTAGTATAAAGTTAATTTCAATCACATGTATCCTTCTTGGCGTTGCATTTTTTACAAACATTTTATTGGCAACATATTTTAATAATAATAACTATTATATGCAGCAATAGTTGATACATTTTATAGTTTTCTATTTGAAAATTGCCCATTTTGTTTTCCGTAAAATGAGACAGGAATACTATAAAATCAATTAATCTACCAAAGCAGCCTATAATTAAGATCATAATGTAAATACATCTACAATAGCCTACTGAGACTTGTATATCTTGAAGAAAAATATCTTCCTTGCACTATTTAAAAAAACGCTTTCAAGAAAATAAAATTAATTTATTTTGATTTGTTTTTCGAAGTTTAAAAAACTGTAAATTTTAAAATAATTATTTTTTTGTGTACTGATTTTGTGGTTTATATACCTCATTATTCGTAAACCAGTCAACATTTTTTATTCTAAAACTATACGTGGTAACAACTACTAGTATATGTCATGGNCCTCATTATTCGTAAACCAGTCAACATTTTTTATTCTAAAACTATACGTGGTAACAACTACTAGTATATGTCATGGGTTTTTTGAAACCTCGAAATTCATATATTTTGGGTCATTACTCTGATACCTACCCAATGCTATGGTTTATAAGTAGGTATTGATTCTGCTCTCGGCGTAAGGCACCAGCAATGGATGCTAGCCCTCANCCTCATTATTCGTAAACCAGTCAACATTTTTTATTCTAAAACTATACGTGGTAACAACTACTAGTATATGTCATGGATTTTTTGAAACCTCCTCGAAATTCATGTATTTTGGGTCATTACTCTGATACCTGCCCAATGCTATGGTTTATAAGTAGGTATTGATTCTGCTCTCGGCGTAAGGCACCAGCAATGGATGCTAGCCCTCAGTGTTAGGGCGTAGGAATATGTTGACGTTACTATCCCTAGGTCCAATTTACCAAATAAATTCACCTTCTTTGCGAGTTAACATATGTCAGATTTATTTATGCTTAACAGGGTCACTTCTACATGAACACACGAGACAACTCTCCCCTCCCCTTTTCTACATAGGCTACGTAAGGCTTGACGCGGAGATTTGCGCCGTGGGGAGCAAGGTCCGTTGCACTTCCTGTATGTTTCTACTTAGCTTGTCTAGAGGCGAAGATTGATCTCCCAGCCAGCATCCTCGGGACTGCTCCTTCCCTCTGTGGATGGGCTGCGACGCCTGGCTGCGTCAGTTCCTCGCTGACCGGTGTGGGCGTCTCGACACCTGGTCTCGAACTNTCCCCTTTTCTACGTAGGCTACGTAAGGCTTGACGCGGAGATTTGCGCCGTGGGGAGCAAGGTCCGTTGCACTTCCTGTATGTTTCTACTTAGCTTGTCTAGAGGCGAAGATTGATCTCCCAGCCAGCATCCTCGGGACTGCTCCTTCCCTCTGTGGATGGGCTGCGACGCCTGGCTGCGTCAGTTCCTCGCTGACCGGTGTGGGCGTCTCGACACCTGGTCTCGAACTCCTTCTCCAGGCTCCACTCCGCACTGCTCGTTTGCCGATGGCCGACTGCCGTTGGCATCTCGATGCCTTCTCTCGGACTCGTCCCGGATGCACTCCGCACTCCGCGCTCCACGTCGGCCGACTGCCCCGTTCCTTCCTCTCTCTCGTGGTTTTGTATGTTCGTTCGCCATATTAAACTTGCATCCCCTCTGCACGTGGCCACGCTGACCGCAGCGTCCCCTGAGTCGTAAAACACGTGTTTGGCGCTCCGGCTATCCGCACGTGGCCCGGCGTCGACCCTCGCTTCTGGCATAGACATTTATTGTTCTGCACTGCACGTGTTGGGACCCTTGGTGCTCCCTTGGTTGGCGCACGTGTTTCTTCCGCTGCCTCCGGATATCGCGTTGCTATTATTCTGGCCTGCTCGCCAAAACCCTCATCATTTATTGCGGTAGCTGGCTCGGGGGAGACGCCGCTGCTGGTGTGAGCTTGCGTCCCCTTTTGCAGCTGCGAGACGCAGTTGCTACGCCACGTGTTCATTCCGCGTCGGGATCCTGGCGTCATTCTTCGAGCACGCTCGCCCAACCCTTAATATTTATTGCGGTGGCCCGCCTGCGAGTTTCGCCAGAGTGTGCCTTCTGACGAACCAATATCTTTCGGGACGCGGGATGCGTCAACTCTTAAAACTGATACCCTGTAATTAATATTCTTGGACCCTGCTGATTCGCCATTAGAAGTGCGTCTGTAGAAGCGTACACTGACAAAAAAAACATTTTTTGTAGGAACCTGATTTTTGTCGCCATAACCCAGTTATACTTTTAATATGGGGAAGCAGCAANTTGAAGTGCGTCTGTAGAAGCGTACACTGACAAAAAAAAACATTTTTTGTAGGAACCTGATTTTTGTCGCCATAACCCAGTTATACTTTTAATATGGGGAAGCAGCAATCGAGTGGATGCCATCGAAATATTGTTAACGCTGATAGTAATATCAACATAATTGTATGTTATGATAGTGTCTGCGATTGCACCTGGAACTATACTTATAGTTTGTAGAACAGAGTAGTCTGTTCTTGCTACAGTACTAATAGTTTCTCCAACAGAAAAACTCAGCAATATTTGCATTGTTCCTGCAACAAAGAGAACTGCAATTAACTAACAGAGCATTCTGTTTGTGGTTCATGTGCGAAATTAAAAGAGGTCCACAAGGTGCAGATATCTCTTCCTTTAACACATTTAATAGACATATTATCAAAGTTGAATATAATAATTCCGTATCTTGAGAATAACAAAAGAACCATTAACTTCTCCAGTAAAAATTATTCTAAAATATTTGGTCATCCTTTTCACAAGTAAATATTTTGTCTTGTCCGTTTGCGTTTTAACAAAACATTACGTACAAAAACAAAAATTATTATTTTGCATCTTACTGCAAGGTTATGAATTGTGGAGTAGAAGGGGTGGTAAATGGGAAGGAAAAACTATATTTCTACTTTTCTCCTACCACTTAACAAAACTGCGCAGGAAAACTCTAAAAAATTAATTTTTTTTAAAACCATTTTTACTATTTTGTTTTTCTTTGAATACATCTTGTATAATAAAAGTAAAAATTACCGACTTATATAATTCGTTTTTAACTTTTCTGGCAGAAAGTAGTATTCCCAGAACATTTATTTGCTGAAACAGGCGTATTTAAAAAACCATTTCACAGAAAACATTTTAGCGCATAGTGTTCTTTAACGGGGCAAGCTTTTAAACTGGGTTCACAATAAAAAAACGTAATCACAGAGCATAGGACATAAAGGAACATTCAAAAGACCAGAATTATTGTGCGAAATTGATTCGCAATGGTATTATTATGTATTATTTTTGGCAAATGAAATTTTGCTACGAGTTTAACTAACGTCATTTGGCAGCTTTGGTAATTAATGGATATTCGTAACGGACTGTGATATTGTGTTAATTTTTTCTTTTTGCAATTGTAAAGATGTGAATAACGTTTAAAAATTTCTGCTATACTCTATTCAAGATTTCTTCCAACTTTCCTGAAGTCCTCCTTAAGTTATACTTCCAGGATATTCCTCCGCCTCGTAAACGAAGCTATGGTTAGTTCTACTCAGGTTAGGAACAAAACGTGATTCTTATGGGAGAGTTTGGTATAGGGAAAATTTACGCCGCTAGGTGCGCAGTGTTCCAAGAGGTAACTTTTAGTTAAAATTTTAAGCCACGTGAATTATAAAAGAGAAAGAATTTACTTAGTTACGAAGTTATTATATATTTGATTTATGATTATTAATTATCCTGTTTTAAAGTAGAAAATATAGAAAATCTGGTACATTGCGGACACAAGCGCTTACCTAGTAGAGAAAAATTTGTTTGCCAAAATTTAATCATTGATCTTTCCAACCTGTAATAGAAGTAACCTGTTTAGAAAATTACACCAGAAGGCCAACGCACCACATTCGTGCGCACTCAACTCAGTGTGGTAATATTTTGAAAGAACTATTTCTTACTAGGCATTACCTACACACCTATTTTGTACCTGTCTTTATTCATGTCAGTTATAAATGAATAAAAAATACAATTTATAGATAAAATATAATTCAGAGATAAATTCAACGAAAAATAAGGTACTTTTATTTTAACAGAGGTATAAAACGCTTGCGATATATGACATATTTAGATAACAACCAGTCACGTCATAAATGTGATCTTTTGTCAAAACTTTGATTCAAAAAGTCTGAAGAAACCACAAATAGACTTTAGTAAACTGTCACCTGTTCTTTTCTCTTAATTAATATCGTGCAACATTTCTTTGTTTCTGCGGAATAACTGTTGCTCCATTTTCAATAAACAATTTCATTGAAAATTTTACACTCTGGTACGATATGCGCCCGCATAATAAATGCATGTAACCATTCCCTTTGTGTACCAACGTGTCAGGAACCCTCACGCACACGACCTGTTTATGCGCAGTTGTGAATCAACAGGTTCGAAAACATGGCGCTCAATTCTTGTGTACACGACATACGTTCTGTGGTTACTGTTATATTTTCAATTGCGAACCAAGCTTTACGAGAATGACCCACCGTAGATTAAATATGAGGTAGGCCGCTTATTGATCTTCTGCGCATGCACCCAACATTGACCTACCTCCAAGGAAAACAACTGTCAATGTCACATGGTCAACAGCAATGAATGCTTTTGTTTATATCCCAGTTTTCAAAAGACAATCACTTTTATGTGAATAACTTTTTTTCACCAATTTTAATGTAATCAAACTGAAAAGAAAATTGGTTAGAGGAACTATACAAGCATTTCAAATAACCAGATTATCTATCCACGTGGGGCAGTAGTGGCCAGGGCGCTCGCCTCCCACTACGGCGATCCGGGTTCGATCCCCGGTGGGTTCACTCCCGGATTTTCGTATGTGGGAATCGTGCTGGACAATGCAGCTTGCCGGCGGATTTTCTCGGGGTACTCCCGTTTTCCCCGCCCTTGCATTCCAGCACCGCTCCATTCTAGGGCCTCATTTCTGTCATGCCCGGGGATGACGGTCACCTACGGGTCCCAGCTGGAAAGACCGTCACTCGTAGGGTGTTGCCTTGCCCTGGGTGCATTCTGGATCCCGGAGACAGGTTGTGCGTCGTCAGCGAGACCGGTCTACCTCTTATATAGTCTAAGCGGCCCACATGAGACGAAGTATTTCTGCTGGAAGCCACGTGTAAGCGAGGTGAAAGCCGACGAGCGTTATCGCTGCCCGCTGAAGAACCGGCTTGATCAACATCGCCGGCTGACAGCCTGGACCAGGCTGGACGTCACGGACCCGTGGCCGGCGTGCCAAGTTGCGAGGCGCTCAGACTTCATTCAGCCCGCAGTCACGGACTCGTCATACTCCTCTGTCAGAGGAGCCGCGGTGGAGCAACCGCTAGAGCGTTCGCCACCCACCAGGGCGAACCTGGTTTGATTCCCGCGTCGGAGTCGCTCCCGGATGTTCGCACGTGGGAATCTTGCCAGACGATGCCGCTGGTCGGCGGGGTTTACTCGGGGATCTCCTGTTTCCCCCCGCCCTTACATTCTGGAGCTGCTCCGCACTCACCTCTCCACTCCACTACTCCGTTGTCCAACTGAGCAGCAGGTAGATATCGAATAGGTACGTAGATAGAAAGAAATTGCGTGGAAGGTACTGTGAATGACTGATGGGAGCAGTCCTGAACGTGGGAGATGTGGGATTGTGGTGAGACAGGCCAGTTTCAGGAAAACCCGGGATGGTTTATAATTCCTACTGCTCGGTTTCACCCCTTTTACAGAAATTCTTTCTTTTCGGGTCATAATTTTGGATTCATAGTAACTACTGACAATGTTCTATTTACGAGTTGCTTAATATATTTGAGTCATTAAAATCGTGATATTTGCTTTGTAAAAAGTCGGGATCATATTTATATTTCATCAATAAGTTACTGCCTTTTTGAAAGCAGGAAGTAACACACAGTGCAAATTAGACACAAAAAAAAAACTAAATAACTAGTAAATTGTAAATTTTCTATCATCAAACATTTCCAATAATACCGCTGAAACTGAAATTATGACACGATAACGAAGAATTTTTGCATAATAGGTGTAGCAGCGTCTTTTACTACTGCGCCACTTTGTTCAGTGAAATGGTGTAGCAGTTCCTTTGATGTGCGCGTACCCGTTCGCTGATTGGCCTCACGTAGGTCACTGTAAACGGGCCTTGTGCCTTGTGTCTGGCTACCTCGCGCTGGGAAAGTTCCCTATTGGCCGGACTGCTTGTCTCTTCTCTAGTTAGCCTTGATGCGCTGATTGGCCAACGACGCCCTGCCATATTGCTGGCCAGTAGGTTCTTTCTTAAATATGATGTGACACGGCTGTCATCCACGAGCTCGCACCACATGCCTTCTTCGAGTCCAGCGTTCGAAATATAGCTAAGTGCATGCCACAGGGAGCTACGGCACAGAAGTTACTCTGCTGATTCCGCCTTTCTTCATTTACATCCCACAGACGAAAATGTAATCCACGAATGTCCCCAACACCTACCTACGATTTACCTACAGAACTGTCAAAATCAGTCAGTTCAGACAGTGCCGTTGGAGATTGCTAACATATTATTTTTAAGCAGAATTATTTAAAAAAAAAATTAGCTTAACTTGAATTACCTAGTCGTATTCAAAACATGATCATAGGACGTCTACTAACACCTGAAAATACGAAATTAATAAAAAAACAATGAGCTAACCTTAATGCAATTCATGTGGATCAGACAGTACGAGTGGCAGTTTTGGTACTCAGGAAGTTGGTTACTGCGCAGCTGGCGTGCACACACCATCTCATATTTCTTCTACGCTTACGCCACAGGCGTCAGTGACCCCGGATACCACTTGGCTAATACACCGGCATCGCGTAGCGTTACTATCCGTACTCGATTCCCGGCGGACTTTCGTATTTGGGGAAAGTTGTGTAAGTTGCAATTAGCAAGCGGGTTTCCTCTGGGTACTCCAATATCCCCAGCCATTGCATTCTGTTGTCGTTTCATCTACATCCCTCCGGAATAACGAGCACGTCCGAGCCCCATCTTGGAAAGACCGTCACTGGATAGGCGCGATCCCGGACATAGGACGTAACTTTACATTCGCTTTATTATTAGAAGAACATGAATTTCATGAATTCATTTAAAATAAACATAGACTTCTCAGTCCTGCACATACTGGGGGTCAAAACTGTTCATTAATTAGCTTTATTATTTCGTCCAGTTTATTAGTGCCTGAAGAGTCGTCGACGGTGTGTCAAAACATCTGTTGTCCAATAATGGTTTTTTTTTTTTTTTTTTTTTTTCTCTAGAGTACACAAGGTTATAGTTCAAAATTAAAAAAAAAATAATTTGTGAAATTTACTGACCTCTTATCATTATATTACGACACGTGTCTACAATATGTAATTTATTTGTAGCGCTTTCGAACAATATTGATAAATGTACACTCACAAAGTGTAAAGATGGGTGGTTAATTCAGAATAAAGCAGGCTCCCAAATACCTGAATACTGATTCGGCGCTCATAAAATACGAATCATCCTTGGTGGTGATCGAGTGAGATGGCGACAGTGGCCAACCGTTGGACTCGCATCCGGGTGGACCGGTGGTGGCGTAGTGGTCAGACTACTCGCTTCCCACATAGACGGACTGGGTTCGATTCTCGGTGGGATCGCTCCCGTATTTTCGCATGTGAAAAATCGTGCCGGACGATGCTGTTGGTCGGCGGATTTTCTCGGGTAGCTCCCGTTTGCCCCGCCCTTGCATTCCGACGCTGCTCCCAACTCACCTCACTTCAACCTCACAAGCTCTGAAGACCTCGATGTTTAGAGCCGCCTAAATCTCTTCAATCTATCGGGAGGACCTGGTTTCGATTCCCAATATGGCTATCCTGATTTCTGTTTTCCATGCGTTTTCCGAAATCAATTCTAATACTTACTACAGGCAGTGTGGCCTATTCCTTCCTACTTCCTAGTTCACGCTTATGTGGGCCTGGCTGTCGACGAGACTTTAAGCCGTGGGTGGGGTGCAAACCTACAAGTAACTCGGCGGGCTTAGCGATTATGCCAGGACGCCGTCACAACATTTACCATCATACTGTCTTAACTCATTAACAGAATACAAAGTAAAAATTTTTTATATAAGGGAAATATTATCATTAACTTCAAAAGGCAGACGTTTCACGCGCAAACGACGTCGCCAAGTGCATATATGCGGCCTGGATTAGATGTATATCATAAGAGTACCAACCCGTTACTTTGTGTTGGATACCCACTAGTAACAGGTACGGTAAACGAGTACACTGCCGAACCATCCATAGACAAGAGATGAGGTACACTGATCTCTCTGGTTGCGCACAACCAATCTCCATGTCCCAACATTGAACTGCTTTTCTGCCAACACGTCAAGCGAAAATGTCGTGGATTGGATTTTAGGTTAGAAAACTTATTTGCAAACAAATGCTTTGAGATGTACGTATACTTCCTCTAACGAATTTGTAATGCAGTTTGATTAAATTAAAATTGGTAAAAAAAAGTTATTCTTATAATAGTGCTTTTCATTTAAAAATTAAGAAATAGATAAACACTTTCACATCTTTTGACTGTTTTAACTGCTACACCTGAGAATATACCTGTAAGCCCAAAGAGAAAACATAACCTACGCCGGAAAATTTCTTGCGGTTTAATCTGCATTTTTTACAGTATTTTAATGCAGATTGTGCTCTGTCAGAAATATCTGTAGATTTACGGAAACTTTTACGGAGATATAGAGTTAATTTACGGGAAGGCACTCTGTAATAACGAATAACGGAAATGAGCTCCGTAAATATAAAACACAGAAGCTCTTCGTATTCTTATGGCTTCGATTTTGAGACACGAACAATGCAGATGATACCTGAAGCATATACAATCCCATCTTCACAATACTACTTCGTGTAAAATAGTAGTAGGTGAGTGGCGAACCACTCATGGAGTGGCAGTTCGTTGATTCGTAATCAAATTCCGCTACAGGAGAAAACTTTCTCTGTACACAGTAAAGCACGTACATAACGAAAATAAAACAATTTTTTTTCGTAACCGTGTTTTATAAACCGGAAATATAGCAAGCGCTCTAACACAACTTGAAATTAAGACAGGCGCGTTCGTAACTATGATGTAAAATCCATATTCACGTTTGTGTGAAGTTGAGTGGTTCGAGTTATTGATTGTTAATTTTTCGATTCGTGTTCGAATCCCACAGTGAAATATATTACGAAATTATAACTCTTTTTCTTACCCCTTTTTTTATACCTGAAATAAAAAAAAAACAAAATCGCATACACATGACTAGAAACTAAGAGGTACATGTATCATTGTATATAAATTCCTTATTTACAAATCTATATCTTGTAAAAGCGTGGAAGGTAAGTGGATAATGGGTTGAACTGCCAAAATTTTTTCCGAGTTCATTTCCCGTCACCAGACCAATTTTATAGTCATTTTTATACACAGTAAATAACCCAAATAACGAAATTAAAACTTTTTCTGGTTATCCCTTTTCTGTAAAGAGCAGATTAAAAAAAAAAAATTACAAGTTTGTGGACACGTTCTGTGAATTCACGGAGATTTATGTGTCAAATTTACGGAGAGAATTTTATTGAAAAACATCGAAGAGACCGTAATTTAACACAGACGTATGGATAATTTGTAACTGCAATTTTCCGTAATTTTACGAACNAAAACATCGAAGAGACCGTAATTTAACACAGACGTATGGATAATTTGTAACTGCAATTTTCCGTAATTTTACGAACATTTTTTTATAGCAGTGTGGTATTTCATTCACGTGAATTATTACTGGCAATATAATTGTGATTAGGGGTAGTTGAATATTTATGAAGACTGTCTGGCACCAAGGTATCTAACGGGAAAATCTAGAGCATGTTACACTGAAAAGCCAAAAAAACTTGTACANAAAACATCGAAGAGACCGTAATTTAACACAGACGTATGGATAATTTGTAACTGCAATTTTCCGTAATTTTACGAACTTTTTTTATAGCAGTGTGGTATTTCATTCACGTGAATTATTACTGGCAATATAATTGTGATTAGGGGTAGTTGAATATTTATGCAGACTGTCTGGCACCAAGGTATCTAACGGGAAAATCTAGAGCATGTTACACTGAAAAGCCAAAAAAACTTGTACATCTGCCTAATATCGTGTAGGACCCCCCCAACCCCGACCATGCAGAAGTGCCGCAAGACGACGTGGCATGAACTCGACTAATGTCTGAAGGTATGCAGGAGGCAATTCACAACATGAATCCTGCAGGGCAGTCCACAAATTCAATCTGCGCCAATTTGAGAAAGGGTTTCACGTCTTTTACGTTTAATGATTCTCGTCAGTCGTCGTTTGTCCCGTTCTTTCACGATCTTTTTCCGGCCGCAGCGATGTCGAAGATGTGAGTGATGTTTTACCGGATTCCCGATATTCATGGTACACTCGTGAAATGGTCGTACGCGAACATAGAAATGTTATCGCTACCTCGGAGATGCTATGTCCTATCTCTCGTACGCCGTCTATAACACAACGTTCAAACGCACTTAAATCTTGATAACCTGCCATTGTAGCAGCAGTAACCGATCTAGCTGCCGACCGCATCGCGTTACTATGATTGGTTCCATACCTCTGTTATTAGCATACGCACGCCTATACCAGTTCTTTTGGCTCTTCAGTGTATTTCAAGAGCTGTTTACTCAGTATCTAAGTAAATAAGGGATTCAGCATATGCGACTTGTTATATCTTTATTTTGCTTTACCTAATATTTACAAACAAGCAAGTTATTTATTACCGTCACTCTGATTAACAATTAAAGTATAAATTCACCCCACAAATATTTCCCCTAACTTGTGTCTATCAGAAGTAATTACCAGCAGTAGCAATCAAACGTTTTTCTTAAATCTATTGTTATACTGCCAAAACCAGATTCTTACTAGACATGTGCGATGTTACAATGTATATAACTCAAAGGAAACATTTGATACGTGAGAAATACTATATGATACAACCACCTTTGACAATGATCACTAAATGATATTTCCGTAATGACGATTTTAAAATTTTGATGAATTTGCGATTTTTCGGGTGCGTTATTCAATATAACCAGTTAATGAACCTACGAAGACCGTGGGCTAATTTCTATCATACATTACAGTCAAATATAAAGCGAGATGATTGAAACATTATCTACCTGAGATGAAAAAATTATCTTAAATTCTATACCCATGCCAATTCTGAACATTGTAGGTGAGCTTGTGTCCCATGAATGTGAAGAATGTTTATTGAATCCTAGACTACAGCCATGTCATTGCCCATCGCTTTTGGATATTCGAATCCGAAATTTCTCATACACTCCTGTAAATGAAAAACAGTTCGAGGTAAATAAATGTGAAAATTCGGCAACCTCATGTAAATAAACGTCGGTTTATGTACTTGTGCCAAGTTACGTATCTGCAAGTAAGAAGGTGTCTGAGTTACATAGGTGTGAAAATTCTATCACCATAAATGGACAACCGTTGTCAAGTTGCGTATGTGTGACAAAACCTATCACTACGGCTGAAAATTGATCAGAAAAATTGAAACTGAAAATTTTTGCCATCTTACATATATGACTAAAGTTGTGTACTCATGCCAATTACCACGTAGCAACAAGTGCCTCGGCGTAACTGAAATTTAATTTCGGGCACCTTATTTGAAGAAATGCTATAGCAATGTATACCAGTGTCAAATCCTCTCCCTGTAGCTGGGAAAATGTCGAGATATATGAATTTGAAATTTTGGTGAACATATATGAATTAATGAAACTCGTGTAAAGGCAACATTTCAGCCAACAACGTCCCCAGATTTGTACCAGATAGAACAAGGATGTCAACTCCTTTCCACTGCCGATCTACTTGATAGAAAAATCTGTGGGCCGACTTGCCTAAGGAGAACTTGCAAGGCTGTACGACTCCCTTCCGAACCAAACCGGCAAACGTATCCAGACCTGAAGGGATGCTACATCTTATTGATATGAGATCAGCAGTATTCCCACACTGCCAACTCTGTTGCCCGTGCGATCTGATAATGTAATCACTGCAATAAAGCGAAATAACTTATGGTGCACTTTTAATTCGTTTTTAATATTCCTTCTAGGTGCATAACATTTTTGTCCGTGAGTGTATTTGCACCGCCACAGGGACAGGAGCGGAAGGTGGCAATATGTCGCACCCTATGAAATGTAAATCCCTGTTATAGTTTATTCACTATTTAGTGTGAGCTTTGGTAGTATCTTCTTAGTTTATTTTTTCAGTATATTGCGTATCCTGTCACATGCGAAATCAACACTGTCAATAACAGAGTGTTTAATAAATAATCATTGACATAATTACAGTATGAAACTATGGAGTTGCTAGAGGAATAATTATAAATATGTTATTGCTGCGTCGACCCTGACCCTAACCCGTATTTAAATAAACCAATTTCCATGACGTCCAATTAAAATATCACGATTTTACCCAATTACAGAACTATTATCCTAATTTGATGTCAAGATTACTTTCAAGTACTCCAGCCGATTCTTACGTCACAGTACATACATACATTTTCGGTCGAAGAGTTTTTCCAGAGGTTGAGTTTATAAATACTCAATCACGCATAATTTACATAATATTCACTGTCATCTATTTTCTGACGTTCGTGCACGACTGAGGAAAAATAAATTAAAGTAAAAAATGTTACAAATGATTTTTTAAATTATACACTAAAACAAAGTATGTAATGTCGTCTGTGAGAGTCATCGTAGAACCATCCCCTGCTTCAGTTGTTTTTTTTCTTCGTCATTGTAACTCAAAATGTTTTCTTATACCATACCATATATTCAACCGTGGTCTAGTCCTACGCCTTGAAATGTACCTACAGGGCTGCGGAATGAAGTTCACAATTGCCTAACTCTACCTGAGGGACGTATGTTTTCTTTGAATGATATTGCAGTAGAGTAAGTAATTAAGTTACCTACTGTGTATTTTGGAAAAACACCACTGTACAGATTTGTGCGTTTGTCACCCGCATAAATATTATATCATTGCTACTGGCCAAAATAAAGTATGCTCCCTCACTCTCACAATGCATGTTTTCTATATTTGAACCATGTCACGTTGTTCTAACATGATGGCCTCTAAATTTCTCCCCATCGTTCTCAGCATTATAATAACCACACACATTATTTTGGTTTGTTTTACACTATCAAAACATTATATAAATATTTTGTGGTATCGTGTTTTATAAATACTTTAGGTAAGCTGCCAACTAAACTGTGAGTTTACTAATGTCCACATGTGGTCATGACTGCCCAACCCCTCTAAAGCTGCGGTTCAAGATTTCTTACTTTTACGATTCCTGCATATTTAAGCGTATGGGTCGTAGCCCTTGAAAGTGGTTTCTATCCTCCATACTTCGAATACGGACTTCAATTCAGGGTAAAGACAAAAATTCCCATTTTCTTGAGCCAGGAAATCATTTAGTTCGCTCTTATACATTGATTCCCCCTCCCCCATCCCCTCATCGAAATTTGCGGAAATTCTTAAGTTGGAAGATTTGTAATGAAAAATTCACGGTCCACTGAAACAGTTGTCTCTCCAAATCATATCTTCCAAACTGCGAAAAGGAATTTTTGAATCAATAGTGGTAATTACATCGGTTGTAGCTCAGGCGAAGAAAATGTCAAGGAATAGATGGTTAGACAGATAATATAATTAAAGAAAACCGCCTTTAATTGAGTTTGCTACTACCTACAGCTCATAAAATCCAGGAGCAAAACTCATGCAGTCCGACATCTTATTGACATATTGTTAAAACCGTGCTGACATTGCATGCTGCGAATGTTGTTGTTTAGTATTTCTTGAAGAACGTTGTCCTCCTCAGTGGTGGTCTCAACTCTTTGAGAGTTCCAGGGGTTCTGAAAATCGGCACTTCCACGTTTTAAAGTCTTCAACGCATTTACCAGGCAGTCCACATCATGTAACCTCGCTGGCCAAGGTATTAGTCACTGGCAATTCCTGCAAGATGTTCTGCTTGATTCACGTGCCCTATGTTAACGACGTCTATCGTCCATGATGAAGAGAATTTCTCGAGACATTTTATGGAAGCCAAATATTTCATATGCACTATCTTTCAAAGTGCAAAAACAAGAGACTGTAAACTATCGCATTTCATACAAACAGCCAAATTTAATATATGCAGTAGTTACTCCTGCAAGCATACAAAGTTTGGCTTAAATTAGGTATAAAGGTTCGGTAACCATGATATATTAACTTAAAATATTTATAGAGCCACTAGTGTGAAAATAATCATCTGATATATAAAAATGATATAATTATAAGTTAACCTGCTACAACACTACTCCTGAGCCAAATTGGTTCAGTAGTTCCCGAAATGTGAAGTTAAAGCTTTATTTTTTTTTAAGTGGCCGTATCTTCCAAATTGAATATTTATTGACGAAATTACTTCCTGAATTCAAATCTGGCCATTAAAACTGCAAAGCTACCAATTTTGGTTAAATTCTGTTGAATGATTTGTAAAATTTAAAACATAACCAAAAAAATCTTATTGTCTGCAATTTCAAAAATAAGCATTCGGCATGGTTGAAAACTGTAAACTTAGTGTGTTCTTAGAAACACACACATAACAATGTATGCNCAAAAATAAGCATTCGGCATGGTTGAAAACTGTAAACTTAGTGTGTTCTTAGAAACACACACATAACAATGTATGCCCACCACGGAGATACTATAGCGATCTCATGAGTAGATAGGCCTATGCCTTCGCAAAGGAGGCTAATAATAATCCAGCACCCATAGGGTAATGTGGGGCAAGAGCCCACTTTAAAGGAAACAGTAGTCGATTGTCTCTCTTGCAATGATGTATTTCACATAAAAGCACAGTTATGTGCTCCGACGATGCATTGCNTCAAAAATAAGCATTCGGCATGGTTGAAAACTGTAAACTTAGTGTGTTCTTAGAAACACACACATAACAATGTATGCGCACCATGGAGACACTATATAGCGATCTCATGAGTAGATAGGCCTATGCCTTCGCAAAGGAGGCTAATAATCATCCAGCACCCATAGGGTAATGTGGGGCAAGAGCCCGCATGTAAGGAAGCAGTAGTCGATTGTCTCTCTTGCAATGATGAATTTCACATAAAAGCACAGTTATGTGCTCCGACGATGCATTGTGAATGATCGTGTACAACAACTCAGATTTTAATTCATTTGTGAGAGCTTACAAAACAAATAGAGCTACCTGTAGCACACTCTTTACAAACAGTTTCATGGCCTTTTTCAGAAGGCATAACTGGAACGTTTGTCACAGTGGTTTCCTCAAATTTTGAAATGTGCTACAAAGTAGAAGCAAACTGTACTTATCCACTCATATTATTAGTACTGTCACCAACAGGAGACGATTGATTGTCATTTTTTGGAAGGCCTGCCAGTAATTTCAGATGGATGACAGTCAACTTCAGAAAAAAATATAGGGATACATTGGCAGTATGCCACATGCCTGAAAGTCTTTGACTGCAATTCCAATCGTAGCTGCCTTTACATAAGCCAGTCGAAACAAATTAGCAATCTTAAATTGCGTTTTGAATCTGCAGAATGTGCTGAAATTCATTAACTACACTCATTAGCATAATACACTTTCAGTTTGGTGTACTATTTCACTAAAATATGTTAGAATTATGTTATTGTTTCATTACTTTTGTCCTAGAAAACTGTTGCCACCAGACTACTTCTAGGCTGAATATTTTGATTTAACCAACATCTTTGTTTCCTTCTGTAAATCATGGTATTTGGTTTTTATTATAACATTACATATGCATATATATAACTTTTATTTCTGTGAGATAATCAACTTATATAAGTTCTGCGCATATTAAAAAAATGTTTTAAAAGGTTTTAAGAATGTTGGGTATTCTGGGGCAAGAGTCCGCATAATCGTTTCTGCGTACTCTTACCCCAGGAAACTTGCTCCAACAAACAGTAAAAATGTAATTCGCCAACTACATTTTAGAGTTGCATGATTAAAAATACACTCTCACATGAATACAAGAAAAAAACGTTCCTACGTAAATGTACATATTCTTCGACAACATTAATTCGTTGCAGTTCTGCTGGCACTTCTTCAACACAAAAAAATTACATAAAACGTCACTCCAAACAGATAGTTGAGACTGCACTCCCATTAATGGCGGCAGCGGGCAACCAGTCGTGTCCAGTGCCTGAAAAGCATTTCGAAAATTCCTTATATGAACGTCGTTGCTATCTAACGGCGACTGCGAGAACTACAACGTCATAGGACTCTTGCCCTATGCGGACTCTTGCCCCACATTACCTTACCCCACCCAAATAATTTAAAGTGCTAAATCTTTCACATGATAATATATGGCTGTAAACGAATGTGTTTGATCAGCATATCGTAATTACGTATTAATAATGCATAAACTTTAAAAAAATTTGAAGGTTTATGAATAAATTAACTTATTGTCTCATGATTAAGCTCATAAAGTTAGAATATTTCGTGCTGAATGCAGATTTTTTAATTAGTTGTTTCAACGTACCCACTTTTTTTAACAACTAATAAATTTAATAAATTATTTTAGAATTTCTTTTGAAATACTGCTGATTCATTATTCAAATTGAGGAAGTAATTATTGTCGATAACTATAACAAAAAAATTTAAATACCAATAGATAATATTTGAAGTGACAACAAATCTCTGAATAGCGTTTTCTTGAAATGAGATCTAAAGTTTGCGGAATTATGGTGGATATTATTACCCCCCAATATCATGGAATTAGGGGGCACCAGGTTTTTATAAAAAAAATCCTTAAAATTCCGGGCTGAGTTCAAACTTTTTGTTATTGATATGAGTTATCACATTTACAATAACAAATTGTTTGCCTTGGTGCGACACACATGGGCAAACGGATCTCGACTAAAACTACTACAAAGTTTGAAATAGTATGTTTGCATGCTACCATTGCAAATTTTCTGTCAGCGTTTTATTTTGTCAACGAAACGGAATGACAATACCAAGAAAATTACCACAAATGTCAGTTTCCAATTCAAGAAAATACTGTTCTAACCAGCCGACCTTCCGTGGCGCAGTCGGTTGGTGCGCCGCCGGTCTGGGGTGCGGGAGGTTTTGGGTCCGAATCCTAGGTAAGGAAGGCATGGGTGTTAGTTTATGTCAGGTCATACGGTATTGTATAAGCATTCTCCTGATAAGCCTTAAGGCGTTACATCGGAAGACTTTTACAATCCCTTTACAATCCAAATTATTCTAACCATAAACTTGTTTCTCCTCACAAGTAATTTCTAATGACCTTCAAAAAATGTAAATTTGAAAATGTCAGTAGTTTAAGTCGCAATAGTATGCCAAAAGTCATTAGCGTTGCCTTTCTGATTTATCACAAGCCATCATCACAAAGCATCTTGACCCAGAGTTCAGAAAATGCCTGTCTACTGCACTAACCAAACTTAACATCTAGAAACGACCCAATGTTATGAATTATGTCCAATAAGAAAAGTCAAGCAAACTGCAATGACTCGTCTTCATACAGGCAAGGAGGAAAATTCAGAACATACTGTAGAAAATATAGTTTGTAAAACATATCACCGTAGCGCCAGTGGAAACCCCCCTCCCGGCGGCACAGTATTCGGGACAACTGCGTCGCTACAAAACTATATAACGCTTGGCAACACCTTGAGCGGGGTAAGTCTGTGGACCCACGCCGAGACGAACAGCCCTCAAGATGTTGTTTCAACTCGGAGTGCCTCTCGTCGCTTCCCGTCATAACATTCAGCCTGCAGCAACGATACAAATTGGCTGGTCAAGCATTGTTTATGAGTGGTTCAAGTAGTGGAGAGATTTGGGCGGCTCGTAACATCGAGGTCTTGAAAGTCGATGAGGGTGAAGTGAGATGAGTATTGAGCAGCACCGGAATGCAAGGGCACGGGAAACGCGTTATACCCGAGAAGACCCTCCAACCAGCACCATCTGTGGCACAATTCCCACATTCGGAAATATGGGAGCGACCCCGCCGGGTATCGAACCCAGTTCGCCTAGGTGGGAGACGAGGAGTCTAACTGCTACACCACCGTGGCCCCTTGAGTTATTCAAAAAGTCCTGGACCTCCCTGACCAACAACTTATATTGTAACCATTACTTTGTATAATTAAATCCCTTAAATCAATTAAGTTATCATAAACATTCCCTAGTCAAAATACATAAATATAACAATGTCCATATCTTACCCAGTGTTCGAACCCGTAACTTCGGCCGTGGATATAGTAGTGCTGGTTGCTCAGTCTCCTTTCATTCACAGGCAAATTTCACAACTGCTCAACACGACAGAGTGAGTGATAAAATAGCGTAATTTTGACTTAACAGCTTCCTATAGCAATTCATGTGGCATCAACGCGAGAATGCATGAAATGTTGGGCAAACTGAACAATCAACGAACTACACGAACGAAGCTAACGTGAACCACTGTAACTTCAAATGTAAACGGCGCCCGTATGAAAGCATCAAGATTACGCAAAACGTTCATCAAGCACAAGACAGCCGTTGTAAGCAATTGGGGCCCATTCGCTGCCGTCATGCGTACTCATGCCTTGGCAGTGCTGAGCTCAGACCAGTTGTTCGTAGAGTTGCATGTTGGTAGCCGACATAATGGGACGTTTTATGGGGTCATAATTTATGGACAAGTAACTCGTATGCGCAGATCAAATGAGTGTGGGGCTAAGTGTGGTGTAGTGGTCAGACTACTCGCCTTCACCTAGGCGAACCGGTTTCGATTCCCGGCGGGGTCGCTTCCGGAATGCTCAAAAAATGATCAATATTTTTTATTACATATAAAATTATCCTACACATAAAGTCAGCGACTATTTTATCTGTGAATGACGGTATTTGATGACAGTCTTAATATTTCCTTGAACACTCGTGCGTGGCGAAGCAGGGAAACGTAATTTAGACAAAGAGATGTCTATCTGCAACTGTTTTAATGTATTGTAGATGAGACAATTTCTACAATTACCTCCCTTCGGTTTAGGTATTCCTATAGTACAAAAACATTATAATTTTTAGGATTAAGATAGTTTCTTGTGCATCTCCTAGATACTACAGTTTTTGCTTTGAAATAGAATCATGAATTTACTGTAAACCGCGGACTTAATGTGTTACAACAGAAAGTGATATTTTTAGTTTTTTTTTCAAAATAATAGTTAAAATCCATAGTTGAGTAAATGTTTATGCTTACACGTGAGAAAATTTAACTGAAAATTCTGGTATCTACGTTACTTTATTTCCATTAAATTATCTGATGACTGCGACAAGTTCTGCAGTGGTTGCAGATCTTCCTTATTTTGTACATGGATTTTATGATGATAAGACTGTGGCATGGATAATTTCTACATCAGCATCCCCACTTGCGGTGTGCACTGTACAGCCTCGTTTCTTCAAACATTTCACCTACGAGGGAAATTATTGCTTCTCGTTGTTATAATGTGCCAGAAAGTGTTCTTTCTTGCTGACAAGTTTCATACCTATACTGAAATTAACATTTCTACTTGTCTTAATACAGTGCCTTCTGTGAGTCGTGTCTTTGATCGTAGGAGAGTCACTGTGGCCATAAAAAACAATAGCAGCTTTACCATAAGGTTTCACAGTGAAATCAACACAGGAAATAGCTATTTTTTCAGACATTTCAATGTTACACGGTGGAATACGATGTTAGAGAGATCCACCATCCAGAACATACTGGTCTGTGCACCGAATTACTTCAACTTCTTCCATGTGTAAATTATCAATGCATCTGAGTCAGTGGCTTGTGTTAAACTGTTACAAGGTTAGCTGTGTTTTACTTTGTGCTTTACTTGACTGGTTGCTAGTTTACACATCGGCCACTTACACGCAGTGGTGCATTTGACGTCACAGTACATGTGTAATAAGTACCTCGGCACTCTCTTGTGAGTGGCCGCAGTACATTCAGTTTCTGCCGCCTCCACTATGGTTACTGGTTCGTGCTGCGTGGGCCAAGTGTGTACAGTAGGGAGAAAAAATCTGCTTACTTTGCAACACTTCACCACATGCCACTGGTCTGAGTATTGTTGCACCAACTGAGACTTGTCTGCTTTCTTCAACATGTTTCGCAATTAAAATAATGCAGGAAGATGAACACAAAGTTTATCACATGACGTCAACATTCATATCACCACCAGTAGCAACAGTCATCATCCTCTGATAGAGGAGCGAGGATCTATTTGTTTGTCGACCTCGACGGGGCTCACAACTGCAGCATTCGTTCCTAGAGCTTTCACTTTGTCCGAACGTTTGGCAGAATATTTTAATATGTCTTTCCCTACCATTCTGTTGACGATCTCAGTGCTGATAGAATGCAATTCATCAACAGTTACCTCTATAATAATGTTGTAGAGCCCTGAGTCAGTCTGGAATGGTGATATGGATTCCAGACGTTCGACTATTTTCTTAATGTCATTACTATCCCTTTTTGGTCTGCTCCTCCCTCACGTCTTTGTGTTGGTTACTACTTTCATACAAATCTGTTGTGTGTTTCTGCATTGCTATGTAATAACTCTAGAACATACGGGCATAGAAAACAGCCATTTTACTCTATGTATTTTTGTAAATCAACTTTATCATAGCAGTTTTCGTATTGGTACTTGTTCTTCGCCAGGTCTTATCCTATTGCGTCCCATAATCTGTAGCTTCTTAGTATCACATAACCTTCCAAAAACATTTTGTGCGTGGTTGGATTTTTCCGAAGGCCAACTGGCAATTTTCTGCAAGCACAGATGTAGCGACTTGAGGTAATTGTGATGTCATGCGGCTTCAATTATGTTGAGGATTCCTAGCATAACTTTCAAATGCAGATCTCACGAGGCCGACCTATGTGATGTTATCAAGTTAAATGCTACGTTTATTTTTCGCTGCTATCCTAACCAAGTTAACGTGTTCTGGAAGAAGATCGTAAGCGAATTCTTCTCTCTTCCAAAGCATTACAAATCTGAGGCAATATAAATATTTTCCATTAAAAAAACTTCTACAACTTCAACACTAAATAAACAAATAATGTGAGAAGTAACCGGAATGGGGGTTTTTGCATAATAGTCAGTATGTCTCAAAGTATTCATGCGTATGATTTTGGGTTAAGTTAGTTTGCACCATTTGTTGCGCGAAGCACATCAAGCAGATACTCGATTTCCTCCCATGTTCACTGTAGAAGTTCTGCATCAATAGTTGCAATGGCTTCCAAAACCATTCACTTTAGGTCGTCGATGTTGGTAAATTTGTTTAGTACACACGATCCTTAACATAACCCCGAAGAAAGAAATTTAGTGGGTTTATGTCGGGCGAACGATGTGTTCACATTATAAAACCATCTCTTCCAATCCACCTGCCAGGAAACTGTTCGTCAAGGTAGGCATGAGGTGCCAATCCCCATGGAGTGGCATGGATGGGGAAGGGGGCGCTCTATCCTGCTGGAAGATGACATGTTGATGAATGATATCCATTTGTGGGACAGAAAATTCCGTCAACATAACCAGATACACATTGGCTGTAACTGTATGAGTCCGCGTCACACGTTAACTTTAAGGCTATCGCGCACAAGTTCTGTGGATGTATGGGGTTTCTCGGATCCACAAATCCTTACGTTGAGTCTTTTCAGTAGACCTGACAAATGGAACGTTGCCTAGTCTGTGAACAGAACACGTTCAAGGAAGTCTTCCTCGACGTCAATTCGAGCCAGCATGTTGACAGCAAAAGCTTTGCGGCGTTGGGCCATCATCTGGCTGAAGTGCTTGCAACAACTGCACTTTGTAAGCGTACATCTCACGTTCTTGTGAAGAACCTTGTGTACAGTTGAACAAGGTAAATACAACTTCCTGACCGTGGTACAAATGGACTTTCCAAAGCTACGAAAAAAAGGCATTACGAACACGTTCAATGTCCCCCGCGCTTGTACTTGGTCGGCCGCTGCCTTGTTGCTGCAGAACACTCCCAGTCGCCATACATTTTATGTGCCACTCACGGACTGTGGGTCTTGATAATTGTTTTCTCCCATATTTTGTCCTAAACATACGTTGTACCTGCGTATCTGACTTTGTTACGATAAACCAGGATACACACTACGCTTTCTTCTGAGGTGTAACCATTCCCAGTGATTTTTTATATCAGTTGTTAGTCATACCTGCCACATTAAAATGTCATGTTAACTACTCACCAATATTAGCTTTAAAACTTTGAGAGACGCAGACGTCGAGAGCTGCATCCACTAACATATCACCTTGTATCGCCCTGGAAATAACTTTTCTAGCCAACATATGTACCACAACACTTTGTCTGTAGCTTTCATTAGGTACTACTGACAATCCTGAAACATTCATTAGAGTACCGACGGCACTTACAATATTCATTAGTGTGTACAATGTTCTCAACAACAAAACAATCTTTGGCTTTCAAGACCTCGTTGTTAAGAACCGCCCAAATTTCTCAACTCAACTCAACAAAACAATCTCTTGCAAATATCTTTGTTCCAAAACCCAAATTGTCATATCATATACACAAATAAATTTAAATTTTAACGAAATTCATTACTACTTGAAAACAAATCATCAGTCTGCCATTTTGAAACATAAAAAGGGATTTAAAAATAGCGGAATGACTAGACAAAAATAAAATAGTATAATATTTATTATGTAAAAATAATTTTACAGTGTAAAATGGTTTTTTTAAATATCTTTATACTACAACATTTACTAATACTTGAAAACATTCCGCCATTTTGTAACTTATTTTGTAATTGTTTCCATCATCCAATTTTATCGGATTTTGGATATGTTATTGAGCCATGATTCCTGAACAGAGAAATGCTTAAAACATTCTCAAGCAATTTTGCCCAGGTTAAAGGTATAATTTTACGAGATTGCTTGGACTATATATGTTTTATTACAACGACATGTCAAACGGCAGCTCTTCTTCGTAGCGGGGGAAATGTTTCCAAGCTGGTCGCAGGAGTTATATTTTCCCTTTTTTTCTCTGCCATTCTTCGCAGGCGACGCCCCATACAAAAGCCCCGAGTAATTAGTCAAATGCGTATCAATTATAGTCAATTTATCACTCCCGGGACGTGGCTAGGGCAAGGCGAGGAAACAAGAGCGCCACGCACGTTCGGGCGGGAAGATCATCAAATACGGGTGACGTCACGGTCATCCGTTGCAAGGACGCTGAAACATCAATCATCTGCGCCGTTAATCACGGCGCGGGGTTCCCTGCAAGCGCAGTCGTCGACCAAACCTGTCTGGGGAGAGTATACGTCGACGGCTCACTTATACGCAAAGAGGTACATTTCTGAACTTGCCACACGAGGAGTGACGTAGCCTTTACTACTAAAGTATGAGCAAGTAGCTGCGCGTTCAAGGTCAAGAAACGCGGGAGCTACAAGGGCGACACTAACACGCACCCCTAGCACCTCATCGTTCCTACGCGTAAGGCGTGCAGTGTTGTCATCGTGGTTGCATGCACCTATGGGACTTCGGTAAGCGATGCCCCTATGACTTTATCAGTGGAAAGTTTGTTGCAAAGTTCATTGCAATGCCTTAAACAAGTTTTTCAGGAATTCGTCTAGAATATTTCAAGGATAACACATTCTGAAAATATAGTTTTTTCGCCATGTTGAAAATATTTAACAATAGTTTTTGCTTTGTAGCAGCAATCTGCACATACAACAGGGGATAGACGGCGTCTTCGATGGCTGTTCAAGTCAATATGTCGCTCATATGACAGGTAAAGGGGCTGGACAGGTGACGCACATTTCAATGTCCACTTTTAGGGGACACGTCTCAAAACCCAATATATCAATCCCACAAATACTGATATCATACGATATTTCAATGACTACTCACCTTGAACTTAGGACAGGTAGTGACGTTCGCGAAACCACGAGGGGATAACCAGCCTTATAACTTTGCAAATGTAAACAAAAACATCAGTCCGACAGTGCCGTCGCTTGAGTAATTTCCGTACATACTGCAATCGACGGAAATATTTAGTGCCGGCATGGCCACTAGCTTTATGATAGTATCGAACTGAGTTTAAGTTCTATAAACTATTCTTATGAGCGTAATGAATAAGTCTTTCAATGTAAATTAATCTGTTGTTTACACTTTATCATATCAGAAGAAAACTTATAATTTGTTTTGAGATTAACCTAGGTTTCATTTATTCAAGCACATAGCAATTGTCGTGGTCACTAATGCCAAGATGGGAAAACCTGAGGAAGTATAATTGGTATCATATAATATGTTGCTACCTATAAAGTGCAAGTGACAAGAACATACTTACTCGAGTTTCTTTTGAGTGAAAGTCTTCTTGCCGGAGAGATACTTCACATGTGAATAACCGGGCGGTGGAATACGTAAAAACCAAGGCGTATAAAATAATCCGGAACAGGGCATCGTGATAAGAATCTCGTTTTTTTGACAAAATAATAATAAGCTAACTATTATGCCTTTTTTTTTGGGAGAAGAATGATAAAAATCAGGAGGCCAGTCTTGTAAACCTGCACGAGTGAATATAAAGCATTATTCCGTAGGCTCACGTTTAAGGAACGGTTCCTATTCCAGTTGGCCAATTAAGTGAAGAGGCACTGAAAACTAAAAACTAAAAATGTCGCTACATCCACGAAAGTTATGCTCAGAAAATTAGCAGCTAAAAGGGGTCGGTTAAAATTTTAATGACATAGAGAGTAGATTCTAGTTGTGCAACACAGGAGTCGAACATTAGACTATTTGTCCTCTACCCCGGGGTTTATCTATTTTATTTTGATTACTTTTTTTAAATCTGCTAACTCGACAGAAACATAATTTGAAAAAAGCATATCGGTTCCAGCCGTCTGCAATAAGAATGGATTCTGAAATTGTTTTTCTTATCCCTCTCCTCGGGAAATGTTGTCGGGCTTCCTTAAATGAAAACATTTCCAATTCTCCAATGAAGAAATTTTCGAAAGGCCTGCAGTATAATTTACTGGCCTGGATTAGTTTAAACTAATTAACTGTTAGTACCGATACAGAGTATTTTAATTAATTTTATTCACATAATCTAATTAACTTAACACTAATGATTTCAACGGCAGGATGTTTGTATTAGAAATATTTCAACTGATTTTCAATTATTAACTGTGGTATTCTGGAAACTAATAAGCAGCGCATTCCAGTCGTCAGTCAATAGCAGCTCACTGATCGAGTTTTCGCTTCGTAGAATTTTAGTGATTGAATTCATTGAGCCAATTTTAAAGTAAACCTATGTTACCACTAAGAGATTTACAGTCTCCAAACTCCTGTATGAAGCGTGTGCAATCTGGGAGTTTATTGTCCAAGTAAAAATATTGCACAGTTTGGCAGGTGTATGTTCCTTACTCACTGTCGGCCAGTGGGGCGAACACAGGACGATCCAGGAGTCCAAAGAATCATGTCCTCATTTACGTCTTCGTTTGCCCCCATGGACGTCAAGAAGCCTTTCTTGCCAGATACCCGGGGATGCTACGTCTCGCCTTAATGCGTTTGTTTGCAATGGGGTGACATAGAATGATGACTTCGTTCCCCTTTTAGCAGAAAGATGACAAGATGTTTTGTAGCTCGGGGGCGACTTCCACGGCGCCTCCCCACATTCAAGATCCACACACTGGTAGGGAACAGGTCGAAAATGAAAAGAAAGTTTATTGCCGTTTAGGAACGGCTGTTGGTGCCTTTGTCGCGGCTTGCTGGAAGGTTCCTGAAGGCAATGGGGAGGATGGCCGGGTGGTTTCGCCTCACCCTTCGCGAGAAGCGATAGCAGGACAAATGCGCCTGGAGGAGGAGTTTGGCGTGTTATCGTGGGTGGGCCCGGTGCTTCCCTCGCCCCAGAATTTCCACGACAAAAGGTGGCGAGGGAGTGAGCGGTGGGGCACGGCTGACCGTCGTCGGCGTTTTCGGCGGTCAGCTGCGGAGGAACAGTAATGAAGTACAGGCCAGTGCAGTCGTTGGGAAAGGGAATGTTTTGCGGGAGGGTCGGATCGCCGCGTCTCGCCCTCCCCTGCCGGGCAGACTTCCTGCCAACAACAGCGCGGCGGGAGGGCGCTCCCGTGACAAATAGGTTTCCGGCTAGGGCAACAAGGAGGACGCGCAACATGTCTATTGCACTGCTGGCTCCACAAAACGACTCCGGTGGCCATTACACTTGTTTCCCGGCGACCCGACGTGAGACGGCCGCTGCCCACCGCTGGAATGTCAGCTACTCGCTTCACTTTATTCCCGTGTCCAAGTTCTCGTCCACCTCTGGCTGCAGCTCTTGGGTCAGTCAACTTAATCATATGTTCAATATTTTATTGGCTTTTGCACCATAGCTACTAGATTGTAACTCAGTCACAGTATCGCTATTAAATGTTATAAAAACATAATAAAATAAACTCAAATCGTCGACCTATGCTGTAAAAATTAGTGACAGTAAAAGAATTGTTCATTTTCATATCTATCTGCTTTAGTTCAACCATGTGATATCATAACCTATCCGAAACAATGAAGAACCAGTTAAGCTTTCCAAAAGCACCGCTGAATTCTTCATAAAATATCATAAACATAGTCGGCATTATGTTTGCTCAAGAAAATGAATGCTAATTCAGACAATAAAAAGGAGAAGGTCTACATATACACCTGCTGATAAATATTAGAATATGTTTAAAATAAAACTAAAAATTCCAAAATTTAATTAGACTGATTTTAACGCTTTACAACTCAGGAACAATAAATCAAATGTGTCCCTAAAAGCTTGATTCAAGTTTATCAAAACAGTTGCATAGGGCATTAAGTACCAATTCCTAATGTTTGATTTTGTTAACGACCTGAATACACCTGAACACATAAAATTTCAAAATGATAATGAAATATTAAATTATGTAATTAAACATTTATTTCTTCAGTATAAATGCAATTTTGTTGCCTGCAACTACACATTTCATCACATTGACAAAATAATTTCGTAATTCTAAATGCAATTTTATTCACAGAAATCCAGAACTCTATAAAGGCAACACTTTTTTTAAAATGATTTTTCCTAATGTACAGATAAGTAAATAGTAAATTAAATTAATTAATTTCTGCAATTATTTCTAACTGCAGCTAACAGATTACATTAGTAAATCCATCAACGGCAGGATGGTGTGTGCGGAGCGTCAGTCATTTAAAATACTGAGGTGAGTTCACTGAACTCAGAGTATGTCTCGTAGATGGAGTTTGACAGCGGCTTTAGTAAGGATCTACTAGAGGTTGGGTAGACGTATCGTATCATCCGTATGTGGACCATTCCGATGCCATAGTGGTCCGATGTTGGCACCAAAGGGTGCGTGAAAGCACCTACGCACGCCGTGAAGGTTCCGGTCAACTAAGACGATCCACACCAAGGGAGAGTCGTCGTATTGTGCGCTAGGCATTACACAATCCCATGGCACCGGCGCGGTGCCTACCATCTATCTCGACATCGTTACTGGACACTACAACATCCCGTACCACGTCCAGGTAACTGTCGTCAACTGGTCTACGGGTTCATTGTGCCATGCGTAGGATGCTGTTAACACGAAAGCAGAGACGGCGGTGTTTGACGTGGTGCCGTAACCGGGAGACATGGAGTGACAAGTGGCATTGCGTCATGTTCAACGATGTTATCTAGGTTCTGCAACACCATGACTGACCGTCGACTGTGTGCGATAATGAGTATGACGCCGTCTAGGGGAAATTACACATATTTCCAATGTAGTGGAGACAAACCGGCATACTCCTGGCATCGTGTTATGGAGAACCAAAAGGCCATGACTTCAGGCCACCTTTGGTAGTGATTCGGGGGACTTTCATGTTATAGCGGTGCGTCAGTTACATTCTGCGTCCTCATGCCGTTATCTTTCGTGATACCGCAGAATGAATAATGGGGTATAGCGATCTCGCTGGCTGTGCAGAACCAGACTCCGTGTCCGAAAACTGACCAGCTTTTCGGCTAACATGATTATCATAAACGACGTAGATAGAATTTGAGGTTATAATACTATTAAGTAAACGAGTGCTTTGAGATATTTGTATAATTCCTCTTACCAATTTTTAATGCTGTTTGATTAAAGTCAAATTGGTAAAATTATTTTTATACGTATAAAAGTGGTTCTCTTTTGAAAGTTAAGATATAAATAAACACATTCATCACTGTTGACCATATGACTTCAACAGTTCTGTTTGTTTTAGGAAGGTCAATGTTGGGCACATGCGCAGAAGACGAAGAATCGATCTAACTTATCTTTAGTCTGCGCGTGAGACTGCGCCCCTCCGAGACAACGCTCTTCCACACACTGCAGATGTGTCTATGGGATGCCTACGTCTTGTTGAGATACTCATGTGGCCAGTAAGTTCCACAGATCTGTCACCAATAGAACGTGGTCGGGATCAGATCGGACAACTCTAACCCGACATTGATCTGCTTGGATATCGAGGACCAGTTTGCTTGTTTTAATGAGAGGATAAAACTCCCTTCCGAACCGAGTCAGCATCGGCTTGTGATATAGCCTATGTATAAACACACATGGCTTCGAGATGTAATATGATATTGTAATCGTTGCAATAAATACCACAACTTGTAAACCCATGCATTTTCATTTATTTCCTATCATTCCTTTAAGAAACAATGGCAGGTTATCAAGATTTAAGTGCGTTTGAACGTGGTGTTATAGTTGGCGTACGAGAGATGGGACATAGCATCTCCGAGGTAGCGATAACATTTGGATGTTCGCGTACGACCATTTAACGAGTGCACCGTGAATATCGGGAACCCGGTAAAACCTCACATCTTCGACATCGCTGCGGCCGGAAAAAGATCGTGAAAGAACGGGACAAACGACGACTGA
>NQII01003417.1:228710-262546 GCA_002778355.1 Clitarchus hookeri | reverse complement strand
AGGAATGTTTTCGATTAATTAAACTCTGGCTTCGTTCTTGTCACTTTTACATTAAACATGCTCTTTCCTGAAACAGTTGGATGTATGATTTTATAAAGTCTTACAAAAATACCACAAAAATGTATAACATTTCCATGACAATTTTACAAAACTATTTGTTACAGCAGGCTTCTCAGAGAAAACTATACATTTACGTTCAGTCGCAAATCAAGTGGATATCATTTAACACTGCCGTATAATTATTTTATGTATAATGTGATAAAAAATTATAAAATGAAAAAAACTTTATTCATGTTTTATGGGCTACAGCAAAAATTGCACTTATGATACATGAACAAGAGCAAATTCTAGGTGCCGAAGAAAATGCCAGTGACGTCAGTGATCCAGTGCGCGTAGCTAGTGACGCGAGCGTAAACAAGGCGTTTCAGCCGCTGAAGGGTAGGAGGGGGGGGGGTAGCCAATCCTGCAGCCAAATATTGAGCCGAAGGACACTATTCCGATCTGGGTTGTCACGCCATTTGAGTTGACAACAAGAGGGCCACCTCTTTCTCCCTGAAACACAACAGAAACAAGTAAAATCCACGTATTCTTTACAAAATGTTACAGCTCAACTTATTGTACAGAAATTTTGAAAGCTACCAAGAATCTTAACTTTAGTAGGACCCGAAACATTGTCTATACGTTGCTGAACTTTAAGTTATGTTTTTGATATATCTCTAACCAGAACTAGTTCTGTCTCCACATTTCCCAAGAATGAAGCACTCTCAGTCCTGGCCTCTGAGAGTTTTAAAAGATTGATTTCCAAGTAACCAGAAAGGATAAAAAAAACTCCGAAAAGAGAAAAGGAAAATAAAATCGTGTTACCACGGTTCACTCAGGGGCGATGTGATTCTTTCCGAACGGAAAACCTTTACTCATAAATTAAAGAAGAATATGTCAACACTTAACTGGTTGTGTTGAGGTAATGCGCACAACTGNTATTGAGGTAATGCGCACAACCTCGAGGAAACTCATCGTGTATGGTCCACGTTCACATGACTTCAATAAAACCAACATTTTAATATCTGGGTTATTTACATTTTTTATTAGTAAGTCAATTGTGCTGGGGCGATGTAACAGAAGAGCCGATCTAGCTTTTGTTTGTGGTGGATAACGTAAAAGTAGAAATAAGCGCTCCTGGTATGACCTTTTAATAGTTATCGGCCACCAGGAGGGGAGGTTTAGTGAGGAAAGCGCTGGTTCCACCGAGAACTTTGTGTGAGTGGTTTACTAAGGGGGAGGGGCATAGACATACATTATAGTTATATGGCCTGACGCGGTATTCATATCAATTGACGTGGATTCTATGTGTTTACAGCCCGGGCATTTATTTATGTGGTGTTGTAATTTATTATGAACTNTTGCTATGGGTTCTCAAATACTCTCATTTGAAGTGGATAGTAACAAATATTGTAAATGTTTTCTGAAGTTGAATTTTTTTGTGATCACTCAAATAATTTGAAAAACCTTAACCAGTTTTAAAAAAGCGTGAAGAATTTTAGATTCATAAAATTGCCATGATTTAATTTGTCCTTCGATTGAAGAGGAAGACGTGGTATAATTATAAATAACCTGTAATTAAATTTAACTTAAAGGAGAACACTTTCCATTACTGCAAAGGAAATTTTGCACTGTTTGCATTTAGATGTGTTAGAATATTTCCACTGATCTCATGCCTTTTAAATAACACAATATAAAATAGGTGGTCCACTTAGTATTTGTTAAGAACAATTGTTAGATAACTATTCATATCGTTATAATTCGTCAACTAATTTAACAAATCTAATCTTACCTGCCATGTACTCTTCCTGTTCAATTCAGAAGTGCAGAGATGTGAGTTAACTATCACACCAGGGTAAGCAAACTTGCACACTGAGTTCGACATAACGGGCAGGTTGACATAACAAAGAACCGGATTGATGGTCTTGAAAGCTGTGGGATGAGCAAAAAACGTTACTGGTTCATAATACATGGTTACTGTTTTGTTCGTTTTAAATATAATACCCACTGACCATCAGAAGTTCTTCCCCATCCACTGACAGTCGCTTGGGCGTTTTCGAAGTTTTGTGCTGGCTGAGATTGACTTGGGATCCTAATTGGCTGGATATTTGCTGAAACACACAATACCTTTCTGGTAATAAACCCTATTATACCAATTTTCATAGCATGTGAAATAAGAATAAATATTTCTTATTACAGTCGCTCACTAGAACATGAGTCATCATTCTGATTTGTCATAACTAAACCAAAAATATGTGTACAGCGCAGACGCAAAATATCTGATACCTTTATGAGGCAGATAATTTTCCTAGCACATTTAATGGATAAGATTCTCACTCGAATGCGTAAATCTAATCATTTCTCTAGTAGGAGATTTGTACTTGAATGAGATCAGAATTTTTACTAGATGTAAAGGCTTTACGCAAAACCTTATTTACTGTTAAATTCATCCTATTATTTTTTCAGCAGTCCACTTAACTTGCATGCAAACACAAATATTTTGTATGTAATGTTGGATAATGGGATGGGAAAGTTTGTTCCAGCACTTAAGTCGCTCAATTACTTAATTATATAAAGGATGCATAATCCAAATATCTCGAGAATACAATGTTTAAGATATTATATATACTATATACACACACAAACACTCGCATACATCGGAGCAATTTAACAAACAAAATTTATGTTCGTAATTAGAGCTTATATTATAAGTTACTGCTAAAATTGTCAAGGCAAATTGCTGTACGACAAACAACGACAAAAAGGCAATTTTCCCGTTCAGAACAATACGTTCGGTTCGATGAGGCGTACATACGGGTGTTAGTATCGTTCTTAGTAATCGCTTCGTATCCTGAACTTCCAAAACTCAAACTAGTGCTATATGATGATGTCTTAGTGAGTAACAGAAAAATGTAATTTTATTTATTGCAATTAAAATGCTTATTTTCGTCCACTATATACACAGCACAACAAACTACCTGCGCCTGAAAGGATTGAAAAAGTATGGCGTACACATCAAAATTGCCTTCTTTCGTAAATTCATAATTTCTTGGCGCACTTCTAGACGCATGTTAGCTCTGTTGGGCTTTACGTACCATTATACTGTATCTTCCTGCGCAGTTGCTATGCAGTGTTTTCTTGATCCGTTGAGGATGGATGTGTATCTGACTACTGATGAAGATCTCCTGAGATGACTTGACTTCCTGGATATTGTGAAAACCAAGAATGAACGTAACAGGTCCAATAAGTCTATAAGTATAACATGATAACGGCAAGATTAAGGGCTATGAATAGGTCTAACTATTCGTGAGTTTCCAAAATTTAAAACCTACAACTAAATTAAAATTTTTTTATTTAGATTGAGATTATTTTATGAGCTATATACTTGATTTAACTAAACTATAATAAACAACATTTTAGATAAAATGCATAGGTCCCGAATTAAATTTTTTTTACTGTTTTTCGTATAATAAGTTAAAAAGGCCACAAAATTAGTACATGTGCGAAAATAACTGTTTCCAAATATTTAAAATTTTATTCTATAAAACTTTAAAACAAAAAATAAAAAATAATAATTTTAACTGAACTTACGCTTTTATAAAGTTATTAATTTTAATTTCAAATGCTTTTCCTCTCACGCATATTAATTTAAATATTACATAATTGTCAATCATATTACTTTGTTACATTTTAAGTCTATTATTTTGCCATGACCATCAATTTTGTGGTAAACTAATTTGTCGCAAAATTAGTACTTTTTAAATAGAGCGCTATGGACTGTACGAACTATTTTTGTATAAGATAGTTACCAGGGTTCGTATACCTTGTTAATAAATCTTACACCATTAAAATATATTCAGTAGATCAAATTATTTTGTACATATAGGTAATGAGTGTTTACCTTCAATGCAATGGAATGATATGACGCTTACGGTGACGAAGCAAGTCAAGAGCAAGGAAAGATACAGAAGAAAATAATAGTTATGAGTTTATTCTATCTTTGCAACATGCGAGAAAGTTTTCTGAGATCGTACTTAAAATATGCAACTTTAGCGAAGAAGTTACGAGACAAACTATGTTTTCCATGTTATAGCAATACAAATACAGAAAATGGGCACGAAAACAAGACTCGTTTGTAGTAGCGTTCGCAATGGTTTCACGTTTGAATTGTAAAGTGGATGGTGTAGTTTGAGTGATCTCTAAGGTTAGGCCGAGAATACCGGCTTCACGTTGCTGCACAAATAGTTATAAGTGTAAATGTGGTTAAGACATATTTTGTAGAAGAAAATTAACTAAAGTGACTTCTGTTGAAACAAATGCAGATGAACAAACATTCCACTATCAAGGCGCACTGGTTATAAACTTGAAATTTAACCAAATAGTCCGCGAATGCATCCCGAAATAAACGTTCAGGTTACGTAAAAGTGAATACCAATCTGTGGAATATTAAATAAAAAGCGGGAATATTACCTTTCAAGTACTCACACTTTAATGCAGCAATTTAAATAACATTATGCTGTAAAAGTGTGATTTTTTTAATTACGATCATGCCTTCCTATTTGTATTATTTTCAGCTATTAATGATTCTGCGCTTCTAACCTCTACTGAAAAAATGAACCATCATTTATTTTGCGTAGATGCTGTTCATTTTTCCTACAGCCATTGTTTTTCGTTAAAGGTTTAGAAAAAAATTTAATTTTCTAAAGGAAACAGACTCTTTTAAAAATTTCCACATTAAAATGTAGAAACTCTGTTTTTGAATTACACGGAGTGTTTGAAGAAAATTTGTTACAAGCTATGCACGTTCACCGGCAATTAACGTTTGTGTACAGCATTTCATCAACATCGCGAAAGAATGTTATTAGAAGTGTTACTCACTCGTGAACGCAGTGACCAGCATTGAGGATCCACTTCTGTAAGATAATAGAACCTGCACAGAAGCTGGTTCCGTCTTCTACAGGAAGAAGTAGGGCAGCCTGCCAAGGGAAATAATGTTATTAGAAGTGTGACTCACTCGTGAACGCAGTGACCAGCATTGAGGATCCACTTCTGTAAGATAATAGAACCTGCACAGAAGCTGGTTCCGTCTTCTACAGGAAGAAGTAGGGCAGCCTGCCAAGGGAAATAATGTTATTAGAAGTGTGACTCACTCGTGAACGCAGTGACCAGCATTGAGGATCCACTTCTGTAAGATAATAGAACCTGCACAGAAGCTGGTTCCGTCTTCTACAGGAAGAAAATAAAATGTGTTTGGAAGACGCCAAGAGTCTACCTGTAAAACATTGATCGGAAAGTGTTTACGTAATTGTTGTTTTGCTGATCTTAGTATCCTCGATTTATCACCTGAAGCATACGAAACTGTACTTCTTTCTGCCAAAACAAAGAAGTAAAAATATTAAATACGAAATATAGCTAGTTCGATTATGATTTCAAATTTCTTCGTTTTGTGGTTGTTTAAAGAATTTTAATGCTTAGAATCCGAGGTGATGTATGCCATACAGCTACATGAGGTGATATATAAGTGTACTAAACGACCTTCTTTAACAACATATGTTACACTCTGAACTCTGTTTATATATAATTTTTTTGTTGTTTAACTAGAGTATATGTCTTCACACACTCAGATAATGGGGCCGCAGTGGTACAGCAGATAGAATACTCACCTCCCGCAAGGTGAACAGGGCTCGGTGCTTGGCGGGGTCGCTCCCGAATTTTTCCATGTGAGAATCGCGCTGAACGATGTCGCTGATGGGCGGGTTTTCTCGGGTATCTCACGTTTCCCCCGCCGTTGCATTCCGGTGCCGCTCCCGTACTCACAATGCTTCATCCTCATCGGCTGTCAAGACACGGATGTCAAGAGCCGTCCAAACCTCACTACTCCACACCACTCAGATACATTGATAACTATATCATATCTTGTTTTAGTTTCATTGCTGTTTTTTTTAGCTAAGATATATCGCGATTTTATAATTAACGTTTGCGGTAAAAATATTTTTTCATTGCTATATCCTACATGATTTATTTTACAGTGTTATTGAAATGAACTTGGGTGATTTCTAAGTAACATTAACCCGCATTACATAAGCCGATTTATTACAGTGCGTCCTGTTTTATTCGTTTCAAGAATCTATTATTGTTTGTATATTGGACATTTCAAAGCCAGGCGTAATAACTACTGTATGATATGCATCAACAACTTGGCTTGGTCATTATTTGGCCCCGAGGAGTAGCCGTAGGCTAAGAAAAAGTTTCTGAAATATTCGATTGTCTATATATGGCAACCAATGAGAAGCCAAATGCACACGTCATCATGAAGTTAACCTGTTCCGTCGCAATACCACCGGAACTTCGCACGTACCTATGTCCTGTTGTCCAGCTGAGTACCTCCAGGTAGGTTTGCACACCATTCGAGAATCCCTCCTACCTCCCGACTATTCTCAGGTTACGTTTTGTATAGGCTGTTCACGGTAAAGTAGCAGTTATCAGACCATAGTTACTTTTACCTTTCAGCCGTTTTTTAGCCTTTAACCCCCCCTTTTAAATAATTATTTTTATGTAAGTAATAAACAAAGTGTATATATTCCACCGCACCCAGAAGTTAACGTCTAAGGCTAAAATTAAATATATTTATTCATAATGAGAGGGCTTTCAAAAGTTCTCAGTTCACCGTGAATAGCCTATAATCGTGATGCTGCTGCGAACAATATCGCACATGGCAATTTCCCCGTCACTTTGGAGAATGAAGTAAAGTTTCACAGATCTCATCTCTGGAAGACAGACTCGTTAACATTTGCTGGACGACATGGGAGAAAATTTCACCTGCCGATGGTTAATTGTCTTTATATTGCCTGCTTAACAATTTCATACATTGTTTTTTGCACGAAAATTAAATTAGCGTGTTTTAAATTATACTTGATATACAGTGCATGTTTCGGAATATGTGTACAGCAGCTTTCCGAAAACATTTAAGCTGGTGTATAATTTATTTTGGATTGTTTTATTATAATGAAGACTCCTGCATAATTTTGTTTTTCCACGAGACTTTCTGTACGCCCAGAGTTGTTGCAACGAACCTGAACTGTTGGCATGCTTCATATTATTATCCACGCAGTAATATGTCGTCAACGAAAACGTAGGCTCTAAAGATCAAAACAGAAAAATTGATTTGCTGACATAGGCAGTTGTAAAGTATTCCATAGACGAGTGAATGTTTTGTGCCAATTCGTTATACACGTGCCTGAGAGCCTGTGTGGTTAGTTGGTGTTTCGCCCTTTCGCGATCCGACTTCTCAAGTACCATACATCCTTAGGAGTTGTTGGCAAACCGGAATAATCTCAAAAAAAAAAACGCCATGTAATAAACTCAGAACGATGGTACAATGATGTGAAATGTATATAGTCGTGAAGTAACGTTTTGTGGACTCACTAATCCTGATAATTTGTTTATCCGCCGAGGAAGAAAATTTAACGAAGCGCTTTTATGTGAGTTATTGTGGAACATGCTGACTGAAAATGTTCTTTCCTATTTTTTCAGTCTCGAGCAAAAAAAAAAAGTTTTTGGTATTCTGCTTCGTAAAAATTAACCAGTATTAGCGACCATTTAGTAGTAGTATACGGCTCAATAGTACGACGTGGAGCCCAAATTTTTAGCATTGTGTAATCTCCAAGTGCCCCAAGTTGTCTTTTAGTAAAGCGATGCCAAAATAAATGGGAAAATTCAAGCACTTTGAAAGAAACGCCTGTTGCTTTTCAACTCATTTGCACAGGTTACAAAGTTCAGAGTAATAAATAACATAAAACAATTTTCTGCTACCAGCTTCGCTGAATGCAACCTTTTAATTTATGAAACGCTCCCTTAACAGTAAGTCATAGTATAGAAATTATTTAATATATGTCTTATTGTTGTTGATTAACAAAGTACCACAAGGAGTAAATAAATATCAGCATACACTCATATTTATTAACAGGCCCTGATCCTACAAGGCACTACTAATGATATGCCATCAGTATGAAGAAAGTAGGCCTGTGTGGAGTCGAGATATTCAAAAGATTCTATTTTACGGTGCTAGAAATCACTTGAAAAGATAAATTCCTCAGTAATATTTCTTAACTGGAGACCTCATTTTGTGAATTTTTTATGGGCAATATCACCTTTCTCCGTTAAGTAAATACGAGTTGCCACTTAGTTATCGTACCAAACTTTGAACGTGTAGGCTGAGCTCACGGTTTTATGACGGATTTGAATCGTGACGTTAAAATTATCAAAAAAAGTTTCCTTGGTGTAATATTTGCAGGTACAACGTTCTCGTGAAAAAACAGCTACTAATATAGAAGTGATGGGGTTGTTCACTTGCGAGATAGGCAACGTACAGGGCAGCCATTTATTTTCACAATGGAAGAGAATTGTGATATGTAAACGTCGTGAATAATGTGTTTCAGTTTAAGAATTTGCTTTTATTTTCTGGAATTTATTGTTAAAATAAAAGTAGTTATTAAATGTCTTCAAACAAATTCAGTTGAAAATCTCGCGTTTCAAGTACGCGAGTAATTTTGTATAAGTCCTATTCTTTATTTCCTATTTTGCATGGGGGGGTATCTCACAGAATGAACATCCGTACTGTATTTGCAGAAAGTTCAAAGTAATTGCAGTTTATACCTTGTACTGAGAACGGTCGGATGACAATAATAACAGCGAATTTGCATTCGTCCCGTGTGCAGAAACAGACATCGCAACACTCTTCCTGTTCGCCGAAACTGCAATTGCGACTTAGCCGTTAAGNTCACCAATCGCTTACTGCTCGTGAGGATAATCAAAGATAATTAATGTGTTAATCATACGACATGTATGGCAGTGAAACGCAAACATTGTCACCACACCCACTCAGCATCTGGAAGTAACAATCGGTAAGCAGAATAAATGCCACTTTATAGAGGATAGGGCATGTTTGGAAAAGTTTTGAGGAATTATTTTATAGTTTTAATAAAAAGAATACTGAAAACGGTTTAATGAACAGTCATAGAAAAATATTGACCTTGGATGAAACTGATGAACACCCTTAATAAGCCAAGAAATATGAATTCCACTAAATAACAAAGGGCGCCCATGACTTAACATTAAAGAAAAGAGGGGATAAATACTACAGTCATTGCCTGTGGCAATAAAAAGGGCCATTTCGTTCTCCAGCAGTTGTCAAAAAGGGTGTTTAGAAGAAAAAAATTATTTGAACGAGGACTTTCTCTGGATCTCAAGCGAACATGAACCCAAAAATCTTTGTATGTTCACGGTGAGGTTTTCCCTCAGTGGCTGACAGATTATTTCCTATAGCGTAAATCACCATGAAACATTAATTTAATTTTAGATGGTCATGCAGCCCACTGCAACACGTTTAATATTTGACAAGTAGCCGATGCTAACCACGTCGTTTTGTTGTGTTTCCTAGTCACACCACACAAGCTCTATGACCACTTAACAAATCTCTTTACCAGGCCTCGTTAGGTTTACTTCAATGAATCTGCAAGTTTGTGAATTATGCAAAACAAGAAAAAGCCCAGCTCGAGGTATTAAGTCAATCTGCTACTGAGGGCAGCCTGACCAAAATTGGCTCATACAGACAGAGGCACAAGAACATTTCCTTTCGATCCTTAGACATGTCTGACACGATAACAAATTAATATGTAGATCTCCCCAGCAACAGCACATTAGTTACAGACAAGCCCACTTCATCGATCACAAGAACATTATCTTCTCANTTAGACATGTCTGACACGATAACAAATTAATCTGTAGATCTCCCCAGCAACAGCACATTAGTTACAGACAAGCCGACTTCATCGATCACAAGAACATTATCTTCTCAAGTGGTTGGAGCATACGAAATCTGCGGATTCGCAAAAGTTCTTNGACTTCATCGATCACAAGAACATTATCTTCTCAAGTGGTTGGAGCATACGAAATCTGCGGATTCGCAAAAGTTCTTGCACCAAATTATCTCTATGGCAAAAATTGCAGATTGCAAACACTACTGCAGGAAAGAATTGACTTCGGAATCAAAGCATCACATAGAAAACCGATGCCATTATACAAATTGAGGAAAACAAAAACTGTGGGTGCAAGACGTCATCGAAGAGAGTAAAAACGGAAGTAGCGAAAAGGCTAGCAAAATCACGAAGTAAATGGAACGTTAAGAGGAAACTGCTATCAATGGATGATAACAGCTCTTCAGAAAACGAACATAACCAGTTTGTTAACACTAAAGGCAAGTGCACAGAGTGCTTTGAAATTTATTACTTTTCAACTTCAACTCTATACTGGATAATGCGAGTTAAATACAATCATTGGCTTAATGAAAACTACAAGATCTACATCACTAATTCCAGTGGCTCTGCAAGAAAGAAAGAACAAAATATCAAAAGAGCCTAATAATCAAGGAGAATTTGAAAGCTGTAATCGTTCGTTTATATTTTGTATCATCTGCGGAAATAAAATCAAACATACGAATGGTGTATAATACTGGTTGGAAAATGAAGTGAAGTGAAGATATTTGGGCGGCTCTTAACAGCAAGGTCTTGAGAGCCGATGGTTGAAAAATTGTTTCAAAAAATATTGCCTGAAAACATGTTTTAAAATTATGGATTGTTTTCGCTGAAACTCTTAATAAATATAAAACTTAGGTATTTAAAGTTATTAATAAGCTAGGAATCCATTCGCATTCTTTATTTGACCATAAGTTATCGTTCTATAGAGCGAGGATGAATTATGAGGAAGGGGACGAAAAATAGTTTTGTTTAGGGTTGTTTTAAAACTTGCAGTATTTTACTAAATTGCAGTAATTCTCTTATTTTAAGTAAACAATTCAGCGTTTGTAAAACTTAGTTTACCAAAAAAAAAAAAAACAATACTTTCAAAAATTAAAAATAAATTTATAATATAGTGCACTTCTCCCCGAGTCACGTTAATATGTACCATGGATAAATTGACTTAAATACGAAATGCGCAAAGTTTTGAAGAGTTTTAATAATAGGCCTACTAGTATTATTAATTATACTAGAAATATTCTTAAAACTAAACAGGTCATGATCATTTCACAATGCTACAGTTTATGTGGCAAACTTTCTCAGTAGATGAGAAATCTTCCTATAAGTGATTTATCTCAGTACTGGATTCAAATGTGGCAGTTAAATATTTTTACTGAAAAACATCTTGTCTAGTTTATTTCGTGGTTAACCCTAAATTGTATTGATATCTTTTAACTCTGAAGATATTGGAAAAGTTAGAATCTNTCTAGTTTATTTCGTGGTTAACCCTAAATTGTATTGATATCTTTTAACTCTGAAGATATTGGAAAAGTTAGAATCTGTATTGTAATCAGTTTTAACATTTTCCGCTGTTACTACGCAATAAAACAGTTTTTGTGAAAAAGCTGCGTGAAAATATATTTTTTCAGTGAGTGGTAAAAATTTTCGTGGATTATCNTATATTGTAATCAGTTTTAACATTTTCCGCTGTTACTACGGAATAAAACAGTTTTTGTGAAAAAGCTGCGTGAAAATATATTTTTTCAGTGAGTGGTAAAAATTTTTGTGGATTATCAAGTGTGTTGAAATACACGTAGGCCTATTTCCAGAATATTTAAATTAATTTTCTAAACGCTACATTTAAATACAAATAAGGTGAAATGTTAAGGCGATACCCATGTATACCATAGTTTATTACTTATTCCATTATATATTCCTTAACAATGCAGGCATTTCACTGAAACACAGAAAGATTTAAACGAGCACACACATCAGGCAATAAAACATTAATGTCGGAAACAACGGAATTAATTCGAAAAATAAGATATATGTGTTCATTTTTCGTTGAAGATTGTTATATTGTGTGCGGTTGAACGTTATAGATCACTGCTCCCAGATTTCAGATTTATGGTTTATGAAACTTCCTTCGCCTTCCCACATCTCGCAACACTCCTAGATTGTATACTGCACAGACCAACAAAAGAATTCACCTACAAATTACTCATTATACAAGTCTATAATTCAGTAGGCCTACTAACCTATGCGTGAATCGACCCTACAAACTTTATCTTGTTAGAGAGAACGTCTCCAATACCAGCCCAGGGTAGCTTACCTATACATACACTCAGTTGCAAAAAAAATTGATCATGATGAACGAATTGCGCGAGTACAACGAAGCTTTCCACACAGTATCGTCATAGCCCGACATGTGTCCCATTTGCGTTTAATGCGGTTTACTTGCGAGTATGTGCCACTAGGAAGCATACATGTTCCTCCATCATTCATAGCTGCAAGACACCGAATAAAGTCTTAGTAGCAGTGTGAGAAGTATGGACCTCAGAGCTACGCATTCAATGAGCCTTTGCCCAGCTGTATGAGTTTGAGAAATGCCACATGGTCGGCCACCGAGAGGCAGGTTGGACGTTTCGGCACATTGCTCTCCACTTGGGCCGTTCTGCCTACACTATGAGTCAGTGTTGGATGCAGTGGGAAAATATGGGTACACACACCCGTCGAGACGTCTCGGATCGACCCTTACGGAGCACCAGCAGGGAGGATCATTTCATCGTGTGACAAGGTGTAAGCACTTCACGGGCGTCGCTGCGCACCATGCAGGGACACGTCACGGTAGCTGGCGATACGCCTGTGTCCATCATTACCATATCCATGTGGCTAGCAGAACGGGATCTGTCATCGCGGCGTCCCTTACGACGTCTACCTTTACGATCTGGAACGGGCAGTATGGAGCTTGCGGATTGGCGACGAGTGGTGATCAGCGACGAATCACGGTTCTGTCTGGATACAGACGACCGCCGAATTCTAGTCTGGAGACGTCCTGGCCAGCGTCGTGATCCACGCTTCATTGTGGAGCGGCACACAGCCCCAAAGAGAGGTTTCTTGGTGTGGGGTGCCATTTCCTACGATTCCCGCACCACACTGGGACCATGTGAGCTCTGCTTCCTGGTGCAACTTGACAACCCCATATCCCAGGATTATAATGACCGGTATCACACAACACAGGCATCTCCGGCCTGCCATTGTAATATCAATACGCTTCCTTGGCCATGCCAATGCCCATTGAGAACATTTGGGACCAGATTAAATGGCAACTTCGGCCAGCAACAACTACGGAGTATTAAAAGGTAAGTTGGACCAGCTGTGGCAGGATCATCGTCAGGAAAACATTCCACATGTGTATGCTTCCATGCCCGACCGTGTCGCCGCCTGTCTCCGTGATAATGCTGGCCCAACACCATACTAAGCGCATCCTGCAGGTGTAGGCCCCCTGCAATACATGCATGGTGTGGTACAGTATTTTGGTATTTTCTGTATACACACTACCATGTTCTGTACCTGTATCCTGTTATTTGCCCATGCAATAACACCTCCACGCTGATCAATATTTTTTGCAAATGAATGCATTGCCATCCCAGATACGCGCACAAGAAAGAGGCGCGATTGACACAGAAAATATATCTCCCACCCTCTTTCTCACCCCATCCTACGAACATCTAGTCTCACTGTTCTGGATGTAAACTTCTCAAGAAAAAGTCAGGATTGGCCAGCTCTGCTGGGATCGAAACTAGGACCCACCTTTAGTCGCAAGGTAAAAGTTTTTAAATAAAAATTCTGATTATATAAGCGTTAACAATGGAGTCGTTTTAATCGGTAGTTCACCAAAACTTATCTATTTATTTCATCATCCTCAGATTGTTTTATCATTTATACCCTACTTTCCGAAGGCAGGAAAGGCTTATGAGATCACTTTCCTTTCTGAATGTGTAAGTGATGTGTGCGTTTATGTAAGTCTGTGGGTGTCTGTGCATGTTTGTGTTTCCCGCTTTCAATTATTAAATGCGTGGACCGAATTTTCCCAAACTCGGTACACATATTGTACTAAGTAAGGTTATCTTAATTTTATAGTTTTCGATAACGCCGATCACTTACTTCCAAAAGGACGGGTATTTTAATATTTAGGGTGATATGTCATATCTCGGAAACCATTAAAACAATTTAAACCAAATTGTGTATGCTGACAGCGCAAATTGTAAGTATTGAATTCAGAGCTAATTATCGTTGTCGGTCTGCTATTTTGGAAAATAGCACAACATGGAAAAAATAAGATTTAATGTTATATTTCTATAACTTCTAAACCAATTTTTGCCAAATTTGGTACGTATGTAATTCCACGATAATCCAGGTAAACGTAAGTAACTTAACTTAATTAGACACTTACATTCATAATGGCGGCCATACAAATATCTTAGGTTTATTTAGTATATGTACCATACCTTTTAACCAATTTTAACCAATTTTAACCAAATGTTGTATGCTGACATCACTTAGAAGCAAAACATATACCAAGAAACAGCTGCTTTTGTCCACCATTTAATAAGATAGTGATACATGAATTAATAAAGATTTTGTGTAATAACTCAGGAAAGAATTGACAGATTGCTACCAAATTTGGCAAACAAATAGTACTGCGTGAGTTTATATGTACATATGTCTTTCAAGGAGGTCTGAAAATTTTCAAAATGGTGGCCATCTAGCAATTATAGCATAGTATGCTATATATTCGAAACCATGTACCCAATTTCAAATTAACTTCGTATACAACATCAAATGTGTCTACACAGAGACTCTTTTGTCCACCATTTTTTTAAGGTAGTGCCATACGAATAAATAAAGATTTTCTGTCATCTCGGGAACAATTGACCGATTCCTACCAAATATGGCAAAAAAGTAGTAGTGCAGTAGGTGACGTTAACTGATTAGTTTTAGGTATATAAGACACTTATTTTTAAAATGGCGGCCACTAGTTTTGTGTGCTATATCGTCGAAACCATGTATTTAATTACAATGAAACATTGTATTCTGTCTGACAAACATCAAATTTTTCCACACAAAATATCTTGTGTCCGTTATTTTGGAAAATATTATCACATGATAAATATAAATTACGCGATATATGCGGGAAAAAAACCCCATAGATTTCTAACAAATTTGGCAAAAAGTAACACTATCGCAGACCATGTAAACTGATAAACTTTGAGAGGGTCAGACACACATATTTTCGAAATGGTGGCCATATAGACATTGTAGCTTAGAATGTTTTATCTACGAAACTACACAACAAATTTCCACTTAAATTTGTATGTTAACAGTGTCAATTATATCCATCAAAATTGTCTATGCAAAGCCTCATTTCTCCGCCATTTTGTAAGATAGCCCCACACGAAATAATACCGTTTTTATGTCGTATCTCTGGAAACAATCGACCTATTTATTTCCAATTGGGCGAAGAAGTTGTACTACTAAGGCCATATTAATTTGTATGTTTTAAATCTGTGAGACTCTTATTTTCCGAATGGCATTTATACAAACATTTTACCGTAGTGTGCCATATCTACGAAACTATGCAACTGATTGACATTTAACTTTGCATACTGTATTTATGACAATCATCGAATGTGCCAATACATACATTTTTGTCCTCAATTTATTGAGATCATCACATGAACAATGGAGTGTTATGCCACATCTCGAGGACCAATCAACCAATTCATACGGAAATTTCAAACAAGTATTTCTACAGTAGGGAATGTAAATTAAGATATGCTTTGTGTGACTGGCATGTTTTAATGGAGTTTATATCAACAATTTAGACCAATTTGTAATATCTATGAAACGTTTCATTAAAGTTCTAACTAAATATTGTACAGAAACAGTATTAATTAGAATCATTAATGCATACAAAGATTGTCTTTGCCAGATTTTTCGTCAGTTGAGTAAATTGAACCTTTTTTCCATATTTACGGAACAATTTAATTAATTTTCATCAAATATTGCACACCTACAGAAGTCCACCTGGCACTGGTGCCGGCCGTCATGTTGTGACGTCACCCAACCACCATGCTGGACCCAGGTAACCTTTGAACTTGACCTTGACCTCATGCCCGTGACCTTAATTGACCTTGACACCAAAAAATAAAAAATGCACAACAATTATAAAATCGCAACAAAATTTATAAAAATTAAATATATATATAAAAAAATAAAATATTTAAAAACATTATTTAAAGATTTACATGTAGGGGGTCCGGGGTTCAATGACAGGTGGACCGACTAAGCTCCCGAGATGAGCCGCCCTCGCCAGATTGACCAGTGTCCATCTCGTCAGCCATGTTAGATGTCGGTGACCTTATCCTAAGACCTTGACGTCATGCCTGTGACCATGAATGACCTTGAAACCAAAATAATCCAAAAGATCACAGAAAATATAAAATCGCAAAAATTTATAAAAATTAAAAAAAAAATTTTAAAAAGTTTTAAGATGTACATGTAGGAGGTCCGAAGTTCGATGACAGTTGGACCGACTAAGCTCCCAACATGATCAGCCCTCGTAAGTGTCCCTCTCGTCAGCCATACTGGATGTAGGTGACCTTGACCTTTGACATTGACCCCTGTAACCTTGAAGCCAACATTTTTTTTAAAAATCCCCAAAAATATAAAAACTCTAAAAATTTATAAAATATCCAGAGGCATCGGAATCGGTGCCAGGTGCCAGCTTTGTTTCATTTAAAATGCATTGTCCCCGGACGCAGATAATAATTCTAATTACTTATATCTTAAGACTTCCAAGGCTAACCGCGTTTATTTACTTTATTTCACTGTCATATGTTATAAATCTATATTGTCTAAACAACTACAGCAGAAATGATTACAAAAATATCATCTCACCAGATTAAAATTTAGTAACCGGGTCACAGAATCATAAGTATTATGACGTAATACGCCCACGAGCCCAAATAACTGTTTCGATTGGGTTTGGCTTGGCATGAACAAGTGTCTGGATTTAGATGGCATCAATGTGAGGCCACGCTTTCAAAGAATTGCGCAGTTTGACTAGATTTTGTGAATATTTTCCCTTGTGCTTTACCCACTTTTCCAAACAGTCCAACATATTTTCAAGAGGGTAAAATGCATATAGGGAATTCGAGGCCATTTCATATTCATGGCTGCTCCTTAATATTCATCATGCTAGTCAGTCGCATTAAAGCCCTGGAAATGCAAGAATAATTATTTTGTAATACAGAGAAAGGAAAGTCACTGTTATGTTTCCCGGTAAGGTGTTTTTTTGCAAACACAAAATCTGGTTATTCAGCAGCTCAATTTAGTCACTGTATTTCAAATTTCCTGCCGCCTAAACTAAACGACTCATTTCAATGTAATTAAAAAACACCCAAATAGCATAGAACTACTTCCAAATTGAATTGAACACCAACTTTCATACACTCCTCACTGAATGCTTACTGAGGCCTGCAATGACACGACACTAGCATCATTCATATACACGTATAAACGAGATTAATCCTATAATATTAAGCATTTTTCAGTCATGAACAGTCCAGAGTTTGTCTCTCTTCGTCCTCTGTAACTAAATAATTTTGTGATCATAAGATAGTAAAGCCTTTTGCATGCCATTCTGCTCTGTATATTCATGGCATGAAGTTCTGTATCGAGTTTTCTGGTGAGGAAGATCTGAGTTTATTTGTAGTAGCAATTCTTGCATTGAAACTAAGTAAATTTTATTAAAAAGTCACGACACACTTCGGTGATTCCTGTTCGTCATCCAGACTTTTGGCAACAATTTTGACAAGAATTTCCAATAGACTGAGATTTTTGCCACTTCTTGTAGACCTGAATAACTGTACACTTATATATGCCTGCAAATTTGGCTACTTAATTCCCACCATGGTATTTGACATGCTCAAATGTAATCACTTCTTACTGGCAATCATCATCAGCTTTGTGCATTATTTACCATACATCGAACAAGACATCAACTGTACTGTACAATTTTTTCACAGTCTATGAGATCCATAGGAAAAAAAGTAGATATTTATAGACCGATTACCCTTGTGTGGCGAATTCTGCAGGGGCCTAAACTTATTACTATGCATGCGAGGTGACTAATTTTTGTATGGTAAGCTTATAATAGATGTATCCTCAACATTACCTTCAAAGGAATAGCATGGATAGGTACATGGACGTCAAGTGAAAATCATTTGCTCAACTCTGTTACGGGCGCAGATATTTTGACCTAATGCTCAAGAATGGGCTAAATAATTTTATTCTTGAGAATGTGGTTTTAAATCCTACTAATCATAGAAACGTCGATTTTCTAAGACTTATTTGATTGCTGTTTCTGTTCTAAAACCCATTGTCATCTATTGAATGTCCCATCTGTGCATATGTAAATGTGTAAACTTACTAAATCGCTCGTAACATGATATTGTGTCACGCCTAGTCAAAGTTAAAGATTAAAAAATAAAAGCAAAAAATAATGATGGACCACAAGGAAGGTGTAAAATGAGCATATTTGAGAGTGTGATGTGTCACATTGTATTATGTAACTTAACTTGAAGTGGGGGGAAATTTGAGATGTGGAGCCATTGCCTCACCTGGATGTACTGGTCTTCGTTTCTAAGGTGTTCTGCGATGAACTCGACGGCTTCGGTGGCCTTGTACGCCTCCGGCGACAGCAGCAGCGAGTCAGAGCTCTCGCTCTCGCGGCGACCCGCCCCCGCAGCGCCGCTGCCGACCATCCCCAGCTCCGCGCTCGACTTACGGTTGATCTTGCAGTTGGGATGGTGCAGGTCGGACAGCTCCATCACGTCCACCTTGGGCCGCAGCATGTGCTTGGGTAGCTCCCCTGGCGAGCCGTACGAAGGGTGCGGCGGCACGCTCATCTCCGGGGTCTCCATCATCCAGCGGAGCCGCGTCTTCTTCGGGCGGCGCACCGGCAGGTAGAACACCAGCACGCACAGGAATGAGATGAGAACGGTGGGTAGGATCAAGTTCACCGTGTAGAACAGGGTCTTGCGCCGCATGATGATGTAGAATGTGATGTCCGTCTCTGTGGGATGGTTACCCTCGTATATGTTCAAGTAGGCCAGCACCTCGATGATGTCTCACGTGCCGGACTTCCAGTAGTCCGACAAGTCCACGAAGTTTTTGTTATTGTACAGTGCTAAGGACACTTGGTCACCGTTGAACGTCCACGACCCGAATTTCATGATGCATGTCTGCTGGTCGAATGGGAAGTATGTCACATCGATTGTGCACGAACTCTGCAACAGAAAACCGCATAGACGAAGGAACCATTTGACAAATATCCAACTACTTGCTCAATGAAAATATTATTTTACATATATGCATAATCAACTATCTATCTCTCATGTTAACATAACGAAAGAGGAATTGGGGTATTTATAGCAGCGTGGGACTTGATGCGAAAACCACAACCCATACAACCACCTGCAAAAATTTCCTTATCTTCTATCATAGTACATGTATTCTAGGCACAGTAGCAAACAATCTTTGTAATCGTAAATAATAAGTTGTCATCTTTTCAGCTTTGAATTGTTTCAAATTAATTAAAACGTCAAGACCGATTACCAAATTTACAGGTTGAATAGCCTAATACTTTAAACCACGAGGAAAAATCACTTAACTATAATTAGGATTTTTAATACTGTACTTCTCATATCTATAGTTAATAGCTACAAGCGAAGGCAATTCGACGAATAAATTAAATATTTAACACTTAGCCAAAAGAGTAAACATAACTAACAGGGTTGGCATAGATTTTAACCAAGAATAAATTTCACGAGTTATGAAATATTTACTCAAAAACTAGGTAGTGGGCAGGTAATTAAATTTTACTGATAATATTCAAATGATGAAGTGTTTTCAAATTATAATACAGGTTGAGTATAAAATAATACCCCAACTTTGAAGGTCTATAATATCAAAACCAAACAACCTTCAACCTTGATTGACCAATCAAATGGAACCGTTAAGTTTCTTTCCCATACATTCATAAATGTTCATCAAAGTGACCACCATGAGCAGCCTGAACGACATCTACGAGAAAATCAAACTTGTTCCACGCTCTTGTCAGCATGTCTGGTGTTACGGTTTGGATGGCGTTCGTAACTCTCGGTTTGAGATGGTGAGGGGGTAGCAAGCATTCGACACGTCAATGTGAAGGGGACTGTCTGATGTTTCCTATATGGTGCGCCACCCCATTGGCACCTAGCTGTTCACGGATACCTGAACGAAACTTTCACGCAACGCTGGATTGGTCGAGGAGCAACTGGTGACCAGGCTCTTCATCACTGTCCCCCAAGAAGCCCGAATATTACCCTGTGCGATTTGTTTCTATGGCGGTACATAAAGGATCAAGTGTTTCGTCCACCATTGCCGGCTAACATTGACGACCTCAAAACGAGAATTACGGACGCCATCCAAACCGCAACACCGGCCATGCTGACAAGATTGTCGTACGAGTTTGATTATTGCGTAGATGTCGTTAGGGCCGCTCGTGGTGGTCACATTGTACATTTATGAATGTGTGGTAAACAAACTTCACGGTTCCACGGTTCATTTTATTGGTCAATCAAGGCTGTGGGTTGTTTGGTTTTGATCTTATAGACCTCCAAATTTGGGGTATTCTTTTATACTCATCCTATATATGTAGCTATAATATTAATGCTGAAATGTTCTCCATTTACACGTATTCATTAATAGAATTAACTCTACACATTTTATTCCAAACGCATATCTTCTATTTGTAATCAGAACATGTAGTCTGTATGTATTAAAGTATAACTAAGAATATGTGTTTCAAGTCAATTTAAGTCAGATAATGCTAATTATAATTACTTCAGAATATATCTATTGTGTTTTACCAGTTTTACGTGGTATATTGTTGTTTCCTAAGACCAGATTACATTCCAATATGTATCCTTAACGAATTCTCTCATCCATGAATTTCTGAATTTTGTAAATCTGTATAGTCCTCCCAAGAGTAAATAATAATGATCACCCACAACTTATACTGTATTTAATTTCTTTAGAATGTAAATATTTTGCAGCCAATAGATTAGTAACACCAACTTTGAGGCATCTTAACATAAACATCACAGAAAGATTCCAGTTCAGATCATTTAAACCTACTTTAGGTTTTCAAACGTTCACAAATTCCGATAAAACGGAACATTTTATCCTTTCTTGCATATTTTGATATTTATGTGTTTAAAGATCCTATTTATTTATATGCGGGATAGCTCAGGTACATGTACCAGGTGTATGACTATTTTAATCTAATGTAATGGCTGCAGCAAGAACATTTCAGTAATAGGGAAGAGATGAATTATATGTGAGACGAAAAATTGTTGTTAACATTATATTGTCACTCGGATGAAAAAATAATGGTTTGAATTATTTTCCGCTTAAAGCTCTATTCATGGGTAAATCAATGCATTTTCAACCGAAATTGGTTAGTTCTACGTACATTGGCATATAACAAACCTGTACACAAAAAGAGTATTTCTTAGTTTACTATTTGTTCTGCTATTCTAGGAAGAAATGTATTCTTCAGCAAACAAAACTTAAATAAGTTTAGGATTTCACTTTAGTTTCAGCAATTTAGAAAGATTTGTAAGAACTTTCTTGTTTATGGCTGCTTTTTTTTTAAGAACATTATGTTATGTACCTCATTTTTTTCTTAGCGTTATATATATTTTTTTTTTACATTTTGTGCATTTCGAGCATTGATGAGAAACTATAAATGCACAAATAACATATATTCCTGAGAATATTATACCGAAACATTATGATATTACTTGAAGATTATCTTATATTGTTTTTTAAATGACAAGGTTTTCATACTGAGATCAACCACATAGGTGTTGCCTTTTACTTAAGCCGCAGCAGTTTGGAAATTCCTAGGTACCACTGGTCCTACAACCTTCGAAATAACTTGTTTTCGAATAAATTATTCGATTCAGAGCTGCCTCCATAATTCACATCAGGATACCCTATTTCCATACGCTCATTACAAAAATATAAAGTTTCACTTAAATTCTTGCCTTATGCAAGCGCTAGAAAACGCGTTTAGCAAAATGTTCCACTTTTCATTCATTAGAGGTGACTACCCGATCCTGAATAAATCACTTAATGGGCGTTGGCCACAAAATCTTTGTTATTTTATTTTTATACCACACACAATTCAAATTTCAGATATATTATGTTTTAGACCTCATCAGTGGCGTGTAGTTAAGTGTTGCAATGTAGGCTGGCACTTGCTCAGTGCTATACACACTCGGCGCACCCAGCACGGACCGGTAACCAGAGTGGAGCAGGGAGAAATTGAAAATATGCTGCGGCCACTCACGAGAGAGCGGCGAGGCACCCATTACACACGTGCTGTGACGTCAAATGCACTACTACGTTTAAGTGGCCGATGTGTAAACTAGCAAACGATCAGGTATAGCACAGAGCAAAACACAGCTTACCTTGCAACAGTTCACCACACCACGCTGGACCGCGTGGTTTTTTTAATGACACGCTAAAGTTAAATTTTACTGTCTTTTTTGCAATGTACAAATAAAATAAGCCAAACTATTTGCAGAAAATTTAACAAGGGAAACTTAAATGTCTTGTTTCAATAAATTTTAAGGTATGCTTAGCAAAAGTTATTTTACAAAATTCAGGGGTAGCTGCATAAAAAATATGAAAGAATTTCCTTAGTTGCAGCAATTTTTTTAAAGTGCAGAAAACTTTCCTTGTACTAATTTTAAACGTTTCGAAGTAGCTCTTGGCATCTTCTTTCATTGTAAATTATCCCATTTTTGTACAAACGGTAATTTAGTTTTCATTATTTCTACATTTATAAAACTGTAATATTGTGATTCAGGCATGAACGTATGCGGAAATTATTGACTACTTTTTTTTTGCGAGGAAAGTGTTATGACTTATAATGCATCAAATTTGAATAATATGTTGTACAAGTACATAATAACACACTTTTTTCATGGCCAACACTATTGCTTATATTTTCTTGGCATACCATAAACACAATATACTCTATCTGTTTACTGTATGGTATGGTATTCATGGTCTATGCCCCTACACTTAGGACTCATGTTGATGAGCCTAAAATGATTCCGCCAACATCTGGCGAAACTACAATAAGTACGGAGGGCACGGAATAAATAGTATGTTGGCCATTATAATCTGGAGACTTCGACGTCTTTAGTCTCCCCGAATATAGCTGCGAGATTGATCAAAAATTGCTAATACTGGACGACGTAGTTTGGTAGAGGTTATATTCGAATAATTTAATAAGTTTTCCTGAAGTTCTTCCTCGTATGAATAATAAAAAATTAATTGGCATTTTCCTGAGACTTGCCGACTTAAATAGTGACATTAAAAATTGTATCTGTTATCGGATTCTTCGCGGTAGCTACGTGTGGGTATAAGAGACGGTCCAGGAGAAAAACGTCACTGAGAGAACTCATTATTGAGTTTATAGAAACTACTTAATTCGACCGAAGGAAATATTATATTTATTTGACATTAATGTAGTCATGAACTATTTATAATTTATTATAATTTACGGCTTCGGGTTTAAATAACAATTTTATAGAGTTTTATTACTTATTTTTAATTTAAAATTGACGCAGAATGTTATTTGAAACCAAAAATTACTTACTTTATTCTTTTATCTGTAGTACCTAGCCTTTTTTTCTTTTTTTTTTCCAGAAAGTGTCTGTGATTGTGTGATGGTTTCGTTCCTTATTAAGAGGTGGAGTTTTGTTTGTCGAACTCATTTACTTCAGCGTGAAAGTAGAAATAAATAAGTTCCTATTGTTGTGATTAAAAAAATATGTAGGTAGTATAAAAAATAATAATTTGGAATTAATACCATACAAGTCAGAAGGAAGTACAACTGTCTTTTATTATTATTAGATACCCGGAAATATCGCGGATTCATTCGGCAACAAGATGGACTCCACAATATTTTGTGTACTCGAGCCACAGTTGGTTGGCTGATGTTCCAGTTTTACTCCTGGCCAGGTTGCACGGTATTCGTTTCTTTTTTCCCTTGTAAGTTCGTTATTGGTTTAAAGCTGTCAGGGGCGTGCCTAACAAACCGTGGTTCAATAGAGAGATAGGAACTCAAACGTACATGTTGTTGAAATTTAACTTGTCCTGAAATGAATTCGCGAAATTTCCAGGTCTCCAATTATCATTACAACTATTATTATCAAATAAAGCTGAATTTAAAGTTAAATGAGATTTAAATGAGCGCCTACAACTTTGTAGGAGCGGTTTATTCATTTATTTATATATTTGTTATATTATTTGACGGTGTACATCATGCTGCGTAACGCTGGTCAACTTCAGCCGCTGTCTAGTCAAACCGCATACCATTACCAACAAATATTTACATGGAGATCTACCATATTGTTCACTAAGTGCTGGGTTGCACAGCCAGGTTTGTTCCCGCACTGCCAGCGCTTCGAAGAAGTTTCAAAATCGCCCAGGTGAAATTCAATCTCGCTATCCTACTGAAGACTTTTGCAGGCTTTTCAGCGGGAAGTTTTGAAACTAATTCTATTTATCACCTTGTCTCACAAAGGAACTTCCTCAAGAAGAATGTTCAAGAAAACCTAGCCGACGAAAAGGATGCAGACTCCAATATCGTCATAATTTATTCATGAACATTTTCCATAACTCCATCGTTAAAAGAGCATTAGCTAGTGAACATCGCGGTCTAGATGTCACTAGATTATGAAATTCCATCAAATTCAAAGTATTTAAAGTGCCAGTAAACATTTTGTTAACTATTTTGTAGGTACGTTCAAGTTGACCGTGTTTAAACATCTTATATGTAAAAAAAATATTTGATAAAGTTTTTGCTGTTTTTTGGTCGTTTTTGAAACGGATTCATGAGTTTATATTCATAAAAAATAAGAATTACTCTTGATTTATCTTTATTTTGTGCAAGCCTGTTGAAATGCACCTGCAGGTGTAGTTAACTCCTTCCTGGGAGCTTCTGGAACTTTCTAAAGATCTGTTTTCGGGAAGAAATAAGGTGTGCGTTATTAAGGTTAACATTTAGTTTTTCTTATTAGAAAACTTATTTTGGACACGGTTCATATAAACTCCATGGTGAAAAATAACAAATCAGTTTCTGGCAGCGAAAGTATATATTATAAATTAATCTCAAAACGGTTAACATTTCTGGCACTCACTGTCATCACAATAATTATGTCGCCTAGTGGCATAAAACTTCATGTTCCTACTATCTTATGTACCCAAATGTATTGCTGTTGCAGAGTATCAGATATAATATCATGAGATTTGATATGGCAGAATAGTGAAACAATATCTAAAATACCTACGATTCTTCGCTTAGCCTCCTCATGTATAAAAGCATCAAGTGATGCCAGAAGGTTTTTATTGGCAAATATAGTGTACCTATGACGCCATTGTTTCCAAATGCAAAACGTGGTTTTATTAATATAAATAATTCGTTTGTAACACAACATATGTGTTTTTATTAGTAGAATAATTTTTTAAGAACAGAAATGCAAAAATATACTTTTTGAACATAAAAAATAAATGAAACACGAAGAGGTCAGGGTGTTAATTCCATAAACTGCAGATACTAATTGTATGTCGCAAAAAGTACAGAATGTGACATAGAAACATGGACTCAAATTAAAAAAACGCACAGTTTCCAATCATTACAATTCCCGAAACATCGCAAATATTGTCGTAGAAGGAAGCATCTGTGTTTTCTTCGTTGTTTCGTTCAGGGTTATTTAGTAAAAACCATGTGACCAAAAGTCTTCGGATGCCCATTGCTGTTGTTGCCAAATGCGCAAACCTTGAAACTAATAGGATGTTAGTAGTATATGAATGGGGAAACGGGCACAAGGGCACGGGACAATGGAGTCGCAGCCGATCGACAACCTGCTGTTATATTTAATCAAGGTGACCTTGAAAATGACCTCACGCCCGTGATCTTGAACAATCTTGAAGTCAAAAAATTACAAATAATTTTTAAAATGCTAAAAATAATTTTAAACTTTACAAAACATTTCAAAAATATAAATTAAAAAATTAAACATAGAAATTTTTTTTTTAATTTTGTAAATCCATTTAATAATTTACATGCAGTAGGTCCTAACTTTCAAAACAAATATGGCGGAGCACATATTCCCCTGGCACAAAAACCAGCAGACGACTGACCCCCTTCCCCCAAATTTTTCGTTGATTATTATGACAAACTCCTCTCCCTCCAACCCATATCTCGACTATTTAGTTGGGTCCCCTCTACCCCCTCCATCACAATCACACATTTTTATTGGCTCCCCTCTTACCTTTTATTGTATTTATATCACACCCTCTCCCCTCACTTCCCAACAAATTTTAGCTAACTCTCCATGACTTTATCCCCCACTAAAATAACTGCCGGTTTGTATTAGCAGTTTCATTGTCTTAGTTACCCCCTCCACACTTCAGACATTTTATTGGTTTTACGTCACAAACGACACCCTTTCCCCCTCACTCACCTCACTCAACATTTGCTCACACCACCGCTACACACACCCCTCCCGACGGCCAGCCCTCCTCAAGACGACCACCTCTCCTTTCTCCATTCAAATTACCCTGTTTTCCATTGTGTAACTATTCTGTTACATCTAAACCCCACCACTATATTCAATTTACTATCTAGTCAACCCCTCCAATCCAACCCAATTATCACCTACAGCGAATGATAGGCTTACATCACACCTCCATATCACTCGACGCCCTGCCCACTCACCACCATCACACCATATAAAAAATACAGCTGAACTGCCACCACTACCACTAGACTATGCTGGTGATTTCACGATGACATCACATTGCTCACTCATGATTGGATGTTGGTCACGTGGTACCTCGTCCTTAGCAGATAATTAATATAGCCAAATGCATGCCATATTACAGTTATTCGTCTGATGCTTGAGGTGACAGATCGCACGTTCTTCCCTGATGTTACCAGCATTCAGCCTGGTAAGTTTTTTTGTGTTCATCTCTTCCATCAAATTCTGCAGTGTATTATCAAACGAGCTCGTAATTTCTCGTACATTTACCCATTAAAGTAAAACCTATGCTTAAAATTTAGAATACAAGTTCGGACCAGTGAGCAAATGAAGTGTATTGTAGGTGTAAAGATTAAGTGTTCGTTTAATGGTAGGCCTAAGACCAATATCCCGATTTCGTTTTTGGTGGTACCATAGTTGACTCCAGCTGGACTACCTGCATTGTAATGGACGCTATTCTCAAACCATTAAAGTTAGGCCCTTGAAAATTGGAATGAATAATGTCAGAAAAAGCTGAATCGGCCATATTGTCTATATCTGAACATGGTCTAGGCTCTTTATAAGCATATTTGACTAAAATTTTCCAATAATTGGCGATAAAGTACCATCCAAACAGACCAACCAACCACATGAAATGGCCATACCAAACAACCATATAAACTGATCATTCCAGACAGCCATACGAACTAGTAATACCAGACAAAACAGGTGAATCACCCATACAAGCTAACCATACAAGCTTTCAGTACCAGCTAAAAATATGAACAATACATATCAGCCAACCACACCAGTAAACCTAACGAATCGGCCATATCAAATGACCATTCCAGCCGACCAGTTTCAAGATCGTAAAGATCAGCAAACCGTAATTGCCTCCATGTTGACCAGCCGACTAGTCATACATAGGGTAGACTGGTTACGGTTGTGCCATTTTGCATTTGATCGGCCATAGTTTTGTATTTATACCAGTTAGCTAAACGAAAAGTGATTTTTCGTATAATTTCTACATAACCCTACATATAATTAATTAATATTTTATCCCTAAACGTAACGGTTTGCACACAGGAGCAAGTTAACAAAAAAGGAAAAATTTCACAACCGACCACAACCCAGGGGCCGTTGTGACAGTGCTTGGGGTCGAAAGTGACAGGTTTAATAATACTCTGAAATGGTCTGAAATCACANCCCAGGGGCCGTTGTGACAGTGCTTGGGGTCGAAAGTGACAGGTTTAATAATACTCTGAAATGGTCTGAAATCACATTTATTGCAACACTCTAGCATTAATATTACATAACATTCTTTTGAAAAGAAAAGGAACAGAAAAAAGTATGTTTGNCTCTAGCATTAATATTACATAACATTCTTTTGAAAAGAAAAGGAACAGAAAAAAGTATGTTTGGGAACACTTCAATATCACTTATAACTAATAAGGCACTATAGCATTTATATACATAATATGTAGGTAGGCTGGTAGCTTGAGCCACTCGAACAGAGAGCGAAGGATTTCTCTTTAAAAATGAACGGAACCATTCCTCGCCAGCCATCTCATTCTCAACCCATGTAGTTGGTCGTTTTAGATTATATTTATTTGTAAGCTCAAAAGCTAACTTCCGCACCTCTTTAGGAGAGAGACCGAAATAAATGTCCGCGCAACTGAGTGAAATTGAATGAACATGTGATACTGACTTTATTGTAAACATTGGAACTTTCATGAAATTTATAGAATAATTGAATAGGTTTTGATACACTGTCTATTATAATTATTTTAGTTAAATTAATTACATTAATCTCTTTGAGGTAATTGTAAACTGTACTAATTGAATTTATTAATTATAAATAGCAAGAGATGTCGATTTATTGTGATATGTTGGGTGGAGAAAATCTTATTTGTAGTTATTGAACATAACATTAGGAAATTATAATTAACACTTTCATTTGATTAAGATCTCCATCCCTTAACGAACCTGGTTTAGCCCACTGACTTTTGGGAAATTGCAATATTATTATTTTGTTTCTCGTGTTGTATTTGTGTGAATCACAGTTGGTCAAATTGAAATTATACCAAAGGAGTAATGCATGCCGCATTCGTGCGCACTCATGTGAAATAATAATTTGCATGAGATCTATTTCCTACTGAGCATAACCAACATACCTATTTTCTCTCTGTTTTTATTCGAATTAATTATAAATGNCATGAGATCTATTTCCTACTGAGCATAACCAACATACCTATTTTCTCTCTGTTTTTATTCGAATTAATTATAAATGAAATATTATAATTCATGGATGAAATAGTTTAACCACAAATAAGGTACTTTTGTGTTAACAAAAGTATAAAACGCTTTTGATACATCGTATATTTAGGAAACAAACACGTCATACATGGGGTGATTTTTCAGAGGTTCAATTAAAAAAGCGTAAAGAAACAGCGAATGGACTATAACAGTTTCTGTCCACTTTGTGAGCAAACATTTTGATGCAATTGTACATTCCTTTAGCGCGANAGCGAATGGACTATAACAGTTTCTGTCCACTTTGTGAGCAAACATTTTGATGCAATTGTACATTCCTTTAGCGCGATATCTTACGTCGTACTAAAATATGTAAATTTATGGCGTTATAAATAGCTCGACAGTAATGCATTATGCAGGAAAAAAATTTGGTCAAAAAAAGTTAGCAAACAATGTTATGCAGCAATACCGGTACTTGGTTTTTCTGTATTGGCTTCCAAAAATTTGTTCTTATTTTTTAATGTGTTAAGTGTTCACTTACGTACCACACCCTCTTAAAACTGCCGTGCACGTACGGTTGCAGGGGTCGCCTTGGTGTAGTGGTTAGACTACTTGCCTCCCATCAAGCAGAATCGGGCTCGATTCCCGGCGAGGTCGCCCCTGGAATTTCGCATGTGGGAATCGTGCCGAACGATGCCGCTGGTCTGCGGGTTTTCTCGGTGATTCCCCGTTTCCCCCAGCCATGCATCCCAGCGCTGCTCCATTCTCACCTCATTTCATCTTCATTGGCTCTCAAGACCTCGTTGTTAAGAGCCACCCAAATCTCTTCACTCGCTTACGTACGGTTGCAAAAGTTATGACTGTAGTAATAGTTTTACAGTTCGGGCAGCAATGATCCATATATAATCATGAGGATTTTTCAATGAAGAAAGCAAGCTGTGTTCGTTGCGGTTAACTGAGCAGTTTCAAAAGCCCTGATGGGATCTACTTTCCTGCCCATTTTGTTTATTCCGTCACGCGTTATATAAACACTGTCATGGACCCGGTCACTTTACTCATGCATCGATCAAGTATTGATGTATTTATAATATGTCAATTTCTCCTCCTACGTACGTTGAATGAAAAAAAAACTAAAGGAAATAAGTCAATTGTTTCCAATTTTAAATATGATACATTTAATATCACGTAAAAATATCAAACTACTTGTTCTACCTCGTTGCCAAATTTTCTGGGATCATGTTAGTAATCGTGTCAGTTAAAATACACACTTTTAAGAGAGGGAAGTTTTTTTTTTAAAGGTTCATAATTAACTCTAAACAGACTCGCATAGAGCCACTTACAAACAATTACAATTTTAGATACGCCTGGCTCATTTATACATAATCGGTTTACTTACCTGAAGATGTAATAAATTAAATAATATATAATTTAACCATACGTTTTACGCCAGTGATAGTTACAGTCGATGTTAAATAAGGTAATTATGCCTTAGTGTATATTTTTAAAATAATTGCTGATAACGAGTTCAGTGGCCCGCGGGCCGCTGATTGAAACCCCTGTAGGCCGCTAATTGAACACCCCTGTAGTCAGGCCGACACCAGCAACGCTGTCTCAAGTAGCACAGTTACAATATTACTGCCTCCACTTGGCGTCGCCGTGCACTGCTACAGCTATCGAAACGACAGGAAATGTTTCACTTCATTATCACGCAAATATCACACACAACGCTCAAAGGTTTCGTCCACTTTTCTTAGGTGGGGCCGCTGTGGTGTTAGTGGTCAGACTACTCACCTCCCACCTAGGAAAACCGGATTCGATTACCGGCGGGAATCGTGCAGTACGATGCCGCTGGTCGGCGGGGTTTTCTCGTGGATCTACCGTTTCCCCTGCCCTTGGATTCCGGCGCTGCTCCACACTCAACCTCGCTTTACTCTCATATGCTCTCCGCGATCTCGATGTTAAGAGCTGCCCAAATCTCTCAATTCCACTTTTCTTACACGAGAAGGGTGTGTCATATGCAGACAGCTATCGCAAGCGAGGTATCATGGGCGGCACACGTGTTTGTAGTGACTAGGGTGTAAGTGTATTTGTTACTTCGCAATGAAATGTTGCCATATGGCAGCGAGACTTGCCGCTGAAACAAAAGGAATTTAAATGTGAGATGAATTGAAACCTTAGTACCATATATCGAACAAGAACGCCTGTTGTAAGTTAGTTCATATAGATAAATAAAAAAAACAAGGTTCTGTGCTTATAATATTAATAAGTAGAGACCTGAAAAATTCGCGAGTTCAATGACCTGTAGGTTATACTCCAATGTCGTATGTAAAATAATGCAAATATCACTGTTCATTGGTTGCTTGTTGTATTAGCGGAAGACGGTGATTCGGTCTACATTTTATTGTGTGTTTGTTATTGGCTCAGAGTTGTCCAGGAGGTGTAAACTAACGGGTGGGCCAATAGAATAAGCAATACAAACTTAGGAGGTTTTGAATTCTAGCTTGTCCCGAAATGAAACAGCGAATTTTTCAGGTCTTTATTAATAAGAAATAATATACGAAATTAAATAATCCTTTAAAATATTTTTAGCCATTAGTTTGCGGAAACGTGTTGTAAAATTCACTAAAGATAAACTTACGCTAAGCATATAGCGTGTTGGTCACTACATACGGGGAAATTACTTCAAGTCAGCTGAGTGGCTCGAAGTTTCGAGCAGGCCAGCCAACATGATTATTCGAGAAACACAAAGATAATGTAAGAGACACGCTTTCCCTATGGATTAATTTAAGGCGAATGGTACACTAACGTCTTATAAATATCAACTTGAAGTTTCAACGTATTTCAGAGAACGTATCGACATTTTGGGGACGTTAAAATCTAAATAACGGCCTCCGACAACTTTTTACATTGTTAGAGATTGCCTGCCTTTATTATTCTCTCACTAATGATGGAAGACAATAAAGAATATATTATTTATTATCTCTCGTCAGTAGCCAGAGAAAAATAAAGGCAGTGAATATCTAACACAGTAAAAATATGTAGGAGGCTATTATTTAGATTGAACAGTGCCAAAAATTTTGATACGCACTCTGAAAAACTAATTACGACAGGTTGATAAATATAAAACGTCAATGCACCATTCCTCTTAAGAGTTGGTTAGTCAATTTGTTGTATTTCAGCAACGCACTTTCATAAACTGATAAAGTAAGGGTACCTGTTTATCACGAAAATATTTCAGGACAAGTTATGTTCCAAAACAATTTAGTTCAGAGCCACTTTGGTGATTGGATGATTTGAATTTTTACGCGTCTTACCTGTCTGCCCGCGAATCACGGACGGTCAGTATCGGAGAAATTTAATTCTGATTGGCTCACTCGTGTAACAGACTTTCTTCACACAAAGTCAAGCGGCCAATAGCCACATGAAGACTGCAAGTGTGCACGCAGGATATTGAAGTCTAGCCTCCGCGTTAATCTTTTCGCGAAAAACAGGTGGCCCTACTGATAAGCAAACAATCTTAGCAACTATTTTTCAATTACTACTGCAATTATGAAACAACATCTGCTAGCGGCTCCTGTCCAAGCCACGAAACTTAAGTTCTAAGCACGCACGCACACGCACATTAAACTTCCTTCTGCATCACAGGCGTGTCTCACTGCAATAAACACAATGTTTTGTTGGGAAATATTAAACGTGCGCGCACCCTCATTGCAATGGGTGGCAGGTGATCGATCGTAACGGACAACTTTCCATTTCTGTCAAAATACGTACGTAGAGCCTTGGGCGGCTCTTTATCATGGAGTCTAGAGAGCCAAATGAGGGTAAAGCGAGGTGAGTATGAAGCAGCGACGGAATGCAAGAATAGGGGAAACAAGAGATCCCCGAGAAAACCCGCCAACCAGCGGCATTGTCCGGCACGATTCCCACGTGCCAAAACCCTGATGTGACCCCGTCGTAAATCGAGCCCGGTTTACCTTGGTGGGGAAACGACCGCTCTAGCCACTACGCCAACCGCGGCTCCTTCTAGCAAAATAAGATTCGTCCTTTTCATAGAAGAAAAAGAGCAAAGAAGGAATCGTTCGACGATACACGTGTGTGATGTCTGGGAAGGCTGATACAACACTACACCAAAGACCCATTAAGGAGGGTGCTAAACTTGAGTGGTTGGGGACTATGCATTACGTTCAAACCACGCGCTTTACCAGTATGCCTTAATTTTTAATGCCACATATAATTGCCAGTAATTAGCGGATAAGCGATTAAAAACGTTTTGAAATATAAAGTTTTCATATCAAGTGCATGTATTAACACATTAATACTGCTTTATTGTAGGCTGTTTGCGGTTAACTAAGCACTTTTGAAAGCGCTGTTTAGTATATACTTTTTTCTCATTTTGTATCCTTCCGACTTATGTAAAATTAACATTGCCCTGGACCGCCTCACTTCATGCACCATCTGAGTGAAATCATACAATTTTTTAGGGAATAAAATGTGTTAATAATAGTCAAATTCGTGCTCTAATATACATGAAACAAGAAACGCTGTCTTCAGTAGCTATAAATTTGAACATTACACTCGCAGTACAGCGTCAGTTCTTAAGAAATATTTTTATTAACTCACTTCCAACCTAACTGGCAACATATACGCCAGTTCGTACTGCAGCATCTACATGTATTTATGGAAAGCGATATATTTTTCAAAGGTTGATTTTAATGGTTTTCACATTGCCATGAACTGCCTTTAACAATGTACTAAGTTTTGAGAATAACATTTTCTATCCAGTGCAAAATCAAGCTCAAAGGGATGGGCTCAGACC
>NQII01003417.1:16820-223899 GCA_002778355.1 Clitarchus hookeri | reverse complement strand
ACAATTTTGACGAGAACTCCCTGCAAGCACTGCTAGCTTTACGGCGTTAGGGTCGAAGAAAGGACTTACGTGCTAAGGGCAATGATCCGTTCAACATCAAGTTGATTTGTGGATAATTAATTAATATGCTTTAAATGAACCTCTAAAAACCAATATTTGCCCGTAACTGTTCATACTTTAACTTAAAACATTCACCAGTAGTGTATGTATCCAGTAATACAGGCAGAGAATCTGAAATGTTTTAACATCTTACTATTACAAGTGTAAAGTGTAAAGTTTAAAATGGCGGTGTCTGAAAAAAAATAATTTTTTTTTGGTTTTATTAGCACTAGAGTAAAAAGTCGTGCACAGTTGCAATACTTATTTTTCGCTATAATTTTATAGACGTGTGAATACCAGCCTTTATAATCATGCCAATGTTAATTTTCGCATAGGCGAAGGGATACACAACGTGCAGAAATACAAATTAAGCCAACTTACAAACGTGCTAATTTACTGTGAACCGTTTACAAATTTCACTAGTTTGTTCTGATGGCTACAAGTTATGATACACTCCAATTAAATTTATTTCAGTGTATCTCATAATCCGATGATTTAGAAAAAAATACGTGGATTATATAGCCATTTTATCGTCCTTGTGAATAAACCACGCTCCCTTATTGTGTGTGGGTATGTCTGTAGATACAAGCGTAACAATTTGACGTTTGATTTATCTGTAAAATAATCACGTCCATCTAATGCAGGAATTTCATCAATCCGACTACTATTCATGTGTTAATCACAACAATATTCTTGAACTATTATTGCTTATTTCTGACATATGCCTAATGCACAGAACGCACAGTTTGTTATGTCAGAGGAAACCTACAATATGATATGAAAAACACGTGGTTTTGGGTGCGACGACGTAAGTGACGCCGCGGGAGGGCAGTGAAGATGCACAGCAGTGCCATCTCGGGATTTGTGTCTGGTCCACTGTTGTGTCAGCTGAATGTTCCTGAGCTGCCTCAACGTGTCTAGGAATCCTCACGAAGGTTATGCTCATAGCACCGAATGACTCCCTAGCGCGAAAGATAGCGCAGTACAGATCTTGGGTACCGTGAACGACCTGAGTCTGTGTGCAACCATACTCAAAAATGGCCCACGCCCCTGACTTAAAACATTAATCATGTTAAATTTTTACTAATTATTACCATAACAGAAAAAATATATATGTATCCATGATATAAGACTACGACACATTCGTGCAGAAAAAATATTTTGGGGCAGCCACAGAATGTTTTGTTGGTATTTGCTCTACTAAACATTTTTGTGGTGAACACAAAATATTTTGTATCCACCACAAAATAGTTCGGTAGGGTGAATACAAACAAAACCTTTTGAAAGTATTTTTTTCATTGCGTGTGGTGAGGCAGGGGAATGGCCTGGCGATTGCTCCCTACCCAAAGCATGATTGAAGTATGTAATACAGGACCATTATTATTAGAAGCTCCCGATGCCTCCAGCCTCCCTGAGAATAACTTACAGAAATATACAACTTTTTAACATAAATGACACTAGCTTCGATATTCTGAAAGCACCACACCATAGAGCTTTCCTTTCTAAAGAAAATAACACTTAAAAATTTTACCTCTGGTTTTAAAGATTTATCTGCCAATTTCATCTGTGATTTCTGTAATATCCAGATAAATCAAGATATTTTAACGTTAAATAATAATGGAGTGTACATCTGACGACTTTGATAACCAGGGTTTAATTTCCTATTAAAAACCAAAATTTTTTTTAAAATATGAATGCCATGGATGTAGGCTTACTTGCCATTTTTAATTGTTAAGTCATTAACCTATTAACCCAGAATGAAGGAAATAAGTTAAAAAAATTTAGGTATTGCATATTTTATTTATTTTATTAAATAAACATAACTTTTTTTTCCACCTTTTGTGCTTTCTTTAATGTTGACTGACACAGGGATGCTTAAAGTTATTTTTTCTTCATCAGCCATTCCGTATGTTACGGATGTTACATTTTGCTTTGTTTTCACCTTAATTTTTTAAGAGGTATATTAGACTTATTCATTCTGATAGGATATACTAAAATAACAAACGAATACCTGTTTTGGACACGAAATTTGTAATTTCTTACTATAAATATTATGTGGATTATTTAAGAAAATTTGTTGTTACGGATGTTACAAAATTTGGAAACTACCAGATGGGAGTGTTGAAGTTAGGAGAAAAATTCAGGTTCTCTAATCAATTAAATGCATTTAAATTGTTCTTCATTATTTATATATGTTTTAAAAAGCTGCTGAACAACAAAAAAAATTTCATTACATAATAACAATGAAGGTTTTATGTAATATTTTCACCTTTTGTGGATATTACATTGCGTTACGAAAGTTTCAAGTGAACCATTGTAAACATATTTTTTATTTTTAATACAAATATGACTCATTCACTTTACTTGATCATACAACAGAGAATGAAAAAAAAAATCACTATTTTATGAGTTTTTGGAACTCAATCAGTCTGGGCATAATTGTTTTTACATTTAGTGTAGGCAGCACTGAACTTCTCTGAGCTACATTAATGCCAGTTTGATCATCTTCATCTGTTACAAACATGTTACCTGCTTTCCCATAACTATTGAGGAACATCACTCCTACTTTACCCATATGGCAGACGGCTGATAACTCCCTATGAATGCCTGTTTGGTAAACCGCAACATAATTTAGTGGCAGATAATGTTTGGGACTCTTTCATGAATGGTGGCAATAATAAAAGTTCCAGGAATTATACACTGTGGGTCTACAAGCCTTTTTAAATTCCCGATCTTTTAAAATGTCAATTATATCACCATCCTGTTCATCAGTGTCACTTTCTGTTTCACTATCAAAATAAACATCTTCAAACCGCAAAAGAACTTTTTGTGGTGTGCTTTGATTAACTTTCACTTATCTTTTTTCTGAATAGTGTGCGAAGCTTGCTAAAACGTGCTCATCAACATATCTTTCGAAATGATGGTAATTTCTAATGCCAGGGATTTCCTTCACCGATTCCCACATTGTTTATTTAGCCAAAGATGTAGCACACAAGTAAAAGTATATGGCAAATTCAATTTGAGTGGTTCGTGCTTTAACAGCGGTCCAAACTGTTCGTTTAATTAGTCCTCCAATCTCATCTACAGAACCCTTACCATGCCCTGCAGCGAAAGAATTTCCACTCCACAGTTTGGACATCAAAGTCTGCTAGGAAGCACATAATGAAAACAGTAAACTTGCTTTTAAATTGTGATGCCCAAATATCTGAAAATATATGCAAACCGTCCAGTTTCAGTTCTGGGTGACTTTGTTTGAAATCTGCCAAAATACTCTTCCAAAATGTCCATGCAGACTTAAATCATCACTTATTTCAATGTAGGATTCTGTTATATTTTGCAACCAAAAGCAGCGGGTGAAAATTTTTACTTGTGAATTTTGCCAGTGAGCACTCTGTACTTCGTCCTGAGATACTAAACTGTAATTCCCAGCATAATCTACCTGAACTACCGCTTCACCTTTCTGTAAATTGCCTTTCATTTCTTCGAAAAATTTGGCTTGTTCTTTCTTCACAAATGTGTGACTTCTAAAGCTTGGAAGGACATAATTAATTTTCCTCACCAGGTCTTCAAGGGATGTAGTGTTCTCTTTTACGTGTAACTAACCATCACACTTTTTCCATTCTTTCCATTTCACTTGCTGATATAGATCGCAGTCAGTTTTTAGAAGGACTTTTATGTCACCATAACATGTTTCGCAGTTATTTGACGTACAACATTCACTTTCAGGATTATAGCACATGTGTTCAATCAGTGATTTATGTGTCACAGGAGAACTCGGAATATCACACTTTGGAGAAATAGCTTCACTCAAAAATTTTTAATTAGAATGTTGTATGCAGACACACACTTTATGGGGAAGGGAGTATTACTTACAGGAATGGTATGTTTGGGCGTAACTCATGGAACTTTGACAGATATATCTTAATTTTATGTTTATCCATAAAAAGTTAGAGGGCTTCTGAAATGTCCATGATTAAAAAGGGCTTTTGCTTTCGAGATTTGTGTCCAGTCTTTTTATCTTTAACTGATATGTAGTCCCTTTTTGCTGGAACTTGCCAACTAATTTCATCTGTTAAAAAAAAAATCTTGTACTTTTTCACCAATGTCTTATAGAAGCAAACGAGGTTTTGACAGTGTGGTCACAGCATAAAATTCTGAAGGACTATTGTATGTTTCCGTTACGAGCTGTCGAACAACTACTCTCCTCTTTTGAGGGTTACATGGAAGATTTCTTTTTGCTTTGAAGACTGCTTTCCTAAGAGTACTTGCGGATGCATATGAACCAATGATCTTATCAGGAATAATATGTATTGTTGCAGTCCTATTGTTTTTCAACAGGCTTTCTTTTTGCGCCAATGTTTTTACCCCGATTCAAGTCATTTCCCTTTTTTCGTTTTCGGAACATTTCCACTTTTCTTGTTGTCTCGCGACATGATTTCTCTCTCTCTCTCTCTCTCTCTCTCTCTCTCTCTCTCTCTCTGTCTTTTGTAAGTAACCCTTTCCACTTTTAAGGATTTTCTGTCTTCACTTTCTCCCGAAATTTACCAACTCTACCTGCTGATTATTTATTTGGTGACATAATCCTGCAGCAATGATAAAGGCCTTTAATTTATTTATAGTTATAATTTAAATAACTAGCGACCCGGGCTGGCTTCGCCCGGGTACGATTTTTTTTTGCAGCGATACACCAATAAATAAATTGGGAAAAGACAATTACAATATTATATATATGATAGTAAATTAGTAAACTACTATAATATATAAGATACATACGTACACGTCACGCCTGTCTCCCAGAGGGATAGGCAGAGATTATGGACCTCCATTTACCACGATCATGACATCCAAACCTACCTCCTTCGCTTTATCCACATTCATACATATTATAGGATAGTAGTTAAGAAAATTTATTTGTACACAACATTAATCGTTATGCCTCCGACCGCCAGCACAAAAAGATTTCTGTTTGACGTGACACGCGAAAGGGCTACGTATAGTTGTCCGTGTGAAAAACATGCTTCACTCAAATCCACCCCAGCCACATTAAGTGTTCGACCCTTTGCCTTATTTATGGTCATACCAAAACCAACTCTTATTTGAAATTGGACTCTTTTAAAATTAAAAGGCAAATTCGAGGAAATCATTGATATTATAGGTATTAAAACAGTTTCTCCAGTACCGCAGCCAGTTAGAATAGTACCTTCAATGAGATAACTTTTTAAACTTTTTTATTGTAATCGAGTCACGTTGCATAATTTCGGTGGATTTATATTTCGCAATAAAATTATGGGAGCTCCAACTTTTGAAATCAGTTTGTATGGTGGCATTCCAGAAGGATTAAATGAATTAAGAATTTCTGTGGGATTGTGCACAGCTTCTTCACTGTCGAGTACTGTATCTACTGAGTAATAGACTTGTATGTATTTGCGCATTAAATTTTGCGAGCACTAATTCATTAATTTTTTCGACTTGTTCATTAGTAGGCGATAATATGGCTCTTTCTTTGAACCACGACAGTGTCTCATTTGAAATGTTGTGTATTTCAGGGTATACGTTATCTATCAGTTGTTGGTGGTCGGTGACTAAAACACATATCACTATTGAGAGACATTTTTCCATAATCCATTGAAAGTTCTCCATTTCCGACTTTCTGTAGCATGTCAGGGTGCTGTAAATTACATTTCTTATCAACATTAAACAGTTTTAATTATGACTTAATTTATTTTGATAAAGATTAATTTCTTTATTGTTAGAAAAGACAGTGAATTTAACGTTTGGTTTTACTGCGTACGTAATTTAAATTGTAAATAGACTTATTACTATTTATCTATTAAAGATAGATATATGCTACCGCTGACGTTTTTGTAGATCATTTATTTTTACACAACTTTTTCGTACATGATTTTGTTATATCTCTAAAAAATTAGGCAGCGTATTCCATGAAAGCGCACTTGCGGCAAACTTTTTTCCGACTTGATTAACTAATACCGTTAATGCTCAGTTCCTATAAGTGCTAGGGCAACTTTTAATACGTATAAACCTTCCTCAATAAATGCTGATCATAACAGTAAAAACCGCATCTGAATCCGTTCAGCGGTTCTCGGGATTAGCGCAGTCATACAGACAGACAGACGCGCGCCAGGGACTTCCTTTTATACTATGTAGTAAAGTACAAAATAAAAGTATATAAGTCTGCATTAGTATGAAGATAATGTCTAAGGATCCCCCTTTAAGTTTAAGCTGGTATGTCATTTAATTAATGAAGTTACTGTAGTAGAGGTTAGGTAGGTCTAAACATGAAACCAACATGTATAATAATTAACCGCGAAAATTTGTTTGTGTTTACGAAAATTCTGATAGTATCTGATTGACACGTCATTAATGTAGGTAACACCCATAGCATAAATATGCGTAACATCCGTAACACCTTGTTTCTTGGAAATCAAGAAGTAGAAAAATGTATCAACTAGTGTTAGAGTAAGCTTGTTGGTAGTATGTCAACTTTAACCTACTTTGGAAAGTAAAATAACAAAGCTATAGTGTACAAAACAATTTTTTCCTGTTTTACGTTACGGTTGATACAATACATGCCTCTGCACATATAAATGTACCAAATGAATGTTATTTACCTACCAAATGCCTTGAAATTTATGAGACATGACTTCCCAAGAACAGCAGTATTGCTTGGATGGGAAACAGCTGATGCATCACAAAACAGGTGTACCAACTTCGCCATCCTTTTAATAAAAATGCCTGTGTTGCAATAACCACTGGTTTCAAACTTAAAAAGAAATACGTATAAGCTTCTGTGGCTTGATTTTTGTTTTGGATTCATTAAATATGAACTATGGTCAACATAAACAACTTAATAGAGTATGGTTGTTATGAAATTTATCATTTCACATGTTTTCCTCGTTTATATGGAACGGCTGTCGTGCCATTTTGTTTGAAAGATATGTTTAATTTGTGACTATTACACGGTATATTTTCAGTGACAAAGCAGTGAAATAAAACAGAGGCTTTCGCTTGCATAGGTTCAGACATCCAACCCGCGAGCTCAAACTGACGCGCCAAGTAATCACATTTACATACATTTCAAACGGAACTCTTCATTTTTATGTAGCGAACAGAGATAACAGCCACTGGAACTTCTGCAACGTTGTAATATTTACGGGAGGATAATAATACGTATGTCCACAGTGGAAAGTTCTCATAACGAACCGCTCCTTGGAAAACTCGAGCTCTCTCTTACTTCGTCGCTTGTTTTCGCGGAGGACTTCAACAAGAAATCCTTAGGTTGAGAGCGGCTTGTTGGATTACTGCCAACAAAACCCACCTGGTGTAGAACCGAAGTTTCTCATGTCCTAGACTGCTTGTTGTCTTATGAAAGGAAGCAAGATGTTATTCTTCTTTAGTCGAACTGCTACCGGTCATGAATGAAAGAAACTGATAATGGCGTGCCATTTACGAATAATGCTCAAGTGCGTACCGAGTGAGTTAAATTTCCTCAGGATTTAAATTGATTGTAATTTCTGTTTCTTATGAATATAAGGTATAAACTATGATAAACCAGTCTTTAATTTTATATGTTAATAACAGCCACGGCGGGAAATAATTTGATGACCATCGCCGAACACAATCAGTCAAATCTACGATTGCGTTTGAACTGCTAAAGTCATTTAACTTTGACTGGAAGCGACATTACATTTGTTTCATGTGCCTTCGTTAGTTCACGATAGGTCTCTGATCAATTGAGACGTTTCGCCTACCGAAACACTTACCGTAATTCGTCTAACTCCGCGCTTGGAGTACAAATCCAGCTGTCGCGCGTCAGGTAACAGTCGCTTCAACGAAACTGCTGAACGATAACATGTTTTAAGAACCAGTGGTTTAAATACAAACCGAAGATTAGGATGCAAACATAGACTCAGGCCCCCTACTTTCCAAGCTCAAGTAAACTGTTATGATATAAATAAAATGCATGCTTCTGAAGATATGAAAGTGTATGTTCACAACATTACAGCGGGTAGTTTAGCTACCAAATATAAACGTGAGTTAGTCCCTTTTTAAATACCATATTTCAAATTCCTTCTTCCGTGACTTTATGTAAGCAAAGTCGCAGTTCTCTGAGGACCAAGGCCTCTCTTGGCTAAGGACTTGGACGCAGCTGCATCGCCTACATTGCCTTATTTACGTCACTGTTTAGAACGCCCCTCGTATATGTGGCGTCCATAACACGTAGTTATTTTACGTGCTCAAAAACATACTGTCTCTATGATATTAGTTTTAATACCGGTGTCAAATGTTACTGTTATAATTTTCTAATGTCGAATTGGCAGTACTGACGGCGACCAAAGTTGCTCTAAAAAGACCTGATTGAAAACCGTTCAAGGGCGCCGCCTACTTGTAGCTTTTCAGCGTGTTTGAGGCAGGGAAGCGCGAGAATGATAAGGATGACACTAACACGCGTGCCTAGTGCCCCATCGTTCTTACGCGCAAGGCGCTGAACTGACGTGCCGTGTTTCCGTCGTGCTGCGTGTACCTATGGGTCTTTCAACGGTGACCCATCATTTTATTGGTGGAAAGTCTGAATAAAAGTCCATTGTAGATCCCTAATAGTTTCGCGTGTTTCCGACCAGTGTGTTATGAGATACCGCAGTGTGAAAAAGCCGTTTTTAGCTATGTTGGAGGGCCTGGTAATAGCATGTATAATGTCAACGATGTATTGAGAATATTATACTTACCTCGTCTGAAGTGTGTTTTCTTTTCGTACATTGGTGTAATGGGGACACGTTTAATGGTTTCATTAAAAAAAAAAACGCGGATTTCAAACATACTGCAACGTCCATAAGCCTAACGCTCAGAATGATTAAAAAATGTCCGATAAAAGAGTTAGAATCCGCATAAACCGTGCAAAGAAAAAATAGAGACATTCGCTTTCTAAAACACAAGCTTATAATCCGGAACAAAATCATCCTGGATCTATGCAAAAGCGTGTTTACAAGCTACACAACAAAAACAAATATTCTGCGAAGTGGCTTACCAGGAAAAAAGTCACGAGAATCAGGTTGAATGAGGAGGCTACAGCTCCATAAACCGGTTCTGAAACCGGACAGTTTCATAGTCAGGAAATCCGCACACTACATAAATCTATACTGCGGGACGTCCTCGCACAAGCGCGCATCAACCACTCCGCATGGCACGTCTCAGAAAACACCGACGAGAACGGATTCTTCACCTAACGGACTCCGACAGCACATCATATTCTCAAACAAGGTACGGGGAACCAGTTTATCTCCGAACGATTCCTGGAATATTCTCAATCCTGAAGTGAATTACCGCGTCCTCAAGTTCCAACCGTTCTCACGACTCGTCATACGAAGCTATAGCGTGCCGTAAGTCCCACAACCACCCATAACACGGGTATAGACTTTGTACACTTACCGCACACTTCGATGTCGCTAAGTACATACTTGCACTGATCGAATTGAGTGTTGGGAGATATACCTAAATAATTACCTACTGGTACTGGAGCGTCATTTGAGGTTAGAATTTCCTTTTGTTTGTGGTGTAACCATGCGAACATGTTCACTTTGGTAACAGTTTAATTGAAATCGTTTAGATATGGCTGCCGTAAAATATTCACATTCATAAATTCAACCTTTAGTGTAACCGTGCCTTTAGACACGATACGGAAGTACGGTCCTTAATTCGCTGCGAACATTAGTAATGGTAGCGTGCTCAAAACTGGGAGAGAAAAAATACTAGTTAGTCTTTATAATCGCATTATTTACATATTAATGTACGCAAATAATGGTATTTAAAAGGCTAAAGTACCATATGATACACAAGTAACAGACGTAAGTTTTACAGAAACACATTATGATTCTCATACACTGAAGAGCCAAAAAAACTGGCACACCTGCCTAATATCGTGTAGGGCCCCCGTGAGCACGCACAAGTGCCGCAAGAAGACGTGGCATGGACTCGACTAATGTCTGAAGGTATGCAGGAGGCAATTCACACCATGAATCCTGCATGGCAGTCCACAAATCCATAGGAGTGCGAGGCGGTGGAGATCTCTTCTGAACAGCACGTCACAAGGCATCCCAGATATGCTCAATAATGTTCATGTCTGGTTATTTAGGTGGCCAATGGAAGTGTCTAAAGTCAGAAGAGTGTTCCTGGAGCCACTCGGTAGCATCTCTCGACGTGTGGGGTATCGCATTGTCCTGCTGGAATTGTCCACGTCCATCGGAATGCACAATGAATATGAATGGGTGCAGGTGATCGGACAGGATGCTTACGTATCTGTCACCTGTCAGAGTCATATCTAGACGTATCAGGGGTCCCATTTCACGCCAACTGCACACGCCCCATACCATGACAGAGCCTCCACCAGCTTGAACAGTCCCCTGTTGACATGTAGGGTCCATGGATTCATGAGGATGTCTCCATACCCGTTCACGTCCATCCGCCCGATATAATTGGAAACGAGACTCATCAGACCAGGCAACGTGTTTACAGTCATCAACAGTCGAATGGCGGTGTTGGCGGGCCCAGACGAGGCGTAAAGCTTTGTGTCGTGCAGTCAACAACGGTACACGAGTGGGCCTTCGTCTCCGAAAGCCCATATCAATGATGGTCCGTTGAATAGTTCGCACGCTGGCACTTGTTGATGCCCCAGCATTGAAATCTGCGCCAATTTGAGAAAGGGTTGCACGTCTGTCACGTTTAATGATTCTCGTCAGTCGTCGTTTGTCCCGTTCGTTCACGATCTTTTTCCGGCCGCAGCGATGTCGAAGATTTGATGTTTTACCGGATTCCCGATATTCACGGTACACTCGTGAAATGGTCGTACGCGAAAATCCAAATTGCATCGCTACCTCGGAGATGCTATGTCCCATCTCTCGTGCGCCGACTATAAGACCCCATTCAAACTCACTTAAATCTTGATAACCTGCCATTGTAGCAGCAATAACCGATCTAGCAACTTTGCCAGACGCTTGTTTTCTTATATAGGCGCTGCCGACCGCATCGCGTTACTCTGATTGGTTCCATACCTCTGTTATTGGCATACGCACGCCTATACCAGTTTTTTGGGCTCTCCAGTGTATATTTAAGAACACGCGTTAAGTTAATCTCGTGGTTCTGTTGAAATAGTGTTACATGTCGCTGGCCTTGGCCCGCCCCGCGCGAGCAGGCAGAAGACGACAGCATAGTAATAAGCGGAGCTGCCGGTCAATGGGATGTTTGAATGACAGTCGAGCGATAATCCCACCAGCATTTTGAGTTATGGAGGCATTCTGCCGCGGTAACCCTTTGTTGGCTCGCCGCTCCTGACCTTCGGCGGATGGGATTTCTAGGTTTATCTGAAAAATGCTCTAGATTACTGACCTCGTTCTCTCAGCGTAACTCGGGGAGCTATGAACCTTCCAGATGGTCAGGGAGAACGATATAAAAGAGACAGGCCTCCGAGCCGGGAGTTGAGTGGAGTAGTTGTTGAATGGATGAGTCGCTGAGTTCCGAGAGATAGACGATGAGCAGCGAGATAAATGACCAGCGGAAGGGAAATTTGCGACTGCGAGTATCAAGCAGTGAAGGGTGCGGCTGGCAGGCTGGACTGTTGGACTAGATGCGTGAGTGAAAGACATTACAAATGATGGCAACAAATTGACCGATCATGTGTTAATGATGAGTATGAGTTAATCTACAATAACTAAACAGAGACATAAGGAAAGACCTTAATTAGAGTTGAAACAGACATTAAAAATTGCGCTCACTGTTAAATTAAATGAGAAATAGTGGAGAAAGATAATTTAATGCTGTTAATAATAGCTGTGTTAATAAATTAGAAATCAAATTTAGTTATTTTATTTTTATTAAGACCTCCAGCCCTCACGAACTCAGATATGCCCCTAAGGAGTCCCTTGTTACAATAGTTTATGTTCAAATACACGCATGCAACCCGCAATGACGATAAACGTTGCTTAGCTCCGTTAATACAAAATTCAGAATGTCTCCGTACTGCTATAGCTTCTGGTTTCGGGAACGAACGATGCCGAGTTTACACGAAGGTTTCTTCGCCACTGTACCCAGAAAATTAACGTTTTTCGCAGCAGTTCGGATATCGACGTCACTTAATACCTAACAATTTAAACTTCATACGGGGTCGCGGTGGCTGAGCGGTTGAACTGCTCGCCTCCCAGCAAGGCGAACCGGGTTCAATCTCCGACCGCGTCACTCCAGATTTTCGCAAGTGAGAATCGTGGCGTAAGATAACGCTGGTCGGCGGGTTTTCTCGAGGACCTCCCGTTTCCCCTGCCCTAGCATTCCCACGCTGCTCCATTCTCACCTTATTTCACCATCATCGGCTCTCAAGACCTGGTTGTTAAGAGCCACCCAAGTCTCTCGGATAATCTAAACTTAACATCAGAGAGTAGCACCAGACAACTGTAAAAGTTGTGAAAACCTAAAACACTCTAAAATTAATTGAAAATAAGTTATATTTGTCAGGACTTCGAGAAATTTTTTTATGGATGCAAATACCTCTTCGTGCTGAAGTGCTTTAACTTTTTCATTTTTTATAAATAATAAAACACCCGCATAACGAAAATGTTTTTTTTACCGTATTCGATTTTTTTTAAACCGGCAGTGTAAAAAAAGAAACTAGCAAATTTACGGAGGAGTTCCGTAAATTCACGGGAAGTTATGTGACATTTATGGAAAGTCCGTTATTGACAAAGCAACGTCTCCGTAATTTTACGAAGAGTTCAGCACTTTCCCGTAAAATGGGAAAACATTTAGTTAATGGTGCAGTTTTGGCGGATTCTGTAGAAAAATCGTCGTCCCCCATTCTCAGCTTGAAAATGGGCATTAAAGCGAGGGCGCTTACGTGCCCCAATATATAAGCAATATAAAAACGGCGCCCCTAATTTCTTACCAGCAAAAACCGTACAATTTTCATGGTTTCCTCCTACACGTACGTAATAAACCCGCGAATGTCTCTCTGTGTTAGAATGGCAGACTTTTTGATCTCCGAATTTCGAAGTCTGAGAAATGTTCTGGACGTTTAGACGTGTGGGTTGATGGGTACGGTCGATATTATCTGCGAAGTATGACTTCATCAGGTTTTACCCCTATCTCGTTCACTTCATGCAGTACTCAGTTGGTGCGGAACGTACTTGATCTCTAGCCTAATCGAAATATTTTGTCAGTAGATCCCCATGGTTATGTACGGTAAGGATAAAAATGACAGGAGCTTCTCATTGGTTGTACAAAAACTGAATAATGCCAGGTGTCAGCACAAACCACCCGGTCTTGCGTCTTCGCCATAAACTCAATTTTTCGTACTGATAACAATTTATTTTCGGTGACTACAATACCCTCTTCTTACTGATTACAAACTGCTTGTAAGTTCTGTGATCAATACAAAATTAGTCTTACAGTCACTGCAAAACTGTTATTATAGGATTGACATCTTCGAAAAATTTGGTTGTTGCTATTAATATGTTTTTTTTTTTGTCGCAAGTAAGGCGACCTGCCCCAACATAGCCAGCCTCATCCATGCCGGCCCTACCAAAAGCGCGAAACAATATCAGTGATCTTCGTAGCAAAGACAGACCTGAACTCACCGCCCAAAGTGTTCAAAGACTCCTCCCTTCTCTTCACATTTTTTTTTGCGAAGGCATCTATTTCCCGAAAAAGGTTTATGGCTCGCATAAATCTGATTTCCTCCCAGAGGACCTTCGCAAAGCTTGTTAAAGGACTTTGGGCCCCCTCCCCTCTTCTTGACTTTATCTCTAGGAACCACAAAATGCACTTCGCCAGCTCTCTACTTTGCCGCCAGCTTTCCCGCGCCCTATCGAGAGCTTCTCGGAACGGCTTTAATTCACAGCTCCGCTAATTCACACAGTGCGGAACTAAGCTTTAAGGGTCCTGTACACTAACAAACTAAGATATTTTCTGTGAAGTGGTCGTTTGCGCGTATACGTGTGTCTCAGTAAACAAATGTTCTGGGAATACGAATTTTTGCCAGAAAAGATAAAATCCACTTAGATAAGATTGCCCTGCTGTTGCAGAACCATTAAATATGTCATTTGTATTGCGCATCGCAACGACGGAAACGCGGCACGCCTTGCTTGTAGGAGCGATGGGGCGCTAGGCATGTGTTAAAGAATCGCCCTTATCACTACCCTGCTTCTGTGCCTTGAGCGCGACAGACTGATCTCGGTGTATACGCTATATCTTTACTCGACGGTACAGGGCCCTCAAGATGGCCGCATAGCTGGAGGTATTTGCACGTCTGAGGCCTGTAGAAGCATGGAAGCACTAAGGGCGACCCAGGCATGCTCATAACGCCTCATCATGGCCTCTAGGCGAAATTCACTGAACTGGCTCGCCGTCTTCCCTTCGATAACGCGCCTCTATGAGACTTCAGTGGTGACCACATAATTTCATGCTGTAATGCTAAAGGTAAAAGTATACTGCACTTGTCAAATATGTCTAATATATTTTTTAATACTCGGAACCGGAGTGATTATAATAAAACAATGATCACTAAAACACCAGATTCAGCCACTTACGTTAACGAAAAAAAATTGTCTTTGGAGACAAGTGACGAAACTGAAATTGGTTGTTTGTTTATGAAATGGTTAGGTTAAATGTTACATTTTTCGAAACTGTGGAAAGAGTGATGTCCGTTGGCACCAATGTTGTGAAGCATGCGCTCTTAGGCGTTTTCCCGTGTAATTACACCCTAAAATTCTACTCGTGAGGACTTTTGAACCCATAAACCGAACATCACAAAACTCGGTGCACATATAGCATCTACTAAGGACATCCGACTTTTATAGTTTTCAACCACGCCTTAAGATATTTTTTCAAATTGCTGCTATTTTAACATTTTGGGCGCTATTTCGTATCTCGAGAACCATGTAACCAATTTATACCAAACTTTGTACTGGCAGAAGCCTATATATTACAGTCATTAAATGTGTCAACACAAATACTCTTTTGTCCACCATTTTGTAAGATAGCACCACTTTTGTGCTATATCTCTGCAAATACCATTCCCACCAAATTTAGAAACAAGTATTACTATGGTAGGCCATAAACTGATACATGCGTTTTAAGTTGGTCAGACTATTTTTCAAAATAATGAATATATGCATAAATTATTTTATCTTATATAACACATGTTCATTATATCTAAGTCTTAGAGTAGGGCCATACGTTATCAAATCCACTTGCATACTAGTGTAGAGGAAAGTAGGTGTGTATGTAAATATGTGTATATATATCGGTATATATAATTAGCTTACGTATTTTCGTCTGCAGTGTACACGATACTGTTTACTGTTGCATNCAACTGAGATCAAAACCTCTAAAACCTTTAAACGGGGTCGTGTATCTTAGTTATAAACTGTTCGACGGCACTAGACCAAATTTCACAGGGATGCCCTTAGGCGCCCAACCTAAAAATACTGTGTATAGTCAATTTACGGCTACTGAAAACTTTTCTGGAGTCCTGCTAAAGTTCTACTTCCAGGATATTCCTCCGCCCATGAAAACAAAGCCTAAACCATAAACCAAGTCTAGAGAATTACACCAAAGGGAATACGCACCGCAGTTGTTGCGCACTAAATGTAATAATATTTTCCATAACAACTATTTCTAACAAGGTATACCAATACATCTATTTTCTCCCTGTTGTTATTAATGTGTACTATAAATCAAGTATTATAATTTATAAAAAAATATAAGTAATTTAATGTATCCAATAATGCGTTACTTTAATGGTAACACAAATATGAAACGCTTGTGATACAATACATATTCATAAAACAACGAAGCACATCATGCGTGGCGTGAGTTTACAAAGGTTTGATTTAAAAAGCGTGAAGCAATAACGAATAGAGAATAGGTTAAAATTAACTCCGGCTCCTGATTGAACCCGAAATCCCTAAAGCAGTGTTGTTTATATCTCATTGCCTTCCTATACCCGGGAAACGCCTGGTACTTCAGCTATGTATTTAGTTATGTACCTGTACCGAGATCACAGAATTTTTAGATAATTAAACTGTAGATATGGGTTTTGTACAAATAAATTGGTTAAGTGTACAGGAGAATTACACACCAACAGGGACTAAGTATTTTATCCTTTATGTCCTTTACCTTTTGTAAGAAAATTGCACGCGCATTCATTGTTCTTATTTCTTTCCACTGTTTTACACCCTTTAGCACTGAAGTGCAAACAAAGGGAGTTACGATAAAAATCGTAAAATTTTGTAACATTTTCTAAGAAAACTAAAGTCATTGTATATAAAATTAATGCAAAAAGTATGATAAAATACACTATTTTTATTATTACGATACCAAATTATACAAATGTGAGATCCATATTTTATTTTAAACTTTATCCATCATTACAATTTTTTTTTCTGGAACAAACTAAATTAAAATATAATTTTTTAGAATTTTATCACTTGAAGAGTATCAATGTTAAATGACACTATTATTACACCTCACAATTGTGGCCCTTATATCTACGAATACAAACACGGTATGTGTTCAAATTTTTAGATTCATATATTCCTTAGGAGTTCTGACAACTAACACCACACTCCCGAACGGGAACTAGGCAACGGCGAATTGAAAATAGCCGCTGACGTGAAATTACAAACCTACATCGTTAACTGCAAAATTATACTGTATATAGTAATTCTTGAATATGCATTTCGGCTGATTTCTTGGGAACGTAAATGCTATAGAGTATTAACACTTCGCAGTTAATTAGTATCAACAGGTATAAAAATTTACTAACATCATCATTACATAGCTGTAGACCTACACTATCTCAAAAAATTCATGAACAACCAACTTACATATTACTTACTCATTGCAGGAAATACTTTTTTTTGGCACGATAGGTTTTATGGTTTTCCAAACACTTTTTGGAAACCTTCTTACTTTCTCTTTCTTCACATTTGGTATTTTTCCGCGACTTGTAAAATTTGTCATTGCTATGAACGTGTTGGCCAGCACTCGCGCGTTTGTCACGAGAAACTGTGAAATTGTTATAAATATAAATGTGTTCGTCCTGCAACAGTTCTGACTCCACCGCATGTTTGAACTCTACATTTGAGTGGTGTTGGGAGGGGGGCGGTAGTGTAGTGGTAAAACTAATCGTCTCCAACCACGACGAATCTGTCTCGATTGTCGGCGCGGCCAAACCTGGATTTTCGCACTTGGGAAACGTGGTGGAAGTTGCTATTTGTCGGCGGGTTTTCTCTGCGTGTTCACTGCCATTGCAAAACTAATTTTCGTAATCCGCTGCCGACAATTCCATCAGCAGCTCCGTCAGCATTTACTTTGAACTAAACATGTGTTGTTACAGCCAGGATTTTATTTTTCAGGAGGTTGAATACGTAAGTTCTTGAGTAAATGCTATCCACGCATAAAATACTCAAAAATACAAAAGTGGAACAGCCACTTGCCCCGCCCCGCGAACTACGTCCGCAGACGCCAGCACAATGGCGTCACTGGACAGAGAAACGTCGGAACGCCGCTCGCCAACCAGCGCCTGGCAACCTTACTTGCCGACCGGCAGCCAAACCAATCGGCAACTTTCCGAAGTACGCAGTAGCCAATTAGACGCAATGCCCGGTTCCCAGATCCTCGCGCATGCGCTCACAGAAATGGGCACGGCCACGTCCATTTGTGACCTATTCTAAGGTTAATTATACCCAGGTTGGGATAGAAACGAAATTTTTTATTGCAGAGTTTGGCAGACGGAAAATTTCCACCGCAAGGTGCGCTGGTGTTCCGAAGAGGTCACTTATATATATATATATATATATATATATATGTATGTATGTGTGTGTATACATATATATGTATATATATATACACACACACGCGTGTGTGTAAAAATTAGTGTTTGGTTCAAATTGTGATATATATTTCCCCCAGCCAAAATGTTAAGCATTAACTTCATCCCAAACTCTTATTCACGCCCTCCAAAGGTGTTCACAAGAGGAAACAGTAAACATACAACCGTGTTTGGAACGGAGCGTTCATACGCAAGCTTAGTTAATAGGAAAAAAGTTAAGAAAATATAGCTGCCATCAGAAGGAACTTCGCACTTTTCTCATTCTCTCGTGCAAACTGCGCAGGAAAGACCTAAAAATGTTGTTTTTAACTATTTCACTGCCGTATTTTCTTGTTCAGTTGAGATTTTGCTAAATACAATTTACGACAAAATATTTAACAATACGTGAATATATTTCCTCTCTAGTGCTAAGAACAAAGTTTATTCTCTACATAGTGTCTGATACAATACAATTCGGAAGATTTTACACAACCACATTTATTTTATGAAAACTGCAAATACCCCATTAACTTACATACAAAACGAGAAAAAAACCGGTTCATATGCGACACCAGTGCTATCTGTCGGCGAAAAAAAATTTTGTTGCCACACGAATGTCCTTGAGCTACCCAACCTGAGTAGAATAAAACTTATCTATGGGCTGTTGAGGGTTACCTCCAAATAATTTGAAGCCCTGCTAAAGTTCTACTTCCGGGATATTTCTCCGCTTCATGCAAACAAAGCTTAACCGATCTAAAAAACCACATCAAAAGGACAAAGCAACGCATTCGTGTGCACCCAGTGTAATAATACTTTCCATAAGAACTTATACTTACTTGTTTTTATTCATAATAATTATAAATGAAATATTAAAATGTATAGATAAAATGTAAGTAAAAGTTCAATTTAACCAGAAATTAGTTACTTTTACGTTAACAGAAGTATAGAACGCTTGTGCTTAATGGAATATTTAGGAAACATCCAATCACGTCATACATGGGGTGTTTTTTCAAAGGTTTAAATCAAAAAGTGTGAAGAAACGGTGAATACACTATACCTATTCTGTGAACCAGCACGGGTACAAAGTCGCAATAGCGACTGACGTAACAGTCCCGCGTGATACAATGACGGCCGAACAAAAGAGCTAGTCTCGGCCCTAGGACGGAACGGTATTTCACGGGCACGATTCAGCCACTTCGCGACAACCATAACCAACCCGATTCACGTCGCCTCTCATTGTTTCTAAAACGACGTCGAGTTCCCTTTTATTCACGATCAGAGAAAGCGGTCGCCTATTTTAGCCCCACCTTTACGCTCCATTATTAAATTCAAGCGCTCCTATGCAATTACGGTATACATGAGGCAAAACAATTAACCGTGAAAAGGGATTAATTAACGCCTACTAATTAACATGAAGGAACAAAAGTAAAATATATTTTTTGTTGTCCCCTGCGAGAGAAAGATTTTTGTGTTCTAGCTGAACGTTTTAAAATCAATATTTGGGGGGGAAAAAATAAAAATATTGGAACTGCTTGAATTTCTACGAAAAAATTGACTGAAATATTTATATTATCGCTAACAGCGAAAAAAGAAAAAAAAAACGCCTTATTAAGGGGATTTATCACGGCCACTAAAATTGTACACTGTAGACTCTTGCAATTAGCACAGTGACATGCATAGTAATTCATGCAGGAAAATGCTCAGTGGTCAATCAATAGAATATGATTCAATACACCATTATAATGAAAATAACTATACAATTATTTTGTTTAGACTATTTTCGTTGGTATTCGAAGCTTATTTTCGGGATTATTGTGCAATTTTTCTACATATACCTTGTTCGATATTTCTTGCACTTGGTTCATTAGGAGAACTGTGCAATCTCAGTTAAAAATCTTTCTTGATTTATCGCCCGATTTCGTAAATTGAGTTTTTGCGAAAAACTGTTATTACGAATGCATTGCACATCCTGCACGAGATTAATGAATACGGTATAGAATAAGGGAGCAACATGATGCAAGCCGAGGCCGCGGTGGTGTAGTGGTTAGACTACTCGCCTCCCACCAAGGCGAACCACGTTCGATTCCCGCGGGTTCGCCCCCGGATTTTCGCTTGTGGGAATCGTGCCGGACAATGCCGCTGGTCGGCGGGTTTTCTCGGGGATCTCCCGCTTCCCCCGCCCTTTCATTCCGGCGCTGCTCAATACTCACCCCGTTTCACCCACATCAGCTCTCAAGACCTCGATGTTAAGAGCTGCCCAAATATTTTCACTCACTCACGCCATTCGCAGTTCGCTGCCGAGCACAAGTAGAAATTTTTTGCTGTACTGAACGGTTTTAAAAGTGCAGTGACTTAATTGACTGAGGGAAACTAATTTTTTTACGCAGTTTTCGTAAAATTTGACGCAATAGTTTTATTCACGACAGATGTTCAGCGTACAAATACGGTGAATTGTCGTCCCTTGTGTATGTTTTGTTTGCATGTCGCGTAAAAACTTTAGCTGGGCAGAAAAGTTGGAAGCAACCAAGAATATACTATACGTGGTTTGCCACTGACTTCCGCAGTACGGATATAAGCGACGTCTACGTTGCTTGGAATCGAACCTGGACCCAAACGGTGGGAAACACAACGCCACTATCCACAACACTAAAGCGGTTCTAAATAACAGTAAGGCTGGGTCTCACCTACACATACAGAAATTCTTCGTTTTCGTGTCATAATTTCAGTATCAGAGGTATTATTGGAAATGTTTGGTTATATGAGATTTACAATTTGCTAGTTTTTTAATGCTTTCGTATTTATTTTTCACTATGTGTTATTTCCTGCTTGCAAAAGGCAGGAACTTATTAATAAAATATAAATATTTTCCTGACTTTTTACAACTAGCAGAAAACACACAATTAAAATTAAGCACAAAAATATTAAACAACTCGTAAAATGTAAATTTTTTATAATCGTTTATTGTCAGTTATTACTCAGAATCTAAAACGTGCAACCCTTTCTCAACTTGGCACATATTTCAATGCTGGGGCATCAACAAGTGCCAGCGTGCGAACTATTCAATTGACCATCATTGATATGGGCTTTCGGAGCCGAAGGCCCACTCGTGTACCGTTGTTGACTGCACGACACAAAGCTTTACGCCTCGCCTGGGCCCACCAACACCGCCATTGGACTGTTGATGACTGGAAACACGTTGCCTGGTCAGACGAGTTTCGTTTCCAATTGTATCGGACGGATGGACGTGTACGGGTATGGAGACATCCTCATGAATCTATGGACTCTACATGTCAACAGGGGGCTGTTCAAGCTGGTGGAGGCTCTGTCATGGTATGGGGCGTGTGCAGTTGGTGTGAAATGGGACCCCTGATACGTCTAAATACGACTCTGACAGGTGACAGATACGTAAACATCCTGTCCGATCACCTGCACCCATTCATGTTCATTGTGCATTCCGACGGATATGGACCATTCCAGCAGGACAATGCGACACCCCACACATCGAGAGTTGCTACCGAGTGGCTCCAGGAACACTCTTCTGACTTTAGACACTTCCACTGGCCTCCTAAATCACCAGACATGAACATTATTAAGCATATCTGGGATTCCTTGCAACGTGCTGTTCAGAAGAGATCTCCACCGCCTCCCACTCCTATGGATNGATTTGAAATGCCTCCTGCATACCTTCAGACATTAGTCGAGTTCATGCCACGTCATCTTGCGGCACTTCTGCGTGCTCGCGGGGGCCCTACACGATATTAGGCAGGTGTACCAGTTTTTTTTGGCTCTTCAGTGTATATCAAACATTGGTTTTTTGACCTGACTTATTATTTATTTCCCCGAATGCAGAAAGTCCCGCCTATTTCAGCCATAGCAGCAACATAATCAACGCAACACAAATGAAAAGTCGTTCGGATGTACTTAAATAAACCTGTTTACTTTGAAGGAGTGATTGTGATCGGAACAAGTTCGGAGCCAGTGTAAATGTGTGCAATGCCAAACATGTTTTTAGTAATGTAGTTCTGTCTCCCGTGTGATCTGCCTATTATTACCACGAACTGAACTGAGAAAAGACGAGTTCCATTTGTCTTTATTACAAATCATGATATATTGCGATGCATTACGTGGAGAACTATTTACGATTAGTTTTTTGTTTTCTAATCTGTCTTCTAAAAAACTTCTTAAAGAAAATTGTAGTGAAACATCTGCGTAATTCAAATACCAGAATCCACTATTTGCATCAAAGTGCTCATACAATGGATGTAACAAGAAGAATGTCACAAATCTGAAAGTGAGTTGGAATGGAACCAATTGAAAGTAATCATATTGCTGAGTAACGCCTGTTCGTCGAAGCGCCCCTGAGGAAATATGTGAGCTACAGTCCGTAACTCCTGATGCTTGTCTAAAGGTTGCTTGGTTCACGGTTCACCACGCAGACGACAGCAAGCACGCTGCTTCTCCCATCCGCAACACATGCTCCCCACAACACACGCACCCCGGCCACACCATGTGGCGACGATCACGTTGGACTTCATCCTTTCGGTCAAGACGTACTGGCGATCGCGATGACGCCGCAATTGGGCGAAGACAAATATGACAGGGTTGTCAACGGGCATTTGGCAACCTTTTGTTTCATAACGGTAAAACACCAGTCAATATACGCGAGTACTACAGGAGTAAGGAATGAATTCCTTGTCCATCTTTAAGGTCTCTAAGGACTTAAAAGAAAAGGATTTTAATCCTCGTAAATAATCCGTGCAGTGATTTCTCTAGCAAAATGTCGTCTCTAGATTTCCTTGCAACATGTTGTTCCTCAAGCAGAACAGTCATGTCTGGGATGTTACGGGTGCGATTCTATGAGCCACGGTTGGTGTAGCGGTTATAGCGTCCACTTCACACGAAGGCGAACAAGTCGCTCCCGCATTTTCGCAAGTGGGAATAGTGCTGGACGATGCCACTGGTTGGCGGGTTTTCTCAAGGATCTTCCTATATTCTGCCCCTGCATTCCCACACTGCTCCATATCCACCTCGCTTCGCCCTCGCCGGCTCTCAAGACATCGTTGTTAAAATTCCAGTGGACACCGGCAAGGGGTAGGCGATGTCGAGTTGCTGTCTCTCTATCGCGCTACTCTGTTAGAATGCAGATATCCACGACTTTTACCTAGTGTGGGTTAGAGGTACAGAAATAATGGGTGTCACGATGCAAACGAGTAGATAAAATAAACGTTAGTTACATTGTTAAAACAAAATAAACGTTAGTTAGAACATTGTGTTCCATTCACTTTCTAACAGAGGATTACGAAAAAGACTTTCAGAATGAACTTTTAGGATTACCTCTCCAACTGGAAGACACTTCATCTTCTTTATAACCGAAAAAATAGAACAGGTAAATAAATTTGCATTCAATAATGGCATGACAGCTTTTTAACCTACTTTCTGAAGGAAAGATAGGCTTTTTGTTATACTTTGTTTAACTTGTGGTCAAACCGTACTGGTTAAAGTTGAGGTTGGGAGAGGAGATATCACGATGGTAGAACATGTGGGTAAATAAAAATAAGGATCTATAGGTTACTACACTGAAGAGCAAAAAAACTGGTAAACCTGCCTAATATCGTGTAGGGCCCCCCCCAAGCACGCAGAAGTGCCGCAAGACGACGTGGCATGGACTCTACTAATGTCTGAAGGTATGCAGGAGGCAATTCACACCATGAATCCTGCTGGGCAGTCCACAGTTGTACGTCTGTCACGTTTAATGATTCTCGTCAGTCATAGTTTGTCCCGTTCTTTCACGATCTTTTTCCGGCCGCAGCGATGTCGAAGATGTAATGTTTTACCGGATTCCCGATATTCACGGTACACTCGTGAAATGGTTGTACGCGTACATCCTAATGTTATCGCTACCTCGGAGATGCTATGTCCCATCTCTCGTGCACCGACTATAACACCACGTTCAAACTCACTTAAATCTTGATAACCTGCCATTGTAGCAGCAGTAACCGATCTAGCTGCCGACCGAATCGCGTTACTCTGATTGGTTCCATACCTCTGTTATTTGCATACGCACGCCTATATCAGTTTTTTTTTTTTGCTCTTCAGTGTATATGGCTATATAATAAAACATCTGGGGATTACATTAAATGCTTTAAGGTCGGGGAAGCATTGTTAAGTTAACTACATCCCCTACCTTACTGAGAGCCACGTTAGTACATTTCAATTGTCCCACCTTGAGAAGTATCCGAAGGCTGATGAAGTATGACGAGTTACAGCGGTCTGCACAGCAGGCTTCTTGTGTTATGTCCATCTCGGCCGGCGTCACATGGAGAAATCCCCCCCCCCTCCAACCATCGCACTGCATTGCCCTTATATCGGCGTGGCGTAATGCAACATGGCCTGATTCCCTGGCTGGTAGAGGTGATTCCTGCTTACCGGGGTTTGGGCAATGCAAGTCCTGATTGCGGCAGCTGGCTGTCCTGATTACCGCTCGTAAGTGATGGCGTGTTCAGGCAGGCTGTCGAATAAAGGGCTGTTCTCGCTATCGTAACATCTCGCTCCGTCTTAACGACACGAGATGTCCTCATCTCGATAAGTATTTCGAAAAATTATTTTTTTTAGAGTTTTTTGGGCTTCTGGTAGTTTTTTCAATACTGGGTTGTAAATAGTGGGACTCTATGTATGTTTTATTAAGTTTGGTTATTGTGTTGAGTTGGGTTTTCTTTGTGGGACTGTAAGCAATTTGAAGTTTTCCTTTAAAATGACGCATAATGGTGCATTTACTCCAAAAGTAGTCTATTCTCTAGCCAAGCTGTTTTAAAAATTATTTTTTAATTTGTTTGCAAATGAAACTGTAAGGATTTGTAATTTAAATACAATGTATCTTAACAGATTATTCAGTTATTGAAAAAGGAAATGAAACTTGCAGTAAAAATTATGGAAATTTCATTTAAATTTTTTTTTATTACCGCCTGTGTGCGCGGCAATGGAGAAAAAAATGTCATGCGATATTTAAGTAACCTTTTAACACAATTAAATTCAATGAGTACAAATAAATTAAACTTAAATTAAGTGTGTACATATTAAACAGACTGTCCACATGCGTACAGAAATTATACATAAGGGGGAAGGAGATTCACATTAGTTGGTAACTTGTAATAATACATTGGATTTTCACACTCCAGCAACAGAAATACTATACGATACAAGGAAAATTCCTGCAAGCATGACTTACCCCAAGGAGGTCGGAAAATGGCAAGTGACCTCGTATTACACCTGCAAAATACTGTATCGCATAGAAGGACTCACAGTAAAAGTCCAAAACATATACAAATGTCGACCTACTGTCTGAACTCTTTCAAGGCCAGTAGAACACATAAGACAGGCTTCTCTGGTCGTATCACCACTCCGACAGACGCCCAAAGATTGCTCCGCGTCTCACGCAAAACGTAAGGTTGACATCCTAGGCAAGACTACACTCTACTGGGACTGATGCGGGCAGAAAAGGGTCAGAATAAGCATAATTCCCATTTAGTTAAATAGCCTTGACATCTCACTCAGCTTCCATTTGGCGCCAGGATTAGCAGTCTGTGTATCAACTTCAGGTCTGGACCACAATTCAGCATATCCGAAAGCCCCGGGTAATGGGCTAAGTCCGCGAATCACAGAACTGGTTAGCTCAGATGGGATCACTTCCGTCCGTGTTCGTATGTGTGGGAAGTGTGTCATAATCTTGAAATCGGAGCATGGGGAATTATTCTAACCTAAAGTATAACTGCATTTGGGTATACATGGAACTGGGAGGATGTGTGGGCAAAACTTTAAAATCCGGACTTAGGGGATTATAATAACTTACTTACTATCATAACATATGATATACTTATGGGTATACAAATGTGTTGCAAGAAAATGTGGTGGGGGTGTGGAGTAGTGTGTCCCGTCCATGTATGAGAAAAAGTTTTTTTCGAGCTACACTATCGCAAGAGGTATCAAAATTTGCGTAATTTTACACAGATAACGGAAAAAAAAAAAAAAAAACTAAAATTGCGTGTCACCTTGAGGGCTCTATACCGCACTTAGAATTTTTATAAAGTTTACGTTTTTACAAACCTAAACCGTATGCCTAAAATATTACAAAAATCAAGTTTAAAAGGTATTTTATTATTGAAATTAATGAAACAAAGCACAAGAAAACAAAATAAACAAAATAGAGCTTATAATCAATGACAAAACTTAGAATGTAAACTTATTTTTATGTCCAAAATTTGGCATTTCTGCTCGAGATTGCAACCTGGTTCTAATAAAGCCATCTCTGGAAGTAGCGTCAGTTACACTTTGCGAGGCCTCTGTTACCAGTTTAACACATCTTTCCACAGATTGTGTGTGACAAGGAAAGTCAACAATTTCCATGATTTGAAGGTCCTCATTAGAAATATGTTGAAGAACCGGCGGTGCTGTAACCTGACACTCGTGCCACACAATAATTTCGGTGTAATATCTAGCAGAGAAGTACATTTTTGGTGGTTTAAATACCCTGCATTTAGTGGTACTTTCAGCTTCTCAAGCTTTTATTATTTTTCGCAATACCAGCTCCTGAATGTTGTCTATTTAATCAAACAACATACTGACAAGTAGGTTTTCTGGGTGCGCAAAAAAAGCATTTCTTTCGATAACAGAATCCACAACAAATCTCAGATTTTCAGGTAAAAATCGAGAGTACATAATCAGTTGAAAAATATGTTTGGCTCCGTCCTTAAAATACGTATTTTGCTTGATTAGGAACCAAATCGGAGCGTATACTTTAACCACGTAGTTGACAAGTAATTGCAAATTTTCTGATGGATTAAGAGTACTTACGTAAAGTCTGAGTATACGATTAGCAGAAATAAGCCATCTCGAGTGCGCCATTTTTCCAGGTTGACGGTTTGCCAGCTCAGGAGTACAGGAACCAGTTTGGCATATCTCATAAAGATATTTTTTATCAGTACTTAGTTCATCGACCACATTTTTCGGCAAGTCAGGCAAATTACCAGCCACCGCACAAAAAGACACCGTCGTTTTATTTTCGCAACCACCTAATTGTTTTCCAGTAGGTCCGGAATATTCTCTAGGACCCGAAGTCCAACCATCTAAGGTCAAGAATAAATGACGAAGGGGTAACTCATTGGCATGGAGCATACAAACACACCATTGTAACGGTCTCTCCAAATACTCCTCAAAATATTGAATCACGCCACCCTTACAACCGGTGTTAGTTGCAGTTCCGTCACATCCAACGCAAATCACGTCATCTAAATTCCAACCTTGACCCTCTAATAAAGTTGTGATCGAAGTAAGAATTACCTATGCAGTGCCACGACTTAGCGTTGTGTGTCCCAAATAAATTGATCCAGGTTCTGTTAAAATTGAGATGTGCTCTTCTAAAACTTTTTTGCGATGGTAACGATTCATTTATCAGAGTCTTGTCTTTTCGTTCATCAAAGTAAATGCTTTTTATAACAATACCTCCAATATCTTTTGAAGCTTCTGCCCGGGCTTAGATACAGATCTGTGGATCTTGTTTTTATCAATAACCAGTGTTAAATCTTCGGTAGAAACCAAGCCGATGTCAGCCAAAACCGCAGAAGCAACAGCAGCAGCAGCAGCAGATCGCGTCGATAAACCGTATCTATCACATACCTTAGCAACTGTTGGCAGCGGCAATGTATTCCGATTTACCGTTAAAGTCGATGGTGTCTCTGCAGAGGGCGTGTTTGTCGGGGATACCTCTGTTATCGGATACGTTTCTGGGGAAGATTCACACACCGAATCTTCATCACAATTTGCTGAGACAGAATCGGTTTCATGAGTAGAAAACGACTTTTTTGCTGCCCTTATTGACTCTTCAATTTGTCTCTGCTGTCGTTTCGTTAATCTAGCCGTTTATTTCTTATCAACACCGCTTATAACTATTTTCCTGTCATTCCTTTGATCCAACAAAAAACTTCTCTCATTGTTGGGAACTTTCTTAGGTTTTAAACACGAACAAGATTCATATGAAGTGCATTTACAAGCAGCAACGTCGAAAAGCTTCTCAGATGACTCTAAAAAGCACTTCAGTTTGTTTTCAAAACTATCATTCCGTTTGCTTTTGGGGTATCTTTTCAAATTGATGTACTTTTCGAAATAAGATTTCAGTAATAGAATAACTCGTTCCTTACTTACGATTGGAATCGAAGTTTTGGTCCAAATATTGTTGATCTCTTCAGAAACAATCGCATTTATATATGAATTGGATGGATCCTTTCCATTATACTTCAATTTGAGATCGTTCTTGACAAATAAAATTAATTTAATGACGTCCCTTATAGTTGGTAGCTGCCGATCGTCAAGTTCTTTGTATGGTCCCAATATAGCACAAGTAGTCTCACTACGCCTCGAACTCATTATTTAAAAATCACAAAATCCGCTTTTAACACTGTAACAATCACAACTGTACTTTTATAGTGCAGCCCGCGCTTTGTATTTGCTGCGGTCGGCTCGACAACGGACGACGCGAGCGGCGCGGCGCGAGGGGTGGGGTAACCACGCGCACGCGGGCACTTGAGGGTATTTGCAAGTTGAAACCTAACAAATTCCAAGTCGCCGGTAACGTGTTGTTGCATGCAAATCAAAACGTCGTGTATGTTTGACACCTAAATAGAACAAAAAATAATTTTTTTTTATATATTTAGTTCAGGAGCCGAAATTAAGGATAGCAAAATATCACCATGAAAATGTAAATTTTTCAAAACTTTGAAGATAGGTAGAACCCTAAAGACATAGTTTTATTTTATTTTTAAAATTATTTTCGTAATCTACGATCGATTACGCAAATTTTAAGGGGCACACTAGTGTGGAGGTTATACATTATTGAAGTCTGGACGTGGGGGCAATATTTTAACTTATAACTAGGAATGAGTATACAATAGGATGAATATAGGTGGGGGGGGGCATGTGCTGAAACAAAGCGCGTCACTCCACGCCGTGGCGTAACCGTGTCGACCCTCGTGTCACTCGAAAACGCCTGGAATGTATGTTTACTCCCCTCCATAACTTTGAAACCCGACAATCGAATTTCACCAAACTATGTGCACATATAGTATTTAGTAATGACATTGGGCTTTAATAGTTTTCGATCACTCCAGGTTCTTATTTTCGAAATGGCGGCAATTTTAAAATTTAGAACACTATGCATCAAACGAAAAGTTATGAATGTTCCAACGTTATTACACGGAATGCATTTCTAGAATAATGTGTATGCATTTTTCTAGCGTTTTTGTTGGATTGTATATGTCCCACTTGACTGTGGTTCACTTTTGGTGTGCCCTCTCTGTGACAGACGAATGTGAGCTTGTTTTCGTTCAGCGATGTGGAGAATGCTAATGAGGGTTTGACTGCAGAAGTGATCGGATCATGCCACGGCACACGAAAGTTTCAACATGCAAGGTTCGTTTCTCTCGTAAAAAGTGCTGTTGTACAACGCACGATTGCTGAAACTGTGGGTGTGTCACCAAGTGATGTGTAAAGGATCTGGAGACGATACATAGAGACTGTTACTGTAAATGATCGACCGCGATCTGGACGCCCGAGGGTCACAACACCTACTTATGACAACTATGTGAGAATTAATACATCCCGGAACAATATCTCAACAGCAAGGGAGACGCGAGATCGTCTCCGAGTAGCCTCGGGCGTACAGCCCTCTGACCGAACGGTCGCAATCGTCTTCGAAAGAGAAGCCTACGTGCTAGGATGCCCATTAGACGCCCTTATCGCAACAAACAACATTGACAGAACAGCTTGCAATGGGCATGGGATAATCCAAAGTGGACAGCTGAAGAATGGCCCCATGTTCTATTCACTAATAAGACGAGGATTTGTTTTATGCCAGATTCCATAAGGTCAAGGGTGTGGAGAAGACAAGGTGCACAGGCAAGGCGTCGTGCTGTGCAAGAAATCCATGCATACCGAGGTGGAGGAATCCTGGTCTGGGCAGGAATCATGCTTGGACGTCGAACACCTATAGTTTGTATTGGGGACACAATGACAGCTCGGCGGTACATCACAGATGTCCTTCAGACTGCTGTGCATCCTTACCGACAGGCGTTTGGTGAAATGTTTTTGCTGGCGGATGATAATCCTGCACACACCATTCAAGAGTAGTTTTCACCAATACTGTCAGCAAGCTGGTATTCAAAGAATGAATTGGCCAGCAGTAAGTCCAGACACAAACTGCATAGAGCATGCCTCGGACCTTCTCAAAACTGCCATTCAAGAATGACATCAACCATCCAACAATGTACAGGAGCTTACATTGGCCGCGCAGACAGAATGGGACAACTTGCCACAAGAGCGACTGGATAACCTCATTCTCAGTATGCCTCGGCGCGTCAGAGATCTTGTGAGTTCTCGAGGTCGCATCGGGTATTGATCCATGTAGAGAGTGACAATAAAAGAGAAGATAACAATGGTGTTTCCCAAACAAACAGACAACTAGTGTATTTTGTTTATTGTTATGATACAAAATTAAACTATTGGCAGCATTTGTATTGTTTTGCAAACACATGCATTTGCAAGAAGCTTGCATAAAGGGGAAATGTTATGGTATTTTTGGTACAATAAATCTCTGATGCAAAACGAACCCTTGCAGATCATGATGTGTTACTTTATTGTATCATCTTGCATAAACTGCATGTCACAATCAATGGTTTTAGCCGCTGAATTAATAAGTCTTTCAGAGAAGCAGAAGGGACAATATAAGAAAGATAACACGCATTACTACATATACATAAATTTAATTAATTTACTTGTTATATACATTCTATATTTTTAATTATTTTGTACATTCGATGTAACGTTACCTAAGCGGTCGGGGATAGTGATACGGACGTCGTCCGGCAACTATGTTAAGAAAAAGTCAGAATATTACACAATATTCCTATTTAGAATAGAATGGACGCCAGATGACTGGGTGAGCACGAAATCACAGTCCTCAGGATCGTGGGCCGGACGAACACGTGGCTGCATCCCCTAACACACACGGTATAAATGTACAGGAAAACGTAATATATAGCCGGGGTATTACCTTTTACCTTATAAATGAAGGATGTCTCCTGAGGCACCGATGACTTCCTGGATAGGGCCAGGAACCGAAATACAACACAATGAGAACTCACAAGTTTCTGTGAACTAAGTAAATTATATTGAATACAGTTACATGTAGGCAATACCTGGCTCACAAGGCCTGCCAGTGGCCGTTCCTATACAAAAAGGCCAAGAATGGCGCGAAAATTTATTAGAGTAATTAAACCTCCGGGGTCGATAAAATTAGCTGACAGAGGGGTACTGCGAACGCGGGGAAGACTCGGTAAACTAAATAAAAGGTTCCAGTAATTAAGTTAAGCTATGGCAGTTACGTATTCCGAACAAAGTATGAAAGTCCCCCGCGACGCAAGTGCAGCACCTAAGACCCGTGGAATCAGACTGCCGGAGATGGCGCGGGTCAATGACGTACTTGTCGAGAGCTAGCATCACTCCGCGCGGTAATTTTCTTAACTGATCTCATTAACATAGAACTTGAAATATATACACATAAAACACTGAAACGTTCTGAGCTAGTTTTCTTGATCCCGTACAGTTAAGAGTTCTTAATTGAGCAATAATTTACACAAACATGATTATGTAGTGCCTTGCAGAGCATGTGGGAATTTAGGTTTGTTAAGTTTTGGGGCACTCTACGACCGGAACGGTCAGGTTGAAAGAAAGACTAATTATCTCCCACGTCACTAATTGACTTGATTAGACACACAATTGCGCTCGGAAAATTATATATAACACTTCAAATCCCCTAGCCTTGCTACTCTACACCTCATAAATATGCACGTAGCGACTGTGGGCCGATGACGTGCTGACAGTGGCCCTGCCAGTCCACGTAGAAGTGGTTCACGTCAGATGTTTACATTTCTCTGATGTTTGCAGATCTTTTCTCTGGTGTTTGTAGATCTTCGGTAGTAGCAAGGGTCTTCTGTAAATATGTAACAAGCGTTTTTAACACCTTCTGCCTTCTTCACACCACTTTTCGACGAAAACTCGTTGGTGAGATGCGTGAGAATCATCATCCTTCTCATTAGATACTTCATCCTCACTGTCGTCATAGTCATTATCATCAATGCTACATTCATGATCGTCTGCACCTCCTGTTTCATCCATAATATACAGTTTACTATTATTTGTAGGAGTCAAATGGTCATCAACAGTATTTAGAGCCGACAACCATTTATTTTTAAGTTCGTCGACTTCACGCGAATGTCTTGCAAGTGTACATTCCCCACATTCAGATTCTATCATGCCTCGTAGTTATTTCATTTCGCCATTAGTATTAACTGTCTCATCATAATCGTTTACGGACATAGTACCCATAGATGCAACAGAGGGTATTGCCGGCATCACTTGCTGGCTCTCAGTAGACGAACCCTTACAGATCATTATGTTCCTTCATTGCATCGCCTTGCATAAACTGCATGTGGTCATTGTCGTAATACTTCATCATGCGAGTTCCCTCGTCATTTGCGAACATTTTATGTAGTGTATTTAGAGGAGGTAACGAATTCATCACATGCTGTTTCTCAGTGGGCAAAAAAAAAAACACTACATTTATCAGCCTTGATGTGTTTATTTAAGATTTCACATCGAGTGAACTGTATGGTACATTTATAGTAAATAAGAAAAGCGTGAGATGGATTCATCAAACAGAAACTCTTTTCATATCGCCGCGTGTTGCAACTTATACTGAAGAACTTGTCACAGTAGCACAATGTTTTCCATGTATTTTTGCAGTCGTTGAAGGTAAGCATGTAGCAGTTAATGAAATGCTCGATTTCACATCGCCAGTGGCTTGCATCGTCTTAAATCATACATGAATCGATACACTTTGCTCCTGCCGACTGACTCTTGCAGACAGACTCATGCAGACAGACTCCTTGCAGAGACTCTCCTGCCGAGTGACTCCTGCAGACCAATATCTACCTATTGACTCCAGCCGATTGACTCCCTCTGACTGACTCCTGCAGAGTAACTCCAGCAAAGTGACTCCTGCCGACTGACTCCTGCAGACTAACTCCTGCAGACTAACTCCTGCAGACTAACTCCTGCCGACTGGCTTCTGCCGACTGACTTCTTCCTACCGACTCCTGCCAACTGATTCCTGCCGACTAACTCCTGCCAAGATGATACTGAATTGCTGGTTTAGTAACAACTAACCTATGGGACATGAATGTATTCATTTATAAATTGGAGAGCCAAAAAACTGGCATAGGCGTGCGTATGCAAATAACAGAGATATGGAACCAATCAGAGTAACGCGATTCGGTCGGCAGCACCTATATAAGACGACAAGATTCTGGCAAAGTTGCTAGATCGGTTACTGCTGCTAAAATGGCAGGTTATCAAGATTTAAGTGAGTTTGAACGTGGTGTTATAGTCGGCGCACGAGAGATGGGACATAGCATCTCCGAGGTAATGATAAAATTTGGATTTTCGCGTACGACCATTTCACGAGTGTACCGTGAATATCGGGAATCCAGTAGAACATCAAATCTTCGACATCGCTGCGGCCGGAAAAATATCGTGAACAAACGGGACAAACGACGACTGACGAGAATCATTAAACGTGACAAACATGCAACCCATTCTCAACTTGGCGCAGATTTCAATACTGGGGCATCAACAAGTGCCAGCGTGCGAACTATTCAACGGACCATCATTGATATGGGTTTTCGGAGCCGAAGGCCCACTCGTGTACCGTTGTTGACTGCATGACACAAAGCTTTACGCCTCACCTGGGCCCACCAACACCGCCATTGGACTGTTATTGACTGGAAACACGTTGCCTGGTCTGGTGAGTCTCGTTTCCAAATGTATCGGGCGGATGGACGTGTACGGGTATGGAGACATCCTCATGAATCCATGTACCCTACATGTCAACAGGAGACTGTTAAAGCTGGTGGAGGCTCTGTCATGGTATGGGGCGTGTACAGTTGGCGTGAAATAGGACCCCTGATACATCTAGATACGACTCTGACAGGTGACAGATACGTAAGCATCCTGTCCGATCACCTGCACCCATTCGTGTTCATTGTGCATTCCAACGGACGTGTACCATTCCAGCAGGACAATGCGACACCCCACACATCGAGAGTTGCTACCGAGTGGCTCCAGGAACACTCTTCTGACTTTAGACACTTTCATTGGCCACCTAAATCACCAGACATGAACATTACTGAGCATATCTGGGATGCCTTGCAACCTGCTGTTCAAAAGAGATCTCCACCGCCTCGCACTACTATGGATTTGTAGACTGCCCTGCAGGATTCATGGTTTGAATTGCCTCCTGCATACCTTCAGACATTAGTCGAGTCCANAGACTGCCCTGCAGGATTCATGGTTTGAATTGCCTCCTGCATACCTTCAGACATTAGTCGAGTCCATGCCACGTTGTCTTGTGGCACTTTTATGTGCTCGCGGGAGCCCTACACGATATTAGGCAGGTGTACCAGTTTTTTTTGGCTATTCAGTGTATATTAAGATGATTCGTGTTAATTTAATGTCGTGTCGGGTATCTGCCATTAGTCATATGGCACATGGCTGATGCTGATTTACAAGCAATTAATTGCCCGACGAATTATCGAGCTAAACGAACAGACGCTGGGTAACTCACCTTCGATACCACTCACTCACAGGCATGCCCATGATAGTCGATGTAGCATCATCCGATCGGGACTCGAACCGTCGACACACTCGTCAACATCTTCAATGCCCAGAAGCAAGTCGCCCCTTTGCAAAGCATTTCGCAAAACTTTTCACGAACCATTTATACAATGTACGAATTTACCCTCACGAACCACTTCACGAAACTTATTGTGAATGATCCATCTGATTGGAGGAACATTTCAGGTACTGTTCTTATAAGGGCTTGTCTTATTCTCCCAGGCCTTCTTCCTTAGGTGAATATGTACATATATATAGAAATATAAACTTTTTATTTTTATTCTCTCTCTAATAATGTGTATTATTTTCCTATCTGATATTTATGTACATAAATATACATATATATTATCTGTGTGTTTTCATCTGGGGAGAACGATTATGTAGCTTTTCTCTGAGTGCTCACATATTTTTTTACATTTTGTTATGGAAGGCCTGCTGGGGGGGAAAGATGGACTCCTTAAAAGAGCAGTACCTGAAATATTCCTCTAATCAGATGGATCATTCACAATGTGTTTTGTGAAGTGATTCCAGAGGGTAAGTTCAACAATGGATGAATAGTTCGTGGAATGTTTTACGGAATGGTTTGGAAAGGGGGCGACTTGCTTCTGAGCATCAAAGATGTTGACGAGTGTGTCGTCGGTTCGAGTCCCGATCGTAAGGTGCTAATTTGACTTACATGGTCCTGGCTAACTGCGTTGGGCACCACAGGGTTTTCTTGACTCCCCGAAGTACGGTTCGTCTGGGGTTTTCTCCCGGCTCTTCTTTGCTATCTCGCGGTCGTATTAATCTGACCGTGGCTAATTAACTATGGATAAGTTAGGCTGTGGCCCCATGTTGGGCACCACTTAAAAACCCTTCCCCTTAACTATTGATGGGTGATGGTCTATGGAAAGGAACACATTAGCGCCTCAATAAAAGTTGTTTTTAGTTTGTGCTAGATCAGGCGCACAGGTAAAAGGGGTTTACAGACCCTAATGCAGCGGAGTCTGCAAGATCTGGCGCTTGGCCTATATGATTCCTTTATATAGCGTCGGGCAGGTAGGCTGCCTGTTAGCCACGAAGTCGATCTGTGCTAGAGATGGTTTGAGATTGTAGGGTGTTGACGGAGCCGCTGGCCTACCTCCTACAGCAGATCGACAGGTGCTCATCGACGTTGGTCCAATGGCGGGCCTCCTGGCCCGGCTGGGTGGTGGCAACGGCGTCTGCTGGATGACTCGGCAGGAAGACGTGTTTGGCTGTGACTGGCGGGCTGTCGGCGCGGTTTCGCGGAGGTGGATAGTCCTCTGCCCCATCAAGGTGGCATGTGCAGATTCAACTCTGTATAATGCTGTTGACAGGTGAGGTGGAACCACCCTTGGGTGGAGAACATCCACCCACTGTGATTGGAAGGAGCATAATCTCTTTCTATTGGAAGCATTTAACTGCGACCAATTATAAGCTCTGTTCAAGCTTACCACAGACAAGTTTCTGCAGTGATAATGCCTGATAAGTGTGCACAACATCTAAACAGCCTGATGGATAATATCGCCGGTTGTGGCAAACAAATAAGTCTGGGAATTATATAAGACCCGAGGTGCACATTTAATAATAAATTGCTCTGGAAGATGTCTCTCGTTATACCTCAATGGCTCAGACATGTGAGGAGCAGTTCTGTAGAACACAAATCACTGAAGATAGTCAGAAAACATGTCGACCCACATACGGAGCAGAGCAGTGATGTGGTACCACAGAGCGGAACTTGCATGGCACTAGATGCTCATCAGTGCTCCAAGGGCAGCACTGCTGACTGTTGCAAGAGCATGTAAAACATTGCAAAATGTATCGCTCCCAGTGCTTGTGGGTGTGTTACCCATACATTTATTGGTGAAATACAGAGGTCTCTCAGCGGAGAGAGATCGGGCAACAGGACTGTCAAAGGAAGCCAAGGAAGAATAATGGATAACGTTTTCCAAGAATGGCAAGAGATGGGATTCTTCAGAACGTGGAAGAATAACTTATGGGCTGCTGCCTAACATTAAGGAAAGAATGGACAGTAAATGGATCTACATCAACCATTACAGTATGCAGCTTTATAAAGGCCATGGGAACTTCAAGGCGAAGGTACACAGTCTGCGGCTCGTGTAATCTGTGTGATGTATGTGGAGTAAACGACACAGTCAAACATGTGATTTTAGAATGTCTCAAGACAGAAGACATCTTCGGGCTGTAAAAACCTGTCAGCCCACTGGTGCTGGTTGGTGGAGCTGTGTCTAGGTTGTCGATGCACTCGATGCCTAGGTCTAAGGGTAGGCCTAGGCGGAGGATATCTCGTTGAGTGGGTGTACAGTTGGGTGGGTCATTTATTTTTTATTTCTCGATATTGTAAAGGGCACAGCGATTGAAAGGTGCTAAATGGTGTTGGTAATCCCTACGTAAAATTTTATTACGTTCTATTGAGTTTTATTGCCTCCGGATTGTGATTAAAAATTAAAAAAAAATTGTTTTTCAAGGTTTTTTCTTAATAAAAAAATAATAATATAGAAATACTTTATACAAGTGGTTAACATCGAATTGAATGAAAAATATACTTTGTTTTACTAATACTAAGCAGGAAGGTGTTGGTTGTTTGTTTTGTTTTTTCTCGTGCATTTTAACCATGAATCGTACTCGTATCAATTGGAAATGTGCGTTGTTCGGTGATATATGTGATTTAAAAGACAATATGTTACCAACATATTAAGAAATCATGAAGTGTTATGAGTGAACCCGACACAAGATAAAACATGAGAGGGAATCTAAAAAAGAACCTACTTATAGAAATATGGACTAAAGCTACGGTAGAACCAAAACGAGTGAAAGCAATGTTAAAGGCATATAATTTAAAGTGCAAAAACCTTCTCAAGTCTCACCCAAAAATACCGCAAAACAAGTTAGAAGAGTTTCGTCTTTGAAGTACAACTTTGTTTGATATTTTGGCTTGCAAGTGTTGGGATATTTCTAAATGTACCTGCCCTAAGCAGAAAAAAAATACCTGTAAGAGAACAAAGCTTCATAGTTGACCAACGAATGACTATAAAAATGTTGATAGGGGGCACAGATGTTGTCACAACAAGCCTAATTACAAAAGCACTGAAAAGAAAGCTATTGCGACAAAAATCTCCGAGTAAACGTCAAAAAGTAGCCGAAAAATGTACGGAGGAGCTCAGCAGCACATCAGAATGTAGCTAGTCTGATTGTAAAGACCAAACCCAACTTCAGTTGCGACCTTCAAGTGCTAAACCGGTTAGTAATTCCAATTTGCCAGTTGATTATGGTTTACTGTCAAAAACATGAGATCGATATGGAGTGTCGGATAGGGCAGGGGCAGCCATCGCATCGGCAGTTCTTCAAGCGTCTAATTCTCAAGTTATAGACAAAAGTAAACTGCGTTGAGAACGGAAAAAAAATAGAAAAGGTATAGTTGCACAACAAAGAGTTTTACAAATACCTGCATTGTACTTCGACGAACGAAAGGACAAAACTTTGATTATATCTCGAAAAAGTGGGAAAAAATACAGGCAAAGCATAATTGAAGAGCACATATCTTTGATTATGGGACCTGAATCAAAGTTCTTGGGTTACATCGCACCTACTTCTGGCAGTGCGAAAAACATAGAACAAGCAATTGCCGACTTTTTCTTGAAAGCAGATATATTTATAGGATCTTTGATGGCAATTGGGTGTGATGGAACCAATGTGAATGTAGGCAAATACGGCGGTATTTTAAGGTTACTTGAAAAAAGATTGGGTAAACCTTTGCAGTAGATTATATGCTTATTACATATGAATGAACTACCATTCAGACATCTATTTCAACACATTGATGGTAGTACATCCGGACCGCAGACATTTTCAGGACTATTGGGAAAGAACTCGAAAACTGTGAGAAAAAAAAACCAGCAATTCAGTTTTAACCTATTCCCACGGACTTACCAGAGCTTTCTGCTAAAGATATTAGTACAGACCAGAAATATTTGTACAGAATAGTCGAAGTGGTTTCAACAGGTATATTTCCTAATGATTTAGGGAACATATCACCAGGCAAAATGTCCCATGCCCAATGGCTAACGCGTACCAACAGAATTCTCCGTCTGTATGTTTCGGTGGACGCTTCCTCTGAAAACCTAACTACCCTTGCAACCTATATTGTCAAGACTTGCGCTCCGGTATGGTTTTCTGTCAAATCCCACCCCAGCTGTAAAGATGGAGCACGACACTTATTCAAACTCATCGAACAAACCCGATATTTATCAACAACTTTGAAAGCAGGTGTCTACCCAGTCATTAAAAGAAATAGCTATTTCGCACACCCGGAAAATTTATTGCTTGCAATGCTGACCGACCCCCAACCGCACATTCGTGAATTAGCAGCCCGTCGACTTCTGAAAGCCAGAAGGACCACATCAAATAGATTGCGACTGTTTCAGCTACCAAAATTGAACTTTGATGCATCATCGCATTACGACCTTTTGGATTGGCAGAAAAATATTACTGAACCGCCAATATTAAAACATGTGAGCGAAGAAGAACTCCTGTTGTTTATCGAACAAAAAGGAGAAGGAGAACTGCCTTTATTGCATCTACCATGTCATACGCAAGCAGTCGAAAGAGCAGTCAAAGTTGTCACTGAGACTTCAATCACATTATGTGATAAAAGTGAGAGAGAAGGCTTCATAAAAGCCCAAATAGAGTCACGAAAAGCAATGCCGAAGTTTGATAGCAAGAAATATTTTGCTGTTATTTAACCTTTTATTGTAATAATTATTTGTGTAATGCTTTAAAATATATTTTTTCTCTATATTAAACATTTACTAAACTAACGACCTCAGTATTTTCATTTTTTACATATCGTTGACTGGAATGATTTCCTATACCATACTGTAGACCTTTCTCGACGACTTTTTTTTGACTATTTTGAGATGGATCTGGAGGCAGAAGATGAATTCCGATTGTAATCAAACTTTATATGCTATTTGAAGACATAGTTTGGCACCGTTTTCTTATTGTGCCCAATGAAAAAGTGTTTTTTTTTCGTACATAAGTGACCCACCCTAGTGTACAGCCCCAGGGAGCTTTACCAGAGGTCCAAACAGATGACTAGGGGTAACTGCGAGGTAAGGCCTAAACAGTTGGCGGACGACGTGAGCGTGTTCCCGAGGGGTGAGGCAGCTGAAGGTTAGGTCAGGTTGTTAAATCAACGCTTGCTTACCAGTGAGGATGGCAGCTGCCTTCCTATCACTCCACTTACTACACCACCTGTGGGTGAACGGCATCTACCAAGGAATTAGGTTCTACGTATCACATCCGCAACTGGGTGGCAGGCAACAATAACCTTAGCTAGTGTGCGATTCGAAAAGGGTAGATCCTTCCTTGCCAGGCCTGGTACTCCCTCCAGCGAGTTTTTACGCTGGGGAGGTGGTAGGTTAGCTGACAAGGGGAATCTAGCCTCTTCGTCGTGTTTCTTGCTAATGGTTGTGGCTCTACCGTACGTGTGCATCACGTACCTTTACGTGCCTGGTCCACAGTGTGGATAGCCGTCTAATGGGTTCTCTCTTGTGACGTACGTAGAGTCCTTTTTTGGATACAGGCCATAGTCCTACCCTAAGATTGGCCAAATCAATATTAATCCGCGGTTCCCTGCCTCTCCTTTGTGGGGCGACGCTTGCAGGCGATGACCAAGCTCAGTTCACTCAAGAAAGTGCAGACGGCAGTTAAAATGGAAACTTGTTTTATTCTCTCCAGACTAAGACAGCGCAGATTAACTCTCGAAAGGTAATCAAAGCCAGGTGAAGGTGCCCGTCAGCTTGAAGAGCCTGGCCTGAAGGGCAAGCAAGAGAGCACAGAGCAACAACTAGGTGCCCTGATAACAACTAAACCCTAACTGGAGTTAAGTGGGTGTCCTGAAGGGACTTAGGGGGAAGTATGGGGTGTGGGTGCTGCCGGCAATGTCAAGTGGGGGACGACAACTCTTTTGGGGCTGCAGCACATGCAGGAATAAGTCCAACGGCAGCTAAAGATCAATTGTTGGTCTCTCGTGAGGAGAGCGGTAGAGAGCAAACAGAGCAGAGAGCCTTGGCACGACTTGTGCGAAGGCAAGTTGCTGATGTGAACTGCCGTTCTTCGGCGGTGCAGGGACATGTATTCACCTGCGCTTGGGGATGGCAAAGGTAGTTCCTCCCTTTGTATGCGGAGTCGATCTCTGCTGCCCTCTCTTGGGGCGGCAGTTTCTCTGGCATGGATTACTACTACATTCCCATTTCATGTGGTTTTATTTAAGGTGGGGGCAATTAAATATATATTCTTCCTTCTGGTGCATTACAGTCTCCAGGCATCCGCCTTATTATAGGAGACTTAATGATGGCTTGTAAATTGTTTGGTGACAAGCAAGGTTGCAGTTATCCTTCTACAGTTTCAATTTGTTGAAATATTGTGAGATAACTTTTTTGCAAGAGGTCACAAAGGAGGTTGCAGATACTCTTCTGTGGTACCATTTTATTTGGAAGATGTCCTACTATTGAACATGGACACATACTCAATAAATCAATCCTCACACAGATCAATATTTTTTAACATTTTGCGAGGCAAAGAGAGGTATAAATTTTATAGTCAGAAGACATCTGCTTGTCAAAATAAATTTACAGTATACGTTGAAACCCTGTTAAGAAGTTTCAGAAAAATACTGAAAAATGTATGCTTATTAGTCATCATAACTTCTTAAAAGGATAAAATGATGTATTTGAAATAGGCTAAGTGCACACTTTTTTAAGCTTATTTAGCAGGAAAACTTCTTAAAAGTGTTCTGCTGTATTTTATTTTACAAACAACTGAACATGGATATCATTAACAAAAATTGCACATTTTAATGTACTTACAGGCGTTGAGGGTGGGCCAGAATCAGTCTAAAATTCCCCAAAATATCTTTAGCAACTATAGTAACCAACCTGTCATCATGACCTTATTTCTGGAAACTGTGTGGGGTAGTTTTAGTAAGATACTACTGTATTTTCAAGCAAACTGTAAGCCAAACTTTTCCCGCGCTGCCATACTGTATTTTCTAGCAAACTGTAAACCAAACGTCTCTGGCGCTGCTATTCTCAGTCTCGTGTAACTTGGCAAGATTTTGACAGTTCGACGAAAGTAGAGCCAATGTTTACTTTTCGTTTATGTATCCTTTTGCCATCAGCTGGTACGTCAAATGGAGGCTGTATATTTTATCAACATGCTGTCAACTAATCCACTTGCCATTGTACTGTAGTGCTAAACAAATTTTAAGGTATTTTAGTCTGACATCTGTCTAAAAAAATTCATAGGTTATAAAAGTAAAAATATAAAACCTCGCAAAAAATTAAATATTTGCTAACTCTTTTTTAATTGTCCGAGACAGCGAATTTGGGTTAACATTTGCGAGACGGTAGTTGTAGCTATTATGACACTTTGGATGTCATAGCTAATACAGCTGGAACTAAAAGTAATTCGGGAAACTTGATTGACAATGCACTTTTATTCGCCAACAACTCACCAACGACTATTGCAAAGCAGTAATACTGCTATTACTGATACTAAACAGTTCGGGATGGAAATATGTGGCGTGGAATAACGTAAGAATTGCTTAAAAACTATTTACGCGCGTCCCACTTTCTTCATTTTATTAATACAATATAGTAACAACACGGAAACAATGAAATGGGTTTGCGAGAGAACAACATGACGTGTAATGGACGTAGATGAGAGATTACCGGCCCAATACAAATTACTAGTAATCAAAATTGCTGTACACGAAATGTTACTTTAAAAATTATGCAGAGCTCGCGGAAAAATAAAACAATTTGTATCTGTTTGTAAATTTGTTATTTTACACACGAAAGCTATTTTCTTTTTGTGGCTGGTAATGCTTCGGGAAAGAGCGGATAGATGGCGTGCATGGCAGGGTGAGTTGTGAGCCGAGAGCGTTACTCTACAGACAGCAGCATGTTAGCCTGCCTCTTGATTCAATCTTTTTAAAAATTGACTTTTCTTTTGCTGGCTCGAAACAACACGAATTGTAAATATTTTTCATCAGATTATAAAAAATAATTCAACAATATTATGCAATATTTCTGTATGATTTTGTAATAAATATCGAGCACGTATGAAAAGCATGGATGAAGAGAGGGGATACGACGTGAAAAGAACTCTCAAGGTTTTGAAGTGGCGTTTCATTTGGATACGGACTGTTTTGTTGTGCATTTCATTTTTAACACCTATACATTACTACTTTATCACAAAATTTAGTTTGTAACACTCACTGTTTTGTGACCACGTAAAATAAAATGTATTAATTAATATAGGAACTCTTTCTTACGGCATATTTTCTGCTTGTCTGATGTGCATCGGCAGTGCACTCAGAATAGCCAATGTAATATTAACTTTTGTTCATTCGTGCATCAGCTGATACACGATTTTTAATTGCACTGTCATAATCTTGCCAAGTTATACGAGACGGACAACATCTTGGGCCGATTCGTGGTTCTTTCAATTTAGACGGTAATGTGTGCTCATGTCTGCCATTTTGAAGCTCTCTTGGACATTGATTTACTCCGCCTGTATCAGATGGAGGAAATCAACCATAATTTCCCTTCCCCCTCTTGCTGTGTCATGCAAATTTTATAACCTAAGATTTTTCTTATCTATGGAAGAAATTTGCAGCACCATTGTGGCTATCCAAACTATGAATATTGGTTTCCTTGTATGGAAATAGGCTGAAATAGGCTGTTATATCTGAAAATGAACTATTAATTAGTCTATTTTTTCAGAGCCATGTCAAAAAAGATAAGTCTTTATTTCTCCATTCTTCAGTTAAGTCTAGTGTTTTTATTATTATGTGGCCTCACAAAGAGTGGTCTCTGAGCTATGCAACTCTAGAGAGTAACTTGAGTAATGACAGGCACACATGGGTAAACACTGGTGACAATGATGGAAGGGGTGGATATTTGTGTTAGTGAATGGTGCCTATTTTTAGATATTTCATACTTTGGAGTTGTACAGGAGTGGCAAAGAGAATCAAAATGCAATACCCCTAGTTTTCAACCTAATTTCCTCAAAGTTTCTATTTTTCAAACCAGGTCGCCTCAAAAACTGGCCTAGCCAACGAAACGTCGCAACTGCGCATCAGCATAGAAAATTTGTTCATCCAACTTGTGTGTGTGTGTACGCGCACATATCCACGAGTACTGCATTGTGAATAGTGTACTTGTGTTTTCTGCCTCTTTATATTGTACTGTAATTAGTAGCCTAGCAGCCTATCCCCGCCATATCAGTCTTCTAAGAACTATTCATAACCATGTCATGTTATGAACTGCCAACTGCTACACCCTACATATATATAGCAATTCCAAGGATAGACACTTCAATGTCTCCCACCACTGGAGCATGATTAAGGTAAGCTATCAGTTTGACTACTATCCAGGGATTTTGAGGCTCGAGCGTTTTAGTATGTGGGGAGAACAGTCCTCGGAAAATGGCTGGCTTTACAGGTCTCGTGTTCCAGCGTTCCCTACTGGCATGGTCTCTTACGGCTGTGTATACAAATTGCCCACCCTGGGATTGCGTTTAGTCAGAAGCTGCCCATGGGCTACAGACATGAGGTCTTTATGGGTGGTTGGAAGAGCCCTGTGACATCAAGGGGGTTCATAGACTAGTTGCTACTGTGTGAGCTGGGCAATCTCTCTCTGCTTGCTGTATATCACCTTAGCTGAGGGTCCCTGTGGTGTTGACTATTGGGTTTCTCATTCTGCAGGAACTTTACCCTTTGTTTTTCCTCTTTGCTTGGAGAAAGGCATCAGTAGGGAGGAATCTTTAGGAGTCTTACTGGGATATCTCTGCAGCAACACCTTAGTGTAGCAGTGTTCCCCTCCTGTGGAAGATAGGTTCAGGCAGACACCTTGCCATTTCCCAAACCTCTGCACTCAGCGGAACTACAGAGGTAGATGGGTGGGCTCAATGTCCGACATTTGCCTGTCTGTGTCAGGATCCCCAATTACTCACACCGGTTCTCCAGACTCCAACTGTTTGTCCTCATCGGACGGTTGGCTAGTGATTAGCAAGCCGCGGAGTGTCGCGGTGCTTATAGGAGAGAGAAGTGTAGGTGACTGCTGATTGAGAACAACTGCTGTTTACTGGGGCTGAAACTAAATAAATACATGGCGGTGCTGTGGATGCCCTGAGGTGAGGACTAAGTGTGCACGGGGGTGACAAACTGCCTCTTGTTACCCCCACTCCGCAGCATCGGCACAGGCTAACTGCACGGGATGGTTGTGGGCAATGAACGAGTTGCAAAACGGTAACTGGCCATCATGCAGGTGGTATCAACGCTCGCTTAGGGGCAAACCAACCCTTGCTCTGGACGTCTCACATTCGTAGATGCATTGGGAGAGAGCCAGGCGAGGTGTTGCAGCAGCAATGATGGTCCTGCGTTAGACGTCGTGCTTCAAGTTCACTATAACAATGGCTCATATAAGAATGATCTGATGCACTTGCCTAGCAGCATTGTAAAATTTATGTCCAGCCGCCACCCAGAACAAAGAACCTGCTCTGGTCTAGGGTCTTTGAGGATTACTTCACTTGTACGAAAAAAAATTGCCTGTAAAACTATCCATAATGAGCACTGCCACCTGTATTAGCATAGACGCAGGTCTTCTATTCCAGAATGTTTTTACCCAGTACACAGCAAGTTCCTCGTACACCCATCACTTCAGCTGTATACACCCACGTATTTCCAGTGGGAATTATACTTCTTTAGTCATGATCTTATTTTGAATAACATGCACTAGTTCAATTTTGTCAGGAGCAATTGCAAGCGTTGCAGCTTCTTGAGTCCTATTATTTTTAATGTACTACTCCTAGCACCTGTATGTGCAATAGCACTTCTGCATAGCATATTGATGCCCAGCAAAGCTTGTCCTGCATTTCCTGTTTGTGATATTAACTAAATACCTAGGAAGATTGCTAATGTGAACAAATTATGAAAACATAAAACTTGAAACCTACCCCCAGTTCACATATTCTGCCAACAGTTTTTGAAAAATTATTATTATTCTTTGAATTAAAATTAATTCTCCTCAAAAACTGCGTCTCACAGCCAAGGCTTGCTTTAAATTGGTTCTCACGAATATTACCCCTGAGCCTAGTGTTTATGAATGTTTTCAATTGCAACTTACAAATGAAATGGTGTGGCCATTGTCATGCAACTACTCCACATATTACAACATGTTAGTATCAATTTGTAAAAAATTTCCTTACTGTAACCTTTTAAAGGTGTGCTGACATACACTTGTGCCTTGCAAACAATCCGTTTCTGCAAATCACGCACCAATTTCTGGCATAACCATTCATTCCTGTTCTACAGCTCCATTTTCATTATCCTTCACAAATGTAATTACTTTAAGCTTATGGCCTGAAGTGTAACTACTGTATTTCCCAAAACTTAAATTCTAATGACAACAAGCACAAGACAAGTTACTTTAACATAATTTATATCGAAAATGGTAGCAACATGAGTGAGACTGACTGGACGACAATCTAGTGACAACGTACAGATGGCTATTTACAGATGATATAGTCAAGAACACATGAAGGGGCAGGATAGCACTACTGTTATCCTTCAACAACCTACTATGGTTTCAGAGTTGCCAAGGTCCTACCAGGCTGAAACTCAGGATTTCGATAGTGATGCATCGGCCGAACAATTGGTCAAGGTCCAACCAAATCATTTCACCAACCCAAATGATTTAATTATCATGCAAATTAGAAATTTCCGCAACTTGATTATCTTGCAGGACATGTTTTCACAAAGTATTTTTATTTTTACAACAGGAAAACTATTTTCTTGATTTTATTTTTATCTTTTGGTAGATAACACGTGACTTGAAATTACTTAACGGATACAGATATGGCTGGCTTTGGTGCTGCTACACGTACCTTGACACAAGCCGTACCTGGTGACATTTGTACACAGTTAAAATCCATTTGAATATAATATTTATTGTGACACGTTTTCTAGCACGTAAATGTCAACAAACAATTGCAAAAGTAATACAACCATATATTGATTATCGCTTACAGCATGACACGGTGCACAATCGAGAAAATGATGTGCCGGATAGCAAAGTGCATTGGCATCTTGACTCGTACAAATTGGGGAAATTTTATTTCTAAACTCGAGTGTGTAGGTCTAATAGTTGTTTTATTTTCTTTTAAATTATTACAAAAATTGAATTTATTTAAAGTAGTTTGTGATTGGCTAGACCATGGGTGTCCAACATAATTTTGCGGCGGGCCAGGTCAAGCATGTTTGTAACCATAGCGGGCCAAAAGAAATACCCAATAGCAAAGTGAGCTTTAAAATATTAATAAATGTAAATAAAATGGAATTTTTTATATTATGCAATATGGATAATTTATTAAAAAGAAAACCTTAGTTTTACAATGCTTACACTTAAATAAATCAAAACCAATCTAATGAGATACCTGACATTTTTTTTGTTTACTCAGGGCATCTATGTCAGCTGATATTTTAGATGTGGCTATGCGCAGAATGCCTGTAAGATGGATGTCTGAAAATTATGATCTTGTTTTGGATTTGTTGTGTTTCATGCGGGAAAAAAAGCTGTTCACAAGTATATGTACTACCAAATAAGGAAATTTGTTGAAGAGCTAATTTGGTCATGTTTGGGTATTGTTTTTGGTCAACATACTTTTTGTAAAATTCAACCAACCCATTCGGAAGACAACCATCGTATGCGGTTTTTAGAAGAGAATTGCTTTGTATTGCAATCAATTCCAACTGTAGGTTTAGCCTGGCGCTTTCAACTTCAACATCAAAGGGATTTTGGAAGACTTTCATGGTGGGCAGTTGTAATTTGAAGTCTGCGAATCTCTCATCAAACTCATTCCTCAACCTCTGCAGTAATGATGCGTACTTGCCTAACTCCAACGTCTCTTGGTTTCTTGAAGACAAGGTCTCCCAATGAGCCAACTGCTTTTACTCGCGTTGTAACAAACTTTGCCGGCCAAGTGACTTTGAGCGAGCGACACAGCGGCGGTGCTACGAGCGCGAAGGTGAGGTGAGAGGGTGGGGCGCGTCTCAGTGCACGCGCAGATTTGATACCTACGAAGCGCAGTTCGTGTTATTGTTTATAAATCGTAGGTAAACATTATTTACTTGCCTACAAACATGTGAATATTATTCGTAGTCGATAAAATAAACATATTATCTAAGAGACTTTTTAAAGATTGTTTGCGCAATATTTGTCTATTATATGTCATCATCTANTGCGCAATATTTGTCTATTATATGTCATCATCTATCTATGCTATGACTTTAAAAATTTTAACTAGCTCGCGGGCCGGATGTAGGGCCTACGCGGGCCGGATGGTGGCCCGAGGGCCGTATGTTGGACGGGCCTGGGCTAGACGTAAGACAAGTAGAATTCATTGTGAACCACATTATTTCCTTTGTCAACACATACATGTTGTATTCAAACATCAAACGCGTACATATTTTAGGCGTACGTCAAACATATATTCAATTTTTATTGTGAACAAACCGTTAGCAGTGAATGTTGGTCATCAAAGCAGCTGAGCTCATGTAGCATAAAATACGTGCTCACGATTGAGGTCACGACACCATCTTAATCACGTTAGTGCCCTAAAATTCCACAGTTCTCTACTCTGTAGTGGGTTGGCACTACTGCGGAATGTTCTGAAGTAAAGATTGTAACAGTTTGTAAATAACTTTTATTACGTTTGTAGTTAGCTCAATGATCCAATTTCTGAATAAGCAATTAAAGAAAATTAAAAACCCAGGTTGTCTTATTTAATTTACCAGTGGTTACTGGAACAAGAGAGATTGTTTTATTTATAATACGAAATAAATCTCTTGGGTATAATTACATATGCATCATTCTTTTTTACATGGTTGTTCATCATAATGATAGGCCTAAAATTTTTTTAACAAACAAATTTGAAATACAAATATTGCATTGCAGTAAAAATACTGGGTAGGTAAACTTTGGAGTCTATTTTCAAAACTATTAGTGTGCAAACGTGTTAATAAAATCTCCATAATTACATCTGTTTTACTTCCTGGAAAATAAATGACAATTTCTCTGTGCATCTAGTGCAAATAGTGTATGCGTGAATGAGTTGGATCTGGAGGCCAAAAATGAAAAACTGAGCCTGTAAGTCTGCATACGTATTTGTAGGCTAATTTTTGATCTGACATAGGAGGAAATAAAAAAAGTAAAGTTGGGGAGGAATTTAATGTTAAATAGGATGATCCCCACAAAATCATTTGCAAACTGTGTAAAGCGCATATTTCCTGAGATGGTAAAAGTTTTTTGATGCTCTCATAGAAAATTACAAATGAAATGATTTATATCGGCACTATATGTGGGATCAACCACTAAGTACCGGTATAGGCAATATCTGCAAAAATGGGGTTTAGACCCATCTCTAGTTGAAACATTTCTGTTATATCAACCAGGGCGACAGACATGCAAGTATAAATATTACAGGGCAAGCAGCTACAAGTATGCAAACAAAAGCTCAATGTGCAATGATTATGAAATAGAGACATTACGTGAATATACAAGGTCTGTCAAGCAAGATGATCCACTCCGACCAGACAGCTGCTTTCACAATACGAACTGCAGATATTTAAGTTATATGCTGATGCAACAGTACCTGTCCATGGATACTTAAAAATTTAATACAATTCAAAATGCTTATCACAAAAAAAGTGTTTATTTAATAGATTAAAAAACAAACATTTCATGGCTTTTTAAACCCTTCTACCATCAACATATTTAAATCTTCCTAATTATTAATTTACAATAATACCTTAAAAAAAATTAAAAACAATGCAAACAAAAAAGATTTTTATGAAAATTGTTTTGTGCAAAACAGAATACTGTCATGACACTATTGTCATTGTTTAAACTTCCACATCAGATTGGCTATGCTTCCTTGCATAAATTATGCAAGGAAAGACTGTCATCACACAAATAAATTACTTAAACACAACTAAAGTTTACAAACACATGAACATTTTCAAAAATTATGTGGTTGACTAGAATTTGTCCCTGCATTCAATCCAACCCACATTAACACTTTGAGCACTGTGTCAGTTTGAAATTCTGCACTGCAAGTCAACACTGTGCTGACAAGTAGGGAACGAGGCCAGGCACTGCGGCCATGCAATCAGAGGAACCTCCTGCTGCGGTGGAGCGGCATGGGCGTCACCACGCTGGCATCCAGCACTCCCTGAGGCCGTAGGAACGACTGTGACACGAATGCCTGAGGAGTGTTTGCAAAGCTGTCCTGGCTCGACACTGCAACACAGATAGCAATAAGCAACCCCCTCAACATCTCGTGTGCTTTACATCAGGTATCTATATAACACACACGCATGTACACGTGCACACACAAAATGACTTATAAAAATACTGTACGCATTTCACAGGTTTAGTACAGTAAGTGGTAATGATTTGTTTCCAATTTCTTGTTTACATGTTTGTAATGTTAGTACTGCTATTGTAGTCTTCAGTACTACCCATTAAAGCTACTTTTTTTTACACGGAAATTATGTTCTGGGGCAGTTGGAGTTTTCCCCATTTTAATCACAAAACATTTACCAATTAAAAATAAATTTTTATAAATGGATTTTTAATGTGTCTGTGATAATATGTTTCAAAACATAAATTGCTACGACACAAAATTTATTTAAAATTGTTAAATATTTTCTTGCATTTGTTAGATATATACACTGATGTATGGTTTTGAAGTGAAGATATCTACATGTTAAAATATTATTTCATTAACATAAAACATCTCATTTCCTCACGGGAAATGTAAACATGAGCAGTATCGCGGCTGTTAAAAATATGCATGGCATTGCACTCTGTTAATTTTAACTCGCTCAGATGTCTTTTCTGCATATCTGGATTATCACTTTACTCTCTGTATACATTACCCTGTTGGAGCCCAATACTGGAATTTCAAGGTGCAGAAATTCTCAAGTCTGGAAAAGGTCAGTGTCCGATGACAGCTCATCTGGCTACACTGCTGGTCGATGGATGGGTGGAAATAGCATGGAGACTGTGTTGAGATATGGAAGAACTCTTGAACCTACAGGTCCAGACCTCCAGATTTTGATAATGACGGAAACCTTCCATTCAGAGTCTATCGCACGCTTTCCATCTCTACTGGTGGATGTAGTCGGTGAGGCGGTCGGGCATTGAAAACCCACTAGTGCCATGGCAAATAAGTGGGAGCACGGGCTGATCGGGTTGACCCCACCAGAGGGTTTTCTCTGGTGTACCGATCACTAGAGGTTGGACTCGTGCTGGCAGTGGTTAACTGTGTATGCTGGAGGAGGTCTGGAGAGATTCCCCCTCTCAAAAAAAGACCGGGCGGTGAGCGGCAAACTGCTCCGGTTGCATCCTGGTAAGACACTAGGGGTATGGATAGAACCCTGGCCAGACCACATGTTTGGCATCTGAGGGCGAGGGTCTCAGAACCTTGTGGTAGGGTGTTCTTGGTCGTACTTGTGAACCAGATTGGGGCTTGAATTTGGTTACTTGAGGTGTGTAGCTGGGCCACTTGCGATGAGAAGGCGTGATCCCTCTTCCCCACCGACTAGGCGGTCATAGCACGGGGTGGCCACCTGGCTAAGAGCGCTACGTAAAAATATAAAAGTAAGAAGGCAGAGAGGCTGTTGTATGTATTTGTACACATTACCCTACATGGCAACTTTAAGGCAATGCTGTATGGATCCGATTGGTGCAATCTCTGCTGTGTGGCATTTGTGGTTTTGTTGACACAATGAGGTATGTCATCACAAACTGTCTGAAGACAAAAGATATAAGGGAATGGCTCCAAGAGATTGCAGAATGAAAGGATCTTGACATGAGGTTGGAGAATGTTAATAAACATAAAGCTCTTTACAAGTTATGGCAAGATTTTGCCACAAGAATTGGTAAAAGACTTGAAGAGTACGACAAGTGGCAAGAAGAGCTATCCAATGACCCATGAAGGAATGTTCGGGTAAAGGCTCAATAAGATCTGAGTCAGCATACTTCTGATTGGTGAGGACAGGTTTTACTGAAAAAACCAGTAGAATACCATGTACGGCACAAAGAAAAGTAAAGGCTTGAAGATATAAGAGGAGAAAGTGCAGTGCACTGCCTTACTTATCTGAGTAGAATTGTAGTGCAGGAGGGGAGGATGGAGGGTGTGCCGGCCTTCAGGCCATACATCTGTGTACATTACTGTAATATATAAATTTACATTTCCTGAATTAAAAAACACATTTTCCCTAGCAAAGATGTGTCAATATGAATATGTACCCGGTTGCAAAAATGCTACTTGGATACAATTTTGGCGTTTAAAGGAGGGGTGAAGAAGGTGACAACATGGGACGAAACTTGACAGTATCTGTTCATAAGGACAGCTTGGTCGTATGGACAAATTTTGGGAAACTGTAGAAGTCTGTAAAATCAAGGTTAGACTGTTTATCATTGTTTAAAATTATTCTTTCAAAACCTGTGATCCCAAATATTAGTCATTAAGACACTAGGTTTTGATAATTTTATTTGGCTGTAATGCTCTTGATGCTGTTGTTTCAAACAGCAGAACTAAACATTCTCAAGGGTCCTGTCTGAAAGGAACAAGGTCAGTGTAATTACTAGGGATAGACACGTACTGATTCCGATACTAATACATCGGCCAATAAACCCAAAATCAGTATCGGTTACAATCGGCAGTGGCCCAACCAAATGATTTCATCAACCCAAATGATTTAATCATCAAGGGAAATTACTGCACTTGGTTGTCTAGCGGGACATGCTTTCACAAACAAAGAATTTTATTTTTGGAACCGAAAAACTATTTTCTTAATTATATTTTTATCTTTTAGTAACACGTGATTTGAAATTACTCAATGGAAACAGATATGGCTGGTTTTTGGTGTTGCTACATATTTAACTTAATTAAGTCGTACCTGGTGAAATTCATAAAATAAAATGTAATTCAACTTATAATACTGGTATCTGCTTTTGAGGTAGTTAAAATTCATTTATAAAAAAAACATTTTACCGCTATAATAGAAAATGTACGACAATGAATATCACATAAAAGTCAACTGTGTATTGATCTATCGCTCGCACACCGTAAATCAATCTATCATTCGCAGCATTATACGGTGCACTATCGAGAAAATGTGTTTGATAGCGAAGAGCCTCAGCTTATTGAATGTTGCAAATTGGCGAAATTTTATTTGTAAGCATGAGCACGTAGGTCTAATAGTTATGTTTTATTTCCTTTTAAATTATTACAAAAATTGAATTTATTTAGAGAAGTTTGTGATTGGCTGGATGCAAGAGGCGTAGAATTCACTGTGAATCATATATTATTTCCTTTGCCAACAGGTATACATCTTTTATGTGAACGTCAAGCACGTATTTATTTTTCACCATAAACAAAAAATTACCCATAAATACGGCCTTGAAATTTTCGCGAAACGTGAAAAGATGCAAAATAATACAAAATACTGAGAAATTTTTTTTATTCGTAAAAATTCTGTAATTAATCTTGTATTCATGAAGCATCAACAAAATTGCTTGTTTAAGTGTATCTGAAACCACAGTGCGAGCTTCTTTTACCATTAAAACTCTTGTTACCATTTAGTTTTACAATTTTACATTTGTTATACAGCATTATCTCTCATTTACATCACATATTTGTGTGGTGATCACGTCGACTATAAAAAAGAAATTTTACCATATCACGAGAATGATTCATAAGCCGATTAGTAGCAAGGTCAAAAGAATATAATTTCACGTAAGATTCTATATATATTGAGCAGAATCGCTATGGCAGTGGTGCTCGTTCATGGGCAGAATAATGACTACGTGTATTTTATTTATATATGAACACTTCTAACCAAAAATGTTGGTGATATGACAAAAGTAAATTGTACGTATATATAAAGCAAATGAATAATTTTTTTTGTGAAATATAATTTACACACTTAACATGCATGCAGAATTTGTACAAACTGCCATCTTTACTCATCTTCTGTGTTTTGCAGTAAGTTCTTGACAAATACGGCAAATGCAGCTATTGGGCAAGGGTGGTAGTTGTAGTTGGCTGCTTACATCGCAAAACCGGTTAAGAATGCCAAAAATAGTTACTGTTTTAGATTGTGCCCCAGAGTTTGATAAAGTGAAGGTTTTTTTAATAAACTGACGAAAGTGTTAAACCACAATGTAAACATTAAGTGGGTGGGATAAGACACATACTTAAATACTGCCATGTCGTATGTACAGTGTTTTATAGTGATGGGCAAAAAAAATAAAAAGATAAATGCATTGGAAGCAAATTTGTGTAATTTTAATATTGCCAAGAAAACAATACAAATAGGTGTCGGCCACTCCTTCGTAGAAACCTATTTACTATGTAAGGAGTATTGTTATTTTATTAATAATAAAATATTTACTAGTATTTTGTAGTTAGGTAGTATATTTGTGTTGGAGTAGTAACGAACTGAACAAATTTAATTTAATTTATTTAATTGAAATATTATCTACAAATGAACAAAAACTGTAGGTACATAGGCGATGTAAAAATCCTGTAAAGCTCAAATGCTAGTAAATGTTCTTATGGAGTTTTAAATGTCACAATAAAGTAAAAGATTTATTGCACAAAAATTACTGTGACATGATAATGTGTGTTACATGTCAAGTGTGCTTTCGTAAGGTTGTCCTTTCATCATTAAAATTTTTTGAAATTTTTTCATATATGCATGTACTGATTTAGTTTATGTAAAAAAAAAAAAATTCATGTTCTAATAATAATGCATGCATTTTTTTTGCTATAAAATTTATTTGACTAAATGAAAATCTTTTTTTGACGAAATAATAAAATTTTATGATGAAATCAGCTTATTTTATTTACTGCAAAAGTGGGGCCCTACCCACAAATGCTGGTCATCATGCCATCTTGTTCACGTCTGTACCGTAAAATTCCATAGTTTTCTACTCTGTGGTGGGTTGGCACTACTGCAGGATGTTCCGAAGTGAAGATAGAGTTTGTAAACAACTTTTATTACGTTTCTAGTTACCTCAATAATCCGATTTATGAATACACAATTAACAAGATTTAAATCCCAGTTTACTTTTTTTAATTTACCGGTGGTTACTGGAAAAAAAAAAATATTTTAATTTATAAGAAGAAATAAATCTATCAGGCATGTAATTACATATGCAGCATTCTTTTTTACATGGTCATTCATGATGGTTAGGCCTACGAATGTTTATAACAAATGAATACATTTGAAATAATGCATTGCAGTAAAAATATTGGGTGAACATTTGCCATCTATTTTAAAAACTGTGCAAACGTGTTAATAAAAACTCTATTAATTGCATTCGTCGTACTTCCTGGAAAAAATAATTATTTCTCTGTGCGTCTAGTACAAATAGTTGATGCGTGAACTTGAGTTGGACCTGGTGACCAAATATGAAAAAATGAGCCTGTACGTTTGCATACTTTTTTCTATGCCAATTTTTAATCTGACATGGAAGAAAACTGAAAAAGTTAAGATTGGGAGTATTTTAATGTTACTAAGACACCGTATAAAAAATTACAAATGAAATTATTTGTATCGGAACTATCTTCAGGATCGGCCACAAAGTATCGGTATCTGTAATATCTGCAAAATGGGGTTTGAACCCATCTCTAGTAATTACCCATGAGCTGCTGGCTAATAGCCTGCACCTAAATCTATCCAATAAAAGAACTCAAATCAAAATAAGTATTCAACCTAAAACCACTAACAAGATAAAATTGAAATAAAGAATTTAATATTCATGCACACAGAAAATAGACTCATATTGTCTGTCTCATACAAGTTGGCAAGATTTCGATAATTCGACGAAAGTAGCACCAAATGTTTACTTTTCCTTTATGTATTCTTTCGCCATCAGCTGGTGCATCAAGTGGAGGCTGCATTTTTTATCAACATGCTGTCAGCTAATACACTTGCCATTGTACTGTATTGCTCAACAAACTTTAAGGTATTTATATACTAACATCTGTGTAAAAAAATTGTAGGTTATAAAAGATAAAAAACCTTGCAAAAAATTTAATATTTGCTAACTCTTTTTTAATTTATCCGAGACAGCGAATTTGGGTTAACATTTGTGAGACTGTAATTATAGTTCTTATCACACTTTGGACGTTACAGCTAATATGTTAAGAATTGAAATAAAAATAATTTTGGGAACTTGCTTGACAACGCACTTTTATTCACCCACTCATTAACGATTTTGCAAAGCGGGTAGCAGAACAACATGGCGTATAATGGACATAGATGTAACGATTACCGGACCAAAGGAAATTACTAGTAAACAAAATCGCTGTACACGGAAATACATGTTACTTTAAAAATTATACAGAGCTCGCGGAAAAATAAAACCATTGGTATGTGTTCGTAAATTTGTTATTTTACACAAGAAAGCTGTATTTTTCTGGCTGGTTAGTGCTTCGGGAGAGAGACAGATGGTGCGCATGCCACGACGCTACGCTTTTGTGAAACAAATGTGTTTCACAACAGATGGCAGCACTAGGCCTGCCTCCTGATCCAGTTGTTTTAATAGTTGACTTTTCTCCTATTACTGGCTTGAAACGACATGAGTTTGAAATACATTTTGTCAAATTTGAAAAAATAACTAAACAATACCCTGAAATATTTCTGTAGGCGTTTGGAATTAATATCAAGCGTGTATGGAAAGGATGGATGGAGAGAGGAGATAGACGTGAATAGAACTTCCAAGATTTGAAATTGTTTCATTTCAATACGGATCATTTTAATGTGCATTTCATTTTGAACATCTATACATTACTACTTTAGCACAAAGTTTAGTTTAGAACACTAAAAACAGTGTTTTATGACCACGTAAAATAAAATGTATTAATTACTCTAAGAACTCTTTCTTAACTGCGTATTTTCTGCTTATCTGATGTGCATCAGCAGTGCACTCAGATCAGCCAATGTAATATTAATTTTTGATCATTCATACTTCAGCTGATACAGGATTTTGTAAATGGCACGCTCATTGTTTCGTATACATCAATTGCCACTCTCTGACTGTCAAAATCTCGCCAAATTATATGAGACAGACAATAATATTAATACATATTACATAATTTGGACAAACTATAAATACAACTGAAAGGTATGTCTCATCTCATCTCCAAATTTTCCAATTATGTTTTCAGTTTTTTTGTATGTACTAACACAAAATTTTTAAAACACAGTGATGTTTTCCTACATGTTGTACCTTTTACCTAGGTCCCTTGAAAAACCTTAAACAGGAGTTTACAGCTAAAACTAGAGGTAAGATATGCAGTTCAACACTCACCATTAAAATCAGTCACTGGTCTCAGAGGGTACAGGTTTGAATACACTGCAACAGGACAATATGCCAATTCATTTTCAACACATGGTACAGTATAATTCCAGCTAAATGCCAGAGAAACTCATACACACGAAACAACTTTGCCTACTGCCCTGAAAGTAACAATAAGTGTTGCATTATCATCACAGTATTCCACTATAGTCCATTCACGGTATCTTCGGATGTTTTGAAACCAACCTTTGAAAACATTACCCCAGGAGTAACATGTCAGCCTGATTTTTTAAAACTTGTATACCACAAATATATAACACCATGATTAACTTTAAAGTATTGTATTCTCTAATAAATTAAACTGTAATTTAGTATCTGCTATATATTTATTTATACTTATTTTGTATTTAAAATGAATTAAAAAGTTAGAGCAGTGATGTGTTGGCAATGACTAGTAAGAAATAATACACAGTTAAAATATTGTTTAAACATAGTTTTCTGGTATGCTATTTGTAATTGAAATGCTGCCTATTGAAATATTTAAGTTTTTAGGTAGCACTGATAGAAGATAAAAATATCAGCGCAAATGAAGGTGTGCAAGCCCTAGTGACTTGGTGTTTTTCCGTCAGAAGAAGAAACTTGAACAGGCGGAGTGGAACTTGTCGCGCATGCGCTTCCCCTTCCCAATTCCTTGGCTCTTGGCAAATTTTGCACTGCTGGTAGAAGCAGGAAAATAATACATGTTTTCTATTTTAACAATTTACACACTTATTACAGCAAAAATATAGATTTTTGAATTTGTAACTTAAAACTGAAACAAGATTTAAATTTTTGAATACTTATTATAGTACATTTTTACATGATGGCGGGACAATTATAAATCACAAGTTGGCAGATTTGGCAACATGAAATGACGTGTTGCTGAACAAAGTGTTATTTTTCTTTCTGCAAAAAATACTTAAAATTACAACATAAAGTTTGTACACGTTGAGATTTTTAAACCTACCTAGGCAAGAAACGATGATATGATAAATGAGTGTTTCCCGGCAGGAATAAATATACTGTAACATGTATCATGACCACTGCTTGTGAAAGTGTATTGTTGCTATTACGTTATGCTGGGCCAGTGTGCATGTGTGATGCAAATATTGGACATGGGAAATTTATACGTTTTAACCATGACCTGTTTTTATGAAGAAATTAAATATTTGAAAGTCAAGACTGTTTATTTATCACAACTTTGTACGTTTACCCTAGGTGTTTGAAAAACAATTGTGTAACGTGCTTACATTTATGTGATTTGAATGTTTGCCACAATCAAAAAAAAATACTAAACCCATCCAGAAAATTTTAAAAAATAATTAAATAAATCTAGTAAAAACTAAATACCTATGCAAATAAATATGACCGGAATAAAAGTTACAGTAGGCCTATTTGTGTGCACATTCACCACTATCTTTTAAGTTTGTCTCTGCTAAAAAATAAGAGATACAAATTGTGTGCTTGAATTTACTGTCTGTTCGTTGGACTGATTGCTCCTTTGTTTTAATATTTATTCCAACTGAGGCAGTTGTTTTAAAGAAATAACCCAACACATATCATAACAAGAGGTTAAATACTACAGTTCTTTCGCCACAGTTGTAACAGGGCTAAGCCCAATCGCAGCAAAATATTATTATATTGTGTAAAACAAAAATGTTAACAATGTAAAATAATAACTGTAAGAACTATCATCAATACACACATTGTTAAAAATTCACAAAGTTGACCTAAATATGGTTATAGGCCTAAAGTGTGAACATTCTTTGAACAGCTGAAAACAGTAAACAAAACCAGAGGTAAAATATGCAGTTCAACACTCACCAATAAAATCAGTTACTGGCAGTTAAAAATTAGAAGTCAAATGGCAGTGTTTGTGTTTACATGTACTTAGTGGAAGGATATATAATCAGTAACCAAAATTAAAACTTCAGCAGGGCTTCAGAAAAGTGTAAAGCAACCATGAATGGCATATACCATGGATACCTGTAGCATGAAATTCTGGGGCCAATACTATACAGTCTACTCTCATCATACCGAAAACGCATGTACAGATTAACCGTATCCACATTTAATTTTCAGTGGTCCCAGCAAAACTCCTATATAAATAATGATAAAGCTAACCGCTTGTATCGTTTATCGGATATTGCGTCGATCGAAGTACATTTTGGGTCCCTTCATCTAAGATTTCATGCAACGATCGATTTTAAGCTGGTTGTTTATGCAAAGGTCTAGTAACTGGATGTGAAATACGTCACACGTGCTGCCGTTTATCACTGCTCTACGGTGTGTGGTCTGTCTTCCCAAAATCCCAACAAGTCTGTGGCGTGGTGTGACATGTGAACCTTGTTTGCTACCTCCCCTTGCACGCCTGACAAGAGGGGAAGTGATTACCTTGCAACCCCCGTGGTGACCTAGCGTCCTCTCACCCTCTTTCTGTCTCTCTTAGCAGCGCATCTTCCTTCCCTTACATTCACTTGAGAGGGGAAGTAGTTGCCTAGCATAAGAAAAAGTACGCCTCTCTCTCACCCACTACCTCTTACACGCCTGGGACACAGTGCAAGTAAAGTGCGCCTGGTGATCGTAGAAATTTTATCAAGATTTTCCATTGCCCAAAGTATTAGTATTTCAAAGCAAATAGTTTTGCCTGAAACTCTTACGAAATTAATTTTAACAAGGAATTATCATTTACAAAGGTGTTTTCTTTTGTAATTAAAAGTCATTTTTTCCATTAAAGTTTGGTGTTTAATTGTATCTGGCATAAAATCAACGATTTTAAAACAAAATATTAATTTAACTCAATGGAAAGCATCTTCTCGAATAAAATGATATGTCCAGAAGCAGATACTTGACCTCTCCTTGTCGCCCAAAATTGTTTGAACTTCGAGCAACTTGTATTACCAAGTTCATTTTCAGTAACTTCCTGCAGGGAAATCGGAGGATTTAAATTAATTAATTTCAATACACACGCATCTTTTGAATAAACTGATATCCTGTAAGGGTCTATTGACACATTTTGCCATGTAATAGTTGGTAAGCACTGAGCCAGAGTGCAGTGTAACTTGCGACAGGAAAAATCAGAGGACATGGTTTTTAATGATTAATTATTAAAGACAGCGAAGAAAAATTTTTTTATCACATTATTTTTTTAATTTATGCCTCAAAATTACAGTTTTTTGCAGTGAAATAAAATTAATTACTTTAAAAGACAGACATCTGCCATGCGTGCAAGGTGTCAGCAACATGTAGCGGTGTGGAGGGGTAATCTTCCCGCTGTTTCCCCTTCTCTGCCTGCCGCTGTGATAACACTGCCTGATTGATCATCTCTCCACGTGCTCTCAGCTGATCGAGTGTGCGCGGGACAATTTGCCTTGCATTCGGTGTCATATTATTTTTATTTTCAGAGGATTTGAAAGATTTAGGTTGGTTACATTTGGTGTCTCATTACAATCAATTATATATATAACATTTTTTATGTTATAATCTTTATTGAAACAAGTTAAATTGAAATATTTTTTAAATTTAATATTTACAGTAATACTTGACGTGCTACGGGCGACGTCATAATCTGCTTTAGCCTTCACCACAGCCGCGGCCCCCCTCTAAGACAAGACGTAGCCGCTACACTGCTCGCCACCAAGGGCCTGCCTTATTCTTATATTCTCACTCTAAAAAACATAGTTGAAAGAGCATTTTTCCAAGCAATGAACATTCCAAACCCATAACTCTAGGTGCAGTTTCTCTTTGTGTGCAGAGGATATAAAGCCAGGCCTGGCAAGGCAGAAAACAAGTATCAATCAGGCCTAGTGCGCATGCATCTGCCACCGAAAGGAGGGTAAGCTAGCCATCTTTCCATTACTCTCATCTTGGGATGGTTGCTTCATACCATTGTAAATGTGATTGTACATAGCATGTTCGGGGCCAAAGTGAAGGGAGTCATGATATTTGCAACTCCATTAGGACATTTACTGTTCGCTACCTTCAAGTACGTGTGTATAAAGCCAGTGAAGGAACACCAGGTAATTGACTTGTGATAATAAGTTAACATTTACATAATAAATCAACTGATTTATTTTGCAAGAGTTGAGAGAAAATGTTGCTCGCACTCTCTAAAAGCTGCTTGACATACTGTGTTTAGAATTTTTTTTGGCAACAAGTAGAGAACAAATATGTCCGTCTATGGTATAATTTTTCTCTAAAGATGCCAAAATATTAAAATTAATCAATATTTCATTAAAACAACATGTCTTATGTCTATAAACTACTGAACACTGACAACATTTTTAAATTTTTGGAGGACAAAGTCAAACAAAATAAGTCAAATTTGGTCTTACAAGCATGTAGATCTTAAGAGTCAATTCAAGGGAACCATTTGATGGTACCTAACAAATATAATATGTAATTTTGCCGCTATATAAGGAGTAGGTCAGCTTTATCTTAAATGGTTTGAGCTACGGTGATTGGACTAGGTAGGCATGCTCAGGGGCCAGAAAGCTTAAAGCCATTAATGTGGAAGGTATCTGTGACTATTTTTAATTTTTTTCAAATTTGGGAATGGGGAGGAAGATTTTTCAAAATTTGCTCCTTACTCACCAAAAATTCTTTTGAGAGTTCTTCCCCATTACACTTATTTTTCCTACTTTTCCCTCTTCTTTAATGTGGTTCCATTTTAATGCATCTTCGGTAAAAAAATTGTACTTCGAAAAATCACTACTTTCGATGCCTAATCCCACCTTTTTCTTAACAACTTTCGTATGGCATTTCAATTTGTCATGCACTTTCATGGGAAGCCAAATTTCTTTTTACAACCCTCCCTCCCTTCTTCGAAACCTCCACTTACGTGAAGCCCCCACCCAAAGCTCTAAGAGGAAATAGCACTGATGTGTACGGAATGTTCTGCTACTTCCTACATTTGATCACTCGCCGTTTTCACACGCTTCTGGCTATAAACTTGAAATTTGGCACTGGAGAAACTTTTAAGGGGAAATTTGTCACCGACTAGAGACTTTCCACAATTTTGAGTTTTTAAGGGGGGAGGGTAAATTTTCAATTCCCAATAATATTTCTGAGAAACTTTGACCTATGGCATTCCAATTTGTCATGCACCTTAACTATATCACTTTCCCATATCTAGGTCTAGGTATAATCACTATATCACTGTCCGTTTATGCTCATTTTTCATACTTTTTCCTGATTCACCTGCAATGAGTGCGAAGGCCAGCAAAAACTCTTGAGACAGCTGTGCATGGTGGTTTAAGTAATACCCTTTTGACCACAGGAGAAAGTGAGGAGAAAGAGTGGTGAAGGGGCAAGAGCCAGTCATTCCTTCTGCGCAGTGGGGATGTGCATTCAGTACCCGGCTGGCACCGAGTGTTCAAGGGGAAATAGCCCCCCTCTCCCCCCAATTACTGGCAAGCAGAGACTGTTGTGCAGGCAAATGGGACCCAGGTGACGGGGAGCACACAGGGCACATGGCAATAGAGACCCTCCCTGCAGTGGAACTAATGAAAGCGGCATGGGGAAGGGGGAAAAACCAAGGGCAGAGGGGCAGAGGCACTGAGTGCCAAAGACAGTGCCTGTGACACATCATAATAATGATGACTGCTAAAATATCTCATTAAAACACTACTAAAATTTGCAATCATTTCCACAAGAATGTTGTTCCTCAAAGTTTTCTGGCCCCTGTCTGCACGTCTAACTGACCAGTCCACAGGGCCACGCTACTTACATAACATACCCACCCTACCCCCCTATCTACTGACAACTGAACACATGTCCTCTTGAAAAATATGATTTAAGTTATGTTCAACAGTACAAGTGAAATATTTTCTATTGTAAGGTCCTTCAAAACACTGAGTACATGGCTGCATGGCAATGGGTGGCACAAAGACACACACTAGTTGTTCAGTGACAGTGCCATACGTACCATACATGGTCGCTACAACAACAGCAACAACCGCCACCATGAAACCTATAGAATTTCTCCAGAAGTATAATAGCTCCATCCACGTGACAAAACGAGGTACCATACAACTTGAACCTCCCAAATGACTCCCTGACAAACGAACTTTCACAGGAACCTGAAAAAACACACAAAAAAACCTGACAGAAAATGCTGAAAAAATTGTAAATTAAAATTAGTTGCATTTTTAATTAGCTTTTAAATTTTAAATACAGTTAACTCTTGTTTCCAAGACCCCAAGGATAACCACCCTTTTTTTCGGGAACCATGAAAACAATTTTATCAAAAATTATTTTCCAATAAGAACCTCTTCGAAATAACAACCCTGGAACCATGAAAGGTCTTAGAATAGAGAGTTTACTGTACTTGAAATTGCAGTAACCATCATATCTTTACTGCACAATAAAACATAAAGATATATTAAAAAACAGTCATACAATATGCTATGCCCCATTCAGTTTTAATAGGTGTATAGGTATTTATTTATATAGGCTGCAAATGTACTGCACGACTACTACATACGCAGACAGACAATGAAGTGGCAGAACATTATTGTCCAAATTTAACTCCCAACATTTTCAGACTGCAGGCAGTGGTAGTAGGGGAAATGGGAGAGAGACCTGTGCCACATTATGCCAAGATTCCGAACAGCAGCTAGAACTCGTACAAAGGTAGTACTTTTTACAACAATATAAATTATGTATATTCTTATATGATTTTTTGCATTCTTCACAATATGTAAATGTACATAAAAGTACTTCAGTTTAAACGGTCAAGTGATGCCCAACTATTAGCTCTTGTGCTATCCACCAGTATTCCACCTCCTTCAACAGCAGGTTCACCAACCAGGTTTATCCTATCCAAGGCAGCATCAACTGTGCAACAGAAAATCTCATCTACCAGCTACAGTACGTTCACTGCAATGCAGAGTAAATCGGGCCTACTGCCAACACACTCAAGACACCACATGAGCCACAGATGGGGTAGACGTGAATTTGCAGGAGAAGCCAATTACAGCACATGCAGCTTCTCACAACCAGAACTTTGACTCCTGTTACACAACCAGAGTGATGAGGGCTCTACCTACTAATAATAGTGCAGAACTGTGATGCTGGGAACTAACCCACCAACACATTACCAAATCCAGACACCTGGCTTAAACATAAGGTAACCCCTCTGCTACATTTCAAATTTCCCACCTCACCCTAGTTTGCTTCCTGGCCACTAGGTTTACTGTTTGCCAACCATTGCTCAACAGACTGTAGTGTACCACCACTTGCCATCTGAAGAAACTGGCCCGGCCAGTGAAGCGTCACAATCGCGCATCGGCATGGAAATGTGTTCATCCGACTTTTGTGTACGTGTGCATGTGTGACTATCCATGATTACCGTCCTTGAGTACTTATGTTTTCTGTCTCTTTATTACAATTATTAGCAAGTTTGCTAAGTAATTTAATATTTAGATCTAACAGAAATGATTCTGTGGATCTTCTGAATTTAATGTTGTTGTTTTGCATAGCCCACAAATGGAGATTTACACACTATACCAGTATCTGGAAGCAATCATACAGAAGGCGACTCTTGACGTAGTGCGAAAGAGGTGCAAGCTCCACAAGAGAGGAAGAGGCCTTGGCAATGTGTGTTGTCCATCAAGAGTATAGCCTGACAATGCTTCGTCACCTGACTGACCGTGACATGGCCAGCCTATCCAGATACTCGTGCTGTCACTCTGCAGGAAGAGACCAGATGTCTTGGGCGAACGAGGTGGGGTACGAGGCACGACTATGCTATCTGTAAGTGGTAGTTGTACATCGCTGCATTACTAATTTGAGTGCCAACTAGCACAAGCCCCCTGTGCATGTACAGCACGTTCCGCCTTTTACGCACGCCTTCAGTCTACTCTTCCTGTGGTCATGTTGCAGACGGTGGATCATGTAACATGTGGTTACACTGGTTCAGATACATTTTAATTAATTAGTATTACAGTTGTAAGTTAATTACAAAAAAATTATTTGCAAAGGGTTAATCACTAGAGCCAATAATATTGTCATAGTTTAATGTTATTGATAATGTAGTTGCTTAAAATTCAATTATTTTATAATTATCTTATGTTCTGTAATTTGTACTTCAGCGCACAAATTTTAATTAAATTGGTTTTTTTTTTCTCAAAAAGTAAAATTAAAATTAGATTTTTCATGTTTATTTAATTATGTCACATGCTGCTGGTGAAATATCACACATCTATTACTCTCTCTCTGTGTGTGTGTGTGTGTGTGTGCGTGTGTGAGAGAGAGAGAGAGGAGAGAAAAGAAGAAAAGAANTTGGTGCATATCCATCTATCCCTGAAAAATGAGCGCTCTCTTTCTCTCTCTCTTTCTCTCTCTCTTTCTCTCTCTCTTTCTCCAGTATCAATTTCAGTCCATTTCTTTAGTGTGTGATAAGAACAGTACATTTGATATGCGACTGTAAGTTTTCATACACCCTTTTCACTGCACACTAAAGAATTACTTTCATGCAATACAGAGCAGTGAATAACTATTGGATACACCAGAAGAACATATGTAAAACTTACTCCAAAAGACAAACTTATTTTGTACAACTACAAATCTTGATTGTACCTATGTTAAGGAGCCGCAGGTTAATTTGGATACAAAATGCCTCGTCGTGAGGCAGGTGGGTAGTGAGTGACGTGGAGCGCAGGTGGGTGTGGGTGGCATTGGGAGTGTGCAAGTGTAGAAAGGCAACCTGCTCTGGGAGTTCCAGCTTTCTACTCCCTTACATGCTCTACTAACTATTATAATATCCTGACGTGCACAACGCAGAGAGGAATGCCAACTGCTGTAACGGGAGCTCATTGTAACGCGTACTGTCTCCGCCTCCATTTGCAGTGTCAAGTTCGTGACAACTTCTCTGCCTACAAATGTGTGGTTCAGCACAATTTTAAATTCATCCTAACTTAAAATATTCTCCATATTTATTCCACCACTGGAGCGTGGTGCTGATTAGCTATTTCCATACCAGCTGTGCCCAGTGTTTACGGGATGCATCTCCTTCAAATTTCCGCTCACAAAACTTCACAAATTGTTTGTAGTCCTTCAAGGATTAGTCCATGAATTCAGGGAGTAGGAGTTCAATTTTACAGCAGATGGGCTCCAACTTCGAAGATGGATGCTGGCCAGGACTCAAAGGTCCTCTGCTCTTTTCATCGTGAAGGCTAACCTGACTTCTATAAGACAATGACTGATGTGGAGGAGAATGTCAAACCACCCTAGTCATACATAAATAATGGAAACTTTTAAGGCAAGTCTTGCACTAAATTCTGTGTGTGTCTTGGTCCATTCAGGCCAAGGATTCATATCGCGTCTGACGTGGTATTCCGAGCAGTGGTACCCTATTCCTTCAAAGTCAGTTTAATTGTCCAGAAACTTGACATGTACGTAGTAAAAATGCTGTGGACAATATTAGCATGTGATCATGTAGAACCCACTTCTGTAGCAATAGGGAAGCTGCAATGCTCAAGTTCAATTTCTTTAGGATTTCCGTCTGCTGGGAGAAAAGGGGGAGAGGTAAGTAAGTCTGCCCTGTTAGCTGCATTGCACAACATACAGTTCGGGTGTGCTTAATGTGCTGGGTGCTACGGGCATGATGCAAACTCCCCTTATTTGTTGGCCTTGACAAGATGCTGGAGCCCTGGGCATCCGGTTAGCTGGTCAGGTTCACAAGTTGGAGGCGGGTTCTATTGATGCCAGCTGATTGATCAACTAGTTCTTGTGGTCAGTTAGTATGGTGGGTGGAACACACAATCCCGTTGGGTAACAAGGGTGTCTACTGCCTGTGCTGCTGCTGGGCCTGTTCTTGTAGCTTCATATACATAAGGGAGTGATGGTACTGTTCTGAAGGACTCGAGCCTGACTTTGAAGCTTAGCTTCCTTCTCCTTTTATCTCTCTGTGGGAGAAACGTTTGGCGTTTTAGCTGGGTAGGAGGGTGGACTAGAAAGGATAGTCCCCGTGAAGAAAGCCACAACCTAAATTAGTACCGTATTTACTCACGTATCCTACACCCTTGCTTATCTTTTTAATGTTGCTTGTAGCTTTTGAACTCTGGTTAGTATTTTAATAGCTTGAACAGAATATTTGCATACATTTTATGTGCAAAATAGTTAACTTTTTCTGCCACAAAAAATAACACCTACTCTTTTAGGTCTAAGTATAACCACTACTAACACATGCAGCAATCATTATATTATTTCATTTTGTACAGAAAATTTGTATAATTATTAGCAAAGTCAATACGAAACAATTCCAGAATACACCCAATAACGACAATAAAATTGCATTTACCTCAACATTCTGGTACGATATCTGCGAGACCACGAAGACAGACAAGTGAGTGCTAAGCTCACCCAGCTCCCAGTAGTATGGTTTCAGGTACACCCTGAACGAAACACGTGTCTCACTCTCAAACTCCGGAGCATCCACGCTCAAAAGCAAGTCATTTGCAGCCAAAACCTGTGAATTTACAAATCAATACTGGGTTACAATGCATTAACCAATTTGACAATTACAGGAATGATATACCCTAAGCAACAAAGTTATTACATAAATATCATGTTTTCATTACATATTTAAAATTTCACTACCAGCAAATTGTTGAGGAGGGGTATGCAGAATTTAAACATGGACATTAAATTGCTAACAAATTAAAAGTCAAAAATGGTTAACTTTATTGTTATGTTAAATCATTAGGACTAGTTATTGGTGGGTTAGTTAATAAATCAAACTGAAGTGAGCTTCAACATTATAAACTGCTAATGTAAAATAGACACAAAATGGCCAGCACTGTATCCATTATTTGAACAACAGTGTTGTGATTGGAAGACAGTAAAGTTAAAATCGCAAAATATTGTGTCACTGGAAAACTTGCGACGTGGAAGTCCAGTATGAAGCACTACCAAGCAAATGACAAAGAAACTAAGTCAGAGTGGCTAACAGTATCCTTATAACAAATACCATGACACTTCAACTTTTCAATTTATTCTGGTACTATTTCCTGAACTTCCATGGAAAAAAACATTATGACACTTCAACTTTTCAATTTATTCTGGTACTATTTCCTGAACCTCCATGGAAAAAAACATTATGTGTTGCTTCCTAAAGAAAATATATTTTTTTTATGGGTATCACTTCTTGTTTGCTTGTTTGCTTTTCTATGCAGTATCGTATATTTATAAAAAATAAGTATATAGTACAATTAACACATGGGAAAAGGTGACGAGAGGTAAAATACTAACTTCGCAGGGCCAGAAACAAGGTCATAATACAATGTATAAATTCACTGAGAACTAGAAGACGACACTTTCCAAATTATTAATTCAATTAATATTTATTTGCAAAATCTTACACATACACAGTGGCGGATTTACCAGCAGGCTGAGTAGGCTGGAGCCTAGGGCGGCAGATTTTAGGGGCGGCAAATTTGGGGCCAAATTTTTTTTTATGTCTTACAGAAATTAAAAAGATTCATATTTATACACCTAAATGTTATTAGGTCCACACAAACAATTCAAAATGTAATATGGTTCACTACTTAGATAAATTATTCTACAATTTGCATAGTCGCGTTTGGTTGCGACATGGGAACGAGTGAAATGACCGTTCGCTAAGTGTGTGTGGCCGAATTGACTCCACGAGTGCAGCGCGGCGCGGCCGCCGCGGGAGCCGAAACGGGGTTGTGCTGTTGTAGGCATACACCGCGTGCTGGATACGAGTTCGAGAGAGATAGATATAGAGCGGCGGCCGGCGATACAAACGGGGAAGTCCCGTCCCGCATTTACTTTTTCTGGTTGGGTGCTGTAATTTTTCAAAGTGTTTCGTGGATTGTATGAATAATTTCATAGCATAATATCACCGGTGCGTAGAAACTTATAGTAGGTAAGTAATCATAATATATTACAATAAATCATCCGTAACAAATCAGTAAGACGTAATTTAACTTGATAAATAACTGTTCCGGAAGCTATGCAAAGAATTTTCGATTTTTTTGGTTATATCATACTTAAATACATTTCTTGTACTTATGTCAATGTCTGAAGTCTGAACAAAGGATGTACGAGAAATAAAACTCCCAATGTAATCTTTTTTATTTCAGTTCTTGGAATCCAAGAAATTGTTAGAATGAGTGATGGNGAATGGGTGATGGTAGAAACCGACTTAGTGGAGCAGAGTATAAAAAGAGGGCAGAAATGAAAAAAGAAGAACAAGAACATTTTATAGGTAAAACAATAAAAATTGACAGTTTTTTAAAAGTGGAAGTGGCAGAAGTGTTGAAAGACCAGGAACTTCAACAACATGCACTGACACAATACAATCTGGAAAAGATGAAACGGATTTGAACTCTGCGGCCCAACAACAACAGTCATCTGTTGAACCATCTACTTTTGAAAAAACAGATATTTATGTTTTTGGCGTAGAGGCGGTAGAGGAATCATCAATAAGTATAACAATTGAAGATGCGTATCAGAATCAGACGTTAAGTAATGACCAAGTGCAAACAACAGTAAATCTAAACAAAGATCCAGCTTTATGGGAAATCAACGATACCTTAAGGGAGATTATCGCAAGGTACGGCTTCGATCAAAACAAGTCTTGTGACTTCTCTAAAAGTGAAAAAATATATGCTGATCAGCGTCGTTTCTTGCCAGTGAGTATCTTCCAAAGAAAAATGAAAAATAATGAAGTGAATGACCGAAATTGGCTGGTTTATTCTGAAAGTAAAAGATCTGTATATTGCGGGCCCTGTTTGGCATTCGGTCCATTGGAGAATAAGACTCAGTTTGAGAACAAAGGATTTAATGACTGGAAAAATGCAGAACACCGAGTAGCTCAGCATGAAAACTCTGCGCGTCATAAATCTAGTATCCTTAGTTTGAAAGTTAGAAGTGAGATTGATGGCCGACTCGATAATTTACTGCATGTCCAGATTGATGAAGAGATTACTTATTGGAGAAACGTTCTGAAGAGGGTTGTTGCCGTATTGAAGTGACTGTGTTCAAGAGTCCTCGCTTTCAGAGGAAAAAATGAAAAGTTTGGTGATCCGCATAACGGAAATTATTGTATGATTTTGGAACTGTTAGCTGAATTTGATCCTTCTTTAGCCAGTCATATTGAACGATTTGGGAATCAAGGATCTGGAAGTACCAGTTACTTATCAAAGACCGTTTGCGATGAGTTTATTCTCTTGATGGGTCATAAAGTCTTAAAACACACTGGAGACAAGATCAGAAGGGCGAAACATTTTTCCTTGATCATCGATTCAACACCAGATATAGCACATGTGGACCAACTTACCCTCGTCATTAGATAAATTTTGGAAATAGGCGAACCATGTGAAAGATTTATCAAGTTTTTGCCCTCAGTGGGACATAAAGCTGAAGAAATGTTTTCTGCCATTATTTCGGAACTCAAAACACTGGGCATAAATATTGAAGACTGTCGTGGACAATCATATGATAATGCCGCGAACATGTCTGGTGCGTACAATGACTTACAAGGTCAAATTCAAAGCCAAGCACGTTTTGCTTTTTTCGTTCTTTGCTCTGCCCACTATTTAAATTTAGTGGCAACTGCGGCTGCTGAATCTTGCACAGAAGCTTGTCGCTTCTTCATGTTGCTTCAAGAAATCTACTTTTTTTTGTAAGTTCGACACAGCGCTGGCAAAAATTAATGACTGAAATCGGGAAAGGGAAAACGCTAAAGAGAGTAAATCTTACACATTGGTCAGCTGGAGAGGACGCATGTAGAAGTTTGAGAGAGTGTTAGCACGAAGTACTTAAAACTTTGGAATCAATCAAGGATGATTGTACCAAAAAGCCTGTAACGCAAAACGAAGCGACGGGAATACTTTTGAATTTAGAAAAACTGGAAACGGCGGTGGAATGTTGTGTGGAATGTTTTTTTGGAAAGAATAAACAAAGTGAATGTTCAAATTCAGGCTTCTACCGTAGATTTGCTCACTGTTGCCGATCTTTATGAATCTCTTTGCAAGTTTTTCGTAGCTGAACGAGAAAATTTTAAGTAGTTCGAACAAAAGGCGATGGAATTATGCGTGTCGAAGCAGTATATAAAAGACATGGGAAAAATACAACCGAAAAGCAAAAAAATTACGATGAAACACCCAATGAAGAAATGAGAATGACTGCGACTGATACTTTCAGGGTTAACACATTTCTCGTCCTCATTGATAGACTCGTATCCGAATTAGAAAAAACGGCAGGAGGCCTACAACAGGTTTAATGAAAAGTTTTCATTTCTAACCAAAATGAGTGAATTGTCATCATCAACCCTTGCGGAAAAGCCCTTTTTCTTGGAAGAAATGTATCCTAATGATTTAGAGACTGACTTAGTGTTCAAGAATGCATACAATTTCAATGCCACCTTTCTTCTGGAAGAATTTTGGTAAAACCAGATTCTGGATCATTGAAAAGTCTTTCTTCGTTCCTGCGAAAACTGAATTTGCAAAACGTTTATCCAAACTTGGATATAGCAGTTCGCATGTCTCTATGTACACCAGCGACAAATTGTTTGGGTGAGAGAAGTTTTTCTTGCTTAAAACGGGTGAAATATTATNGTTTTTCTTGCTTAAAACGGGTGAAATATTATCTAAGATCTACGTTAAGCCAAGAAAAGCTACACGTTGTAATGACGCAATATTCTGAATTTTTCGGGACACAAGTGTAAAATTCTTTCGTGTTTGTGAAGCTTTGGGACAGCTTCGTATTATTTTTATCGTGTTTCAAGTTTAAAGCCGTGGTGGCTCGTTTCCCGTGTTTATCAGGCAGACGTGTGCATTTGTAGGTTAAGGGGCGGACGTCTGCGTGTTAAGTTTTTATCAGGAGTCCTGGTTACAGTTTTCGTTTCGAACTTTGGAGTTTTTGAAACCTCAGCATTATTTAGTTCCTTCGGCGCAGTTTTAATATGTCAACAAGTTTTTGTGGACGGCGAGGTTAGTTTATGTTGACGGCGCGGCAGTCGATAACGTGTTGAGCGCGGGACACGTGCAGTTGTGATGACGCTGCTGACAGATGCCGGATGCAGTGCGCTTATCGCAGGAGTAGTTCGTACGGAGCAGTTAGATAACGAGGGAGAGCGTACGTGGCCAGGCCGTTATCACAGGAGAAGGGGGGCGATAGGCCAATATATACTGGTGGTGCCTATCGCCTTAACCATAAAGTAATCAACTGCTGAAGAGGACGCGTAGGGCGTGTGACGACGCATGAGGCGTGAATAATTTAACCCACACCGGCAAGCACCCGCGACCGTTAATTCTTTTCAAATCATTTATTTTCAACTTAAACTAAATTCTGTCTACTTATTTCCGCCGGTGTGGGGGGTCGTTAGGGTGCCAGGAGGGAACGAGCATCCCTCCTGCCTTCTTAAATTAGTCTTGCGATGCAAGCTTTGAGACATTAACATAAACGGTAAACCACTGTGACGCTGTTCTGTACGTGGATATTTATCTGAACGGTTTGTACTCTGCATACTGGACATTCGTATGTGAACTGTGTCATTCAAAGAATAAATAAAGTATATAACAAACAAACTTCGAACTTGAACTTTCTTTCATAATCAACGCACATCCAATGGTACTGAGTCTCGTGTTTCTACCCCGAGCAAGCCGAGGCAAGTAAACAGTCGACAGTGTAAGCGGCGAAAAGTTACAAGATGGCGCCCAACTGTGCGGCATTATAAATAAATTCTAGTGTGAAAGTCACCTCAAAAACGAAATATTACAACGTCTTAGCTCTTTTGTGCATAGAGTCAGAACTAATGAACAAGATTTCATGCCACGATATAATTGATGATTTTGCCAATAGAAAATAGCGCAAAAAGGTACTGTAAAACTTTCATAACTCAATTAATTGAATTTCGTCGACATCATCAGCCGGATTGTTACCAGATAATTGAATATATTGTTTTTAAACTGTAAGTAAGCGCAATAAAAATTATTTAATTACGTTTACCAAATGTACATTATTGTGTAAGTAGTATTGAGGCATACCTTACCCCACCTTATTAGTAGTACATGATTGAGCTTTTATTAGCTCAGAAATATACCCAAAAACTATTTCTTGTGCAATCTTAACTAAATTGTTGGGTTGTAAAAATAATCTAGAAACTGACACATCGATCCCCTAGTTCACAATCATACTAATTATGAGAAAAAGGTGGTGTAATTAGGACGATAGTGCACAAATCATAAAGTTACAATTTCATCGACAAAAAAATTGTAATTAATATGATTATGAACTAGAGTATCCAATTGCAGAGGTCGGTAGGGGTGGCAAAATTTGAATAGCCTACTGGCGGTAAATGTGTAAATCCGCCACTGCGCATACACCTAAAATAATATTTTCCACTATATCAATTCTTGCTGTATCAACCAGAAAAAAGTTCAGTCAAAAAAATATGTATTTGTAAAACACACAAAACAACAAAATATCCCCAGCCTTATAATTTTCCTACTAAGGCAGAAAGAATAAACTAAAATAACGCCTATAATTCAGGACATGGCATATGCAGAAGTGCTAGAATCCAAAATTTATACTATTACTTTTCTAGAAGTGTACAATTTCCTGACTTTTTACGATTGGTAATGTTTCATGAGAGTAATGATGGACAATCTATAACATGTACTGTACTCTTGTTTTGTTTACATTCTAAATGTAATATCACATTACTAATGTTGTGAAGGAGAACAAAAATGTGTGCAGCGTATTATTTGCGTCACTGTAGTTGTAAAGCAACCATGCTAAGAGTATGACACGTGCAACAATGATGACGTAATGCGCAGTAGGGGCAAGTTATGGCGGCTGGACAGTTTCACCTCTCTTCCCACCACGGGAGAGAGGTGAATGGAGGGGAAAGGGGTACCGAGGAATGGGTAAAGATACAAACATTTTGTGATCGGGAAATGGCATCACAAATCCGCAAATTTAATTGTTTCAACGCAATTTCAAAATTTTTTTAAAAATGGCTCTAACCTTACCTGAAACCAACTTATCCGTAGCTGTGCTCATTCATTACTCAGAAAAATTAATAGGCCATATACCGTATTCACACGAATAAAAGACTATATTTAGTTCCAAATTGTCTGTTGCTGGTCTTTAATCCAGCCGCGCAGATATTTCAAATTATTGCGAAACCACCTGACAAAACCACCACTAAAATATTGGTACAAGTATTAAATATGCATAAATGGGTCAGTGCATTACATTACACCGTAGGCTGTTATATTTGGTTAGGTGGCGTTTACCAAAGATACAATTGTAACATGGTGATAAACTAAACATCTTGTGATCTAGAACAGCTACATGATCACCAAAATGGCATCATGTCTGTGAACACGAGTGATCAAAGTTGTTTGACGAGCAACTTTAGCGCTGACGTTCAACATTCCCAGAGTGAATACGTCTGGGGTTGTGAGTACGAGATAGTAGCTGTATTTGTGTCTTCTAATTTATTTTTCTGTACTTTGTTTACTCCTGGTCAAAGCCGTTTTCCGGTTTTGTATAGAACTTATTGGTAAATGAGCACGTGTTAATTACACATAAGTGACCACATTGAAAAAAAAAATTCATCAGCATCGCAACTAAAAAAATTGGAACATCGTAATTATGATGCGAATTTTAAATGGTGGTTTGGTATCCAAAAATGCATAACAATTGTACTGCAGCCAGGCATTTTTCCACTACTGAAGCAAATGTTTGTGAGGATCATTCTACTGTGGGGAGTCTGATTCAAGTGATGAATAATTGACACAGAACAGTTTTTTTTAATACTACATTCTTTTCTATTTCTAATACATACGATTTGATGACTGGCAAGATTTTACTAATTTTACTCTCTGTCTCATGTAACTTGGCAAGATTTTGACAGTTCGACGAAAGTAGTGCCATTTGTTTCCTTTTCGTTTATGTATCCTTTCGCCATCAGCTGGTGCATCAAGAGGAGGCTGTATTTTTTATCAACACGCTGTCAGCTAATCCACTTGCCATTGTACCGTAATGCTAAACAAATTTTAAGGTAATTATATACTGACATCTGTCTAAAAAATTCACAGGTTATAAAAGTAAAAATATAAAACCTTGCAAAAAAATTAAATATTTGCTGAATCTTTTAATTCATCCGAGACTGAAATTATAGTTCTTATCACACTTTGGACGTTACAGCTAATATGTTAAGAATTGAAATAAAAATAATTTTGGGAACTTGCTTGACAGTGCACTTTCATTCGCCAACTCAGCAACAGCAAAGAGGGCGGGAGAAAAACATGGTGTATAATGGACGTAGATGTAACAATTACCGGACCAAAGGAAATATTAAACAAAATCGCTGTACACGGAAATACATGTTACTTTAAAAATTATACAGAGCTCGCGTAAAAATAAAACCATTGGTATATGTTTGTAAATTTGTTATTTTACACAAGACAGCTATATTTTCCTGGCTGGTTAGTGCTTCAGGAGAGAGACAGATGGTGCGCATGCAATGACGCTACCCTTTTGTGAAGCGAATGCGTTTCTCAACAGATGGCAGCACTTGGCCTGCCTCCTGATCCAGTCATTTTAAAAGTTGACTTTTCTCCTATTACTGGCTTGAAACGACACGTGTTTGAAATATATTTCTTCAAATTATTTAAAAAAAATAATTAAACAATACCCTGTAATATTTCTGTAGGCTTTTGGAATTAATATCAAGCATGTATGGCAAGCATGGATGGAGAGTGGTGATAGGACGTGAAAAGATCTTCCAAGGTTTAAGTTGTTTAATTTTATTACGGATCCTTTTAATGTGCATTTCATTTTGAACACCTATACATTATTACTTTAGCACGAAGTTTAGTTTGCAACATTAAAAACCACTGTTTTATGACCACGTAAAATAAAATATATCAATTGATCTACAAACTCTTTCTTATCCGCGTATTTTCTGCTTGTCTGATGTGCGTCGGCACTATACTCAGAATGGCCAAAGTAATATTAATTTTTCTTCGTTCGTGCATCAGCTGATACAGGGTTTTGTAAATGGCACGTTGTTTGTTTTGTATACATCAATTGGCCACTCACTGACTGTCAAAATCTCGCCAACTTAGAAGAGACAGACCATAGTTATATTAAAAATGAATTTCATGGGATATTTGACTTTTGAGTTTTTTTTTATCATCATGGCCTGTCAATAAGTATTTGTGGCAAAATGAATTTTCCTCATTAGCAAACAGCAAATGTAGGGAGTTGTCTTATATTCGGGTATTCGGGTGAATACGATACCGTATTTACCCACATACGACCCCCACTGTTTAGTGTGTATACAGTGAACATAGTGTACTGTATACATGAAGTAGGCCTATTTTTTAATGGATTATTGACAACCCTGCATACAGCAGGGAACTTCTGGCCACCTAGGTTGGCCAACCTGTTTTCTCAACTAGGAAACAACAGTCAATATGGTGTAGCCTTGTTAGGTAAGCAGATTGCTCTTGTTGCATTTTTTTTTTTTTTTGCTTTTATCGTTGCTGAACAGTGTAATTTTGTGCTATTTTAGTCATTTTGTTTGCAATTTGCATTGTTGACGCAAAATTTTGGTCCTCCGGACCGGCATTATTGTTAGAAATCGGCTTTTGGCTTGTTCGCGCGCGTAGTAATTGTGCAGATTACAAGTGTGTGAACTCATGAACTGTGTGAGTAACATATTGTAAACTGGAATTAGTGTGTTCAAGATTCAAGACCTAACTTACATCAGCGATCAGCAGACTGTGAAACAATGAATTTTTGCTAGTGTTTGTTCCTCAGGGTTTAACTAACAGTTTGGTGCACGTGGCCTGGCTTTTCTTTGTTTATAATTAGAGTTGTTCCGATACTTAATCTTTTTTAAATGTATCTGTATCAGGTATGGTATCGCGCGAATACATTAGTATCGGTAATACACAATCAAAACAGGTTATTGCTTTCTTTAGCCACAAAAATTATATGGTGTGGTATGTTTTACAATATTAATCAGCCCTGCCATTTTTTACGGAATTTTAAACCAACAAAAAGACCTGGATAAAGGCGAACATCACAGAATTTATATCACGCTACTCATGACTTGCTTACATCTGTTTACAAAAAAATGGCAAGAGTTCATAGATGTATATATCATGGACGCAAGTGGAAAATTTTCATTTCTCTGTGCTCTGGATGGCAATATTAAGAACTACAATCAATACCATTTTGAATATTTACGTTGACCTCTTGCAGCTGCACTGAGAACTATTCTGTAACCACCAATGTGTTCTCTAATCTTGCGCGTATATGTTTGGAATTTTTTTTGTTGCCAGTTATTATTATTACTGTCTGGCATGAAAAAAAACTATGACAAACTGAAATGTATGCTTTTTCCTAAACAAACATATTGTGAGCTGTTAAAAAATATTTTAAAAATAACTTTCACTGCTGGAAATAAATATTGCAGCCTGTAACTGTTGTAAAGTATTCATTTTCCAGATGGTGAGCTGCAATAAGATGCGCATAAAAACGTAAATAAATCAGAGGAACAATACATTACTACAAACGAGCAAGTGAAAAGACACAGAGTTGATAACAGCTGAAATCCGGTGTATGCAATTACAGTCTGTATGGACTATTGGTAAAACTTATTAAGTCTGCATCTGTGGTCACTAAATAATTGACGCTAGCAGACACGACTGCAAAAAAAATACTGAGCATCTGACTATCTGAGCATAATCCTGATTGTGTTTTGTTTATTGTGTTTTTACGCGTAAAATGCATTTTTTGGCACCCATGAACTGTTACAAACTGCGTTAAAATGTCTAGCGTGTGGAAATACTTTTCTAAAGACTTGACAGACGTAAGTAAAGCAAAATGCAACCAGTGTGGTAAAATAGTGTCTCGGGGTGGTAAAGATAAAAGCTGTTTTCCCTCAAATTTAAACAAGCATCTGACACATTGTGACGCACATCAAAATATGTAGAAAACTGCGAGCATAGAAACGAGCAAGAGAGGAGGGCATTGGTATTGGAGCATCAGCATTGGTATCGGGGGTATCGGCATTGGTATCGGGGTATCGGTATTGGTATCGGGTTATCGGCATTGGTATCGGGGTATCGGAAAACATGGTATTGGAACAACTCTATTTATAATCATTTGCAACGCTTTGTATCATCACTAGAGTGCACGTGGTTAGCATTTTTGTCACAAGATGTTTTGTTTGGAATTGTCTCGTATGATGTGTTGTGTACAGGTTAATATTTTTTCACATGTTTGTTTTTGTGTTTTTCTCGTGTATCGCCGATTGCCTTTGTTTTAGTGAGATGGGAAAGTAGTGTTTCTGTTCTCGCTAGCGGCGTTTTGCCCATCCTTTGTCTATTTTCCTTTGTTTATCAATTGAATTCAGTCATTGTTTTCTTGAAATGGCAGAAGTACAATTGGTGCTTTTGCATCTTCGCCTGGCCAAGAGTAGTCCTAAGTATGCCTACGATCTTGCACAAGTAGTCTCAAACGACCCGTCGAAGCGTAATTTGTTTGTTGCAACCAGTCGTGACCTACCAAAGGTTTACGAAAATTTTGATGCTGATTACATTACGGTAGAATTAGCTGCTGGTGAGACCAAAAATTAGTCTGTAGAGGTCGACCCGGACACACATGCTGCGTGCTTGGCAGATTTTGAGGAGAAGTACTTCCTAGTAATAGCTACTGTAGATGCCATAAATGATGTGTCAAAGGGAAGTGTACATGCTTGTGCTTCCCCAAAAATGATGGTATCACTGGTAGCCTTACCTAAAATAACTCTACTTAGCTTTGAGGGTGATCCCAGGCAATGACCAAATTTCTCCAGCCTGTTTGCCACATTTGTTAAAAATAATTATGACTTGTCCTCAGTAGAAAAATTGGCTTACTTGAAGACTGCACTGCACTGCAAACCCCATGGTATGATTCAGTCGCGTTGGATGCCAATTTCGAAATCGCATGGAAATTATTGGTCGATAGTTTTGAAAAATTGTTTCTTGTCAGTGTGCATGTTGAGGCCATGTTGCAGGCACCTTCAGCTTCAGTTGACTCGCCCACCTTGTTGCATCATCCATTGTGCATTTTGAATGAAAATTTGTCTGCGCTTAAGACCCGCGATGTGCCGGTTGACCAGTGGGATTTAATATTGTTACCTATTGTGTGCAAACAGTTAGACACTACTCTACAAACACAATGGGAGATGTCGCTGGGTACTGAATTGCCAACTCTGAAGGACTTGTTAGCTTTTCTTGAAAGCCAATGTCGAACCCAAGAGGCTGTTAGTTCAAGTACTGCCAAAAGGTCTAATACACAGGCTGTCAAGTCGAAACCTATACAGGCTGTGTATAATTGGAGACAATCCCGTAACCAAGCATCTTCAATATGCCTGGCAGGCTCTGTTCAAAGGGGATGCTGTGTATGTACCAAGATCCACAAGTTGTGCAAATGTCCAGAGTTTTGTATACAAAATCCAAAGAAGCAATTCTCTCTTGTTAAACAAAATGTGGTGTCTGAATTGCCTTCTCCACTCACACTGTTCCACTAATTGTCCATCATCGTCAGCTTGTAATCAGTGTGGGGCGTGCCACCATACCTTGTTACATTTCAAACAAACTGTTGTAGAGAGCAATTCACCAAATAAGTCAGAGGCTGAGTCTACTCAGAGTTCTGAACCAGTCTTCTGCAGTATTGTCTGCCATTATGCCTGATGTTGGTACTTTGACACCTGCTGTGTTGTTGTCCATTGCCCTTATTCATGTTCTTGATGCCTCCGGAACACCACAGGTAGCTCAAGTACTCTCTGACATAGCCAGCCGGGTGAGGTTCATCTTGAGGGTTGCATCCAGACTTGGTTTGACCTGGCATCGGACCCACCTCCAATTCATGGGTTGTTGAACACTAAAGTCGATGTTGCCAAATTGTTCACACCTGTTGTGATTACCCCTCGTGATTCTCCTGACTTGCAATTTGCAATGGATGTGTTTGTGCTTCCATGCATAACAAATAGTTTGCCTAGTGTCAAAATATCCCAGGAAGTGCGCCATTCTGTTGCCTACTTGAAGTTAGCAGATCCATCCTTTGACACTTCTGGGCCTGTAGACTTACTCATCGTTGCAGACCTATTTCCTCGACTCTTAACTGGAGGCAAGATAGATGGCTCTCCCATGGCACTTGACTCAGTTTTAGTGTGGATCCTTATGGGGTCAGGTTGCACCAGTACATCATTCACCCTCTTCGACAACATTTTGCATCTCATTGTTGATCTTGTCTCCATTGGAAGACATTATGAGGTGCTTTTGGGAAGTTGAGGAGTTCCCTCCAACAAAACATAGATCTGCTGATTAGGTGAAATGTGAGGACTTGTTCGCGGAAACTCGTAGCCGGAACGAGGCTGGCAGATATGTTGCCTCGTTGCCATTTCGCTCCCTAGAGCCTGAATTAGGGTCATTACGACCACAAGCACTTAACAGGTTGTTTCGTTTGGAAAAGCATCTTAATGGGGACACACCATTGAAACAGATGTACAATGAGTTTATGCAGGAATACCTAGCCCTCGGGCGTATGGAAAAGGTTCCAAAATCCCAATTGTCTTCTTTGCCAGCCTACTACATTCTACACCACTGTGTGATTAAGCCAGAAAACTCAACCACTAAATTACGTGTCGTATTTGATGCCTCCTCCAAAAGTTCAACTGGTGTATCGCTGAATGACACATTGCTAACGGGACCCAGTTTGCAACGGGATATCATTGAGGTACTTCAGAAGGTTAGATTGGATTAAGTGGTTTTTACAACTGATATCAAAAAAATTCATCGCCAGATTGTTGCATGTCCTAACCATCACAATTTTCAGCGCATTATTTGGCGCTTTGATGATGATAGTCCAGTGGAGGACTACCGACTGAAGACAGTGACGTATGGGGTTTCTTCGTCCCTGTACCTAGCTATTGGAATCATGCAGAAATTAGCTGAGGATGAAAGGGGCAGATTTCCTGCAGCTGCTAGTGCCCTTCACACTGATATGTATGTTGATGATGTGGTCACAGGGTCTTCTTCTGTCTAGTCGGCCTTAGCCCTGCAACAGGAATTGATTGCGCTACTTGCTACAGGGCGGTTTAAACTGAGAAAGTTTGTGAACATCCATCGAGCTCTCCTTGACTGGCTGCCTTCAGATGATGTTGAAATCCCAGGGGCACATTCCTTGGACCAGGAAAGTCATGTTGTGAAGGTTTTGGGACTGCAGTGGGACCCCAGTGCAGGACCCCAGTCTTTTCCTACAAGATCCAAATTCCAAAAGGGCCACAAAGAGGAATATCTTGTCAGATGTAGCAAGAATCTTCAATCCTCTTGGGTGACTATCTCCTCTTTCTATGTTTTCAAAACATCTGATTCAACTTATTTGGTTAAAAAAAATCTTGACTGGGGTGACGAGCCACCACCTGATAGTGTAGAAAAGTGGACTTGTTTCAACAGTGAACTGCATCTTCTCTGTTACTGTTCCTAGAAAGATCACTGGTCCGGTTCACTCAACTTACAAACTGCATGACTTCTGTGACAGTTCAGAGAGCGGATGAACTGTGAGAACTATGATGCTAGCATTGTCACTTATCTGTCGGCTGGTAAATCAAAGGTTGCACCAGTCACGACTCAGTCATTGTCCCATCTAGAGCTCTGCAGTGCCCTGTTGTTAGCTCGATTAATCCATCATGCGTTGGAAATGTATGTCACTGCCTTTACCTTCTCATCCATCCATTTATGGACGGAGTCACAGGTGGTTTTGTCATGGATTGACTTGTCACCTCGTCAGCTGAAGACATTTGTCGCAAATAGAGTGAGTGAAATACAGGAGCTCACCAGATTATCCTGGTGGAGGCACGTACCTTCAGAGTGCAACCCAACTGACTGCGCATCTCGTGGTCTCCTACCTGCTCAGCTGATAAATATCCTTTATGGTGGACAAGTCCGTCATTGTTGCGGCAACCTTCTGAGCAGTAGCCTGTAAGTCATACCAGCAAGATTGTGGTCTTTAATGTTCTCGAGCACAAGGTGAAGTCTTTGGGTACTTTTGTGCCATTGGATAGTTGAGACGCTGATTGCACGCTTTAGCAGCCTGGCCAAGTTACTTTGAGTCATGGCCTTTGTACTAAAGTTTGTCCATAAATGTCGTGTCACTGGGTCACGTGTGATTGGGAATCTGAGTCCTCAGGGGTTGGAGAATGCTTTGCAGGTTCTGTTGTAGGGTGTGCAGTCTATTGCCTTCCAGGATGAGCTTGCTGCTTTGAGAAAAGGTCAGTACTCTTCTTCTCAAATTCGTAAACTTTCCCCCTTCATAGACAAGACTGGTCTGCTTAGGGTGGGCAGGAGACTCCACAATTCCAACCTACCATTTGAGCAAAAGCACCCTGCATTGCTGCCCAAATCGCACCCATTGACAACTTTGATCATTCAGCATTATCACGAGACTAATCACCACCCTGGCCACCGTACTCTGCAAGGTACACTCCGGGCACAATTTTGGATCCTGTCAGACAGACATGCTATTAGCCGGCTTTTACGTCATTGCTTGCAGTGTTGGAAGGTGAGACCATCCTCATGTACACGAGTTATGCATACCTGCCAACTTTAGGAAATGATAATAATTAGGAAGATTTTGTAAACACAATAAAATTATTAAATTTTTGAATAAAAATTACACTAAACAATGCAGGCTTACCATACATAGAACAACTTAACATGAAAAAGACCCATTACGCTTTACTACAATAATAACATTACTAAAAAACATAATATGTTAATATTTCATTACCTTTCCACTTTCAGTGGAATGTGAGACGAAGTATCAGAGCACAGCAATTTTAAAGATGTAACTAGTGCCCGTAGCTTTCTCTAAGACATCTGCCATGCGTTGTTAGCTTAATTGGTTAAATTTGCACTAAAATAATGTACTAAAACTATTTTCCTACTTAAGTTAGAGCACTATGGAGTCATAGAACTATTTTCTATTTTTGCTATGTTGTTGTATTCTGCTGTTTATGTTGAAGTGGAACACTGTGGTTTTAAAGAAGCAGCTGTGGCTTTCTCTGCACTAAAATTTTGTTCATAACATAAGCCCGATTTCCTGCATTTGTCGCAGAAATTCGTCGCATTTGTGTCATTAGACATGGAGGATCTGAACTGGGTGCTGTTTTTTTCCACCAAACTGAAAATACANGTTGTTGTATTCTGCTGTTTATGTTGAAGTGGAACACCGTGGTTTTAAAGAAGCAGCTGTGGCTTTCTCTGCACTAACATTTTGTTCATAACATAAGCCCGATTTCCTGCATTTGTCGCAGAAATTCGTCGCATTTGTGTCATTAGACATGGAGGATCTGAACTGGGTGCTGTTTTTTTCCACCAAACTGAAAATACGCTCGCATTCTGCATTGCTGTGTGGAATGGACAGGATGGACAACATTATTCTACATATCCTATTGTATTTTAAAATNGCTCGCATTCTGCATTGCTGTGTGGAATGGACAGGATGGACAACATTATTCTACATATCCTATTGTATTTTAAAATGCCATCAACACCACGAATTCTGGATAACTTGGCTCACTTAACATCATCACTATCTCCTGTAGCACTAAGGGCTGAAATGTCGTCTATCTGAAGAGTTGAGAATAGTTTTTTAGTTTCGTCCATAGCTGCATCCCTAGTTTCACCTTCTTGTGCAGGCAAAATCAAAGGAAACAAATCCACAAAGTAGCAAACAGAAGAAAAGTTGGCATTGTCGAGATTGCTCACTCTTGCCACAGCTGCATTTTTTCAAGACTTCATTTTTTATGGGGAATTTGTGAACAATGTTAGTCACATGCTGTAACAAAATAAGTCCTGACAGATGCAAAGAAAACTACTTTTTCCTTTTCTTCAAGTGCTTTCACAATGTTTGATGCTTTACATCGTATTATTAATTCGGTGTCATCTTTCTGATTTTGAATAGGGTGTAGTTCACTTCAAATAATAGCAACTTTTTACAGCTTTTGCCTTCACAAAATTTGATAGCAATGCTTTTAGAAAATCAAGCAACAGTTCTCTCAAAATATGGATGTGTGGAGATGCTGACTGAAGAATTACATTCAGTTTTTAAAATGTTGGGATGACACCTAGTAGAAATTCACAAAATTCTTTATTTAGGTCAGAAGAAAGGAACATAAATAGTTTTTCTTCCCGATTTACAAAAGGACTTGTATTCTTCAGAATAGGAGCATTGCTGTTTGCTGATGTCAAAGTAATTCTCTTTTTGCTGGAATCAGTAGCAGAACACAAATTATTCCTTTTCTCATTTAGGTTTTTTTGACATATCCCATCAGAGGTTGAACAGGATGATGATTGTAGTTTGGGAATTTTGTAGGAGGTGAGACTCAAAGATGAAGGTTTCTCATTTGCAACCTCTCCCTTGAAGAAACTAAGCAATGGTTCCCACTGTTCAAAAACCCTCAACAAATTTCTTCCAAGAGAAAGCCATCTTGAACAGACATGCTTGAATATTTTCTTTAAAATGGAGCTCTTGAAATTTTTGTAACTTTTTTTTCCAAATAATAAAAAATGTCCACAAGAATGTCATTAATTTTTACTGGCAAAGAAGATACAGCCTTTTCTGCAGATAAATTTATCAGGTGACGCATGCAACTAATCACAATAAGCCCAAAGTGTTTCTCTTTCAACACTGCTGCAACACCCTTTTACGGCCAACCATTACAGCTGCATTATCTGCACAAAAGCCAAGCAGTGTTCAACGGGAATGTTATTGCATTCAAGCTATTCAAGCACTACATTACCTGTATTTCGTCCAGTAGAATCTCCTTCCAAGGCAGAGGTAGAAAAAACAGAGTTCACAATTTTCTCCTGAGTATCATCGTAAAACGTCACTACAACGGGATACATTTGAATTGGTGTCATTACTTCCATCAGTTGAAACAGAAAACGGTGCATTCTGCAAACATTTTACTACACTAGATTTTGCATCAGAAGTCATTTCCTTTACAATTGCCGAGGTTTTTGTACGACCACATCCATACTTCTTTGCAATTTCTGAGTCAGGGAACATTTTTTTTAAGTAATAAACCTGCATGATCTGCGGCAGTTAGGGGAATGTTGTACTCTACCAAAAATTAAGTAAACAAGCATTCTACTAGTGTAACGTCCAAATCGGCATTTCCAGGTTTTGCAAAGAACTTAGAAATCTTCTGATTTTCTTCCTGGCACTTTATGTTAGCGACATGCTTTGCGCTTTTAACGTGTACACATATATCTGTTTTCCCACCATGTGCAATGTTTATGTCGCATCGACATATACTACAAAAGCCAAACCTATTGCCCTTGTTTGATTTTATAATACATGGAAACTCTACACGTATGATTCCAGGAATGTCTGGTAATAATACTGCTTTTTTCTACTCATCTTTAGTTTTAAGCTTTGCAGAGTTGACAATAAGTAACCTATCAATACCTCACAAAAACATGGCCGGCAAGAGACAGAATACATACCACATTGTAATCACAGTCCATATGTGGTTACATACAGCTTTTATCGCACAAAGTATTAAAATCCTTTAACACACGTTACAACTAGACTTCAAATTGAAACAGTTCATAGTAAAATCAATGTCCACAAGCATTCTTATTCACAAACAAATCCGGTAGCTATCAAAAACTCCACAGACGAAAAAATGCAACTCCAACAAACAATAGATATGCGAAAATCGATTGTCGCCCTCTCGTAACGAGATATCTTGGATGGAGGCAAAATCAGTATCAATCTATATTGTCACAACACTACGATTTCCGTGTTTTAACGTAAAATAATAGCAAAAATAATTTTTCACTGAATTAACTAACCAAAAATCTGAAGAATTTACATATTTCCGGAAAACAGTATATGGCAGGTTTTTCCAGAAGACTTCCGGAAAAATCGGAAAGTTTGGCAGGTATGCTATTGTGATGGTATAAAATATGATGTGCAATTAAATGTTAAATTTTACCTCATATTTAAGTGTCTGCACTGCAGTCGGGTAGTAATCATGTTTTTTAGAGTATATAAATGACACAAACTTGTGTAAGTTACCTCTAGGTATTTAACACTGTTTATTTACATTTTAGTGACCTTCATTAGGCCTGTAGGTTATGGCCAGATGTAGAACACAGTTTCTACTTTGTCTCAATTTTGTCAAGCATTCATAACATTTAAAACCAAAATTAATTAAACATTTTTAAGGCACCAAAATGGGTGTTTTAAATAGGTGGATCAGTAATTATATGCACAAGGAGATCCACCAAATTATTACCTGGGTTGGATTATCTACTAAAATATTATTTAATGTTTGTATACATTTTTACTTATACTATATTGTTTTTTCTCCCCCTGTAATACAGTTATAAAGACTTAAATCCCATTTGTTTAATCTTAAGTATAGAATTTTTCTTATTTGTGGTATATTGAAAATTGAACAAACAACATAGTACTAGCCAAAAAATAAATTAGAAATTTTGTAAAATCATAACATTAGTGAATCAAAAAGGTGTGGGCTGTGCCCGAGGTCATTTACAACTGTTTTCTGAACAGCAAGTACACTGCCGTGTCGTTGCTAACTACGCAGACAATTCATCATGCTGTGGAGATNACAACTGTTTTCTGAACAGCAAGTACACTGCCGTGTCGTTGCTAACTACGCAGACAATTCATCATGCTGTGGAGATGACAGCAATGCGTCAAACTGGGGAGTCCACGTGGAACGCTAACAGTAGCTTAGTTAGAAAAAGTTGACGTCTCTGTGGTCATCACGACTCAACACACATCANTCCACGTGGAACGCTAACAGTAGCTTAGTTAGAAAAAGTTGACGTCTCTGTGGTCATCACGACTCAACACACATCATTGGCTAAGAGCACATTAGATGCACCACATGAGAGCATCAAATGATGTATGGTCAGCATAAGAGCTTGAGCTATTTTTTTAGACGATAAGGGTCTCTTGCGTGTGGGTGGGTGGCTGCAAATCAAGATGAGGATTTTCAAGTGCATGAAATACTTCCACTTCAAGGCCAAACACACACAGCCTGTCATGGGGAATCTTCCTGCTGCTCAAGTTCAACCCCAAGACCATTTTTGCACGTCATGAAATATACTGTGTACCATATAAGAAGGCCACATTATTGACAGTTGACAATCGCAGTGTCTTTTCGTTTATGTATCCATTCGCCATCAACAGGCGTGTCAAGAATAGGCTTTGATGTGGCGAGTCAGCGCGTCCAGGAGGTGCTGCTCCGTGTGGCAATTGGTGAACTGCTTGGGTGGCGCTGCATTCGTAAACGGAGCTTGGTGGACGTGTGTAGGGTCGTTCGTAAACGCGGTACACAAAATATATGTTACTTTAAAAATTATACAGAGCTCGCGGGAAAATAAAATTATTTGTATATGCGCGTGAGTACGTTATTTTAAACAACAAAACTATAATATTTTTCTGGGTGTAGTTCGGGATATGGATAACAGATGGCATGGAAGGGCATATTGCAAATGATGGTGCGCTTTTAACTCACAAGATGGCAGCACCTGGTTTGAGAGTCTGGAAACTTTGGATTTTTTCGTCACATTTGGATACGTATCGTTTTATTGTGCATCTCATTTTGAACACCTATACATTACTATTTTATCACGAAGTTTCGTTTCTAAAACTAAAAACTGCTGTTTTATGACCACGTAAAATAAAATGTATTAATTAATCTACGAACTCTTTCTTATCCGCGTATCTTCTGCTTGTGTGATGTGCTTCGGCACTGCTCTCAGAATAGCCAACGTAATATTAACTTTTGTTCGTTCGTGCATCAGCTGATACAGGATTTTGTAAATGGCAGGTTATTTGTTTTCAATATATTAAGTTGCCACTCACTGACTGTCAGAATGTGTGTGGCCTTCTTATATGAAATGAACTATAACATCTCTAAAATACACCTACAACCTACAGAACTTAACTACAATGGACTGTAAAATTTTTAATTCTGAATTTATCCCTTACTTAATTTTTAAAATTACGTTTGAATTTTCCAACAAACTTGCTATAAACAGTGATATTTTTAATATGAAGAAAATTACCTACTTGAAAAATTTTAATCAATACAAAATGTATCTCATTTAATAAACATCAAAATGTTGCTACTGTATTTCCTTATGTCTAAGGGTAAAATAAGTAGTAATTATGCAGTTTAATTATTTTTTAATTTACCTAAAGCCGTGACAGAATCAACCACTGCCATACTATAGTCGGTTCATGACTGGAAGAGACTTTCTTGAAGCCCTGCTTAAGATCTACTTTCAAGCCCATTTCGTATCCTTCTGCCAAAGGGTAAACAAACATTGCCATGTGGCAGTCACATGGCAATGTTTACATGCAATGTTTACATTCCACTGTGTGTGTGTACATGTGTTCGTACATGCACGTACCCATCATAAAAGTAATGTATATATTATTAATGGATATTCCACAAGCGTAAAGTTTTTAATCTTGAGAATTTCACACAAAAGAATATGTGATGCAAGCGAAAAACATTTCATTACATAAACCCAAAATGTGAGTATTAAAAATTAGATGTTTCGTGTGTGTGTGTGTGTCTGTCTCTCTGTGTTTTTGTGTCTGTCTCTCTCTCTCTCTCTGTATAGGTTTGATTTTGACTGGGGGATTGGGTGGGGGAGAAAAACTTTCACTTTGATTACATATTATAGACACAATACTTTGCAATGAAATGTGTCAACATTCAAGGAGTCCATCCAACAACATTAACATGGCAACGCCAATCTCTCATAAGCCCCCGGATGGCCGTACTGTAGAGAATTTGTGCGATTCTTGTTTAACCTAATATTTCATTTATCGGTTTTTTTATACTAATATCAGCTCTTTATTATTTGATTTTTCATAACGTATGACTTTAATTTGTGCTAACCTTCTCGTACAGATTCCTTTTGCTTTTGAAATCTGTATAAGAGATTACTCATAGTGCGTTCTAACGTGTTTAATATTTTTCAAATTTATTTCAGGTTTGCTTAAAATTTTATTTACTGTATTTTACGTTGTATGTTGCGGTAGTTTTTGTGTGCAGTCATGAGTTCTAGCAAGGTGAATAAAAGAGAAGTCACCAACGCCAACAGGACATCATTAACCTCACCGAATCGTTGTATTCACTAATTAGGCGAGGGGAAATGAAACCCTGCAACGTCGCGGAAAGAGTGGCAGAAATGTTGAAACTCTCCAAATCTACAGTGCTAAGGTATGTTAAAATATCTGTAGTATTAACCATTGCGTTTGCAAGTTGTGTGTGTTAAGATCAATTACGTTGGCCCACGAAATGTGTTTACAAGAACATAAAGAAAATTTGTTAATAACTTGATAACGTCGTCGAACGTTGTCTACGTGTATTTTTAACGTTTTATTTTGGTAATTATTAAGTTTATAGGGTTTCCTGTAAAAATAAAAATAATTCATTGAAAATCTTATATTTCCACTCTGCTAATGATGCAGAACACGAATATACGAGGGGCATTAACGTCCGACTAATTTCGTAATATGTGCCCACCTAACCTAACAGAACCTAACCCCACGATGAGTGAATCACTATTTTACATTTTTTAACTAACCTAGGATTGTAGGGTTATATAGTAACCAATACCTGCCACCTATTAAACTAACCTAAACTAACACACGGCAGAGCATATCACATTGTCACACATCATTTGTAAACAAACCCTTGTATGTTTTTGGTATCAGTAACTGTAGTTGACCCAGTAACTGAATTATGGTCCTTTTTAAATTATGCAAATTAGGTTGGCTATGTAGCACTGAAAGTGAAAAATATGACACTGATAATTTACAATAACTAAAAGACAATGGCTGTAGAACAGTGGTGTTGGGGAAATGCATTAATACACAATTGTTTTCTTAAAAGATTATGACTGCGATTTCATCGATTACGATGTCCTCTCATGTTTAGTGAAGTGATACAGATATGTTTAATAGTAGGGGAAGTTCCAGTTATATCGACTGTAATCTATTTAGTGACGTATAACAATGGCAATTAATGCCGCAATGTAACTTATAAATACAAAACAAGCTCCTTCTTCAGAATCTTAAAATGCACCATCTCTCCATAACCTATATAAAATTAATTGACTATAACAAACTCACTATAGAGGCAATTTTCCTTACCATTGTCAGTTGTCTTTATAATAAATTTCCACTGTATATATTGGGTTGTTTATGAAGAATCCCTCGCAGGGGTACACAAATTCCAACACAAAGTAGTTTTTATTTTTAATTACACATTGTAATACCACCTTTTGGTTAGGTGATTCATACACTCACATTTGAGTCTATATAACCCTACAATCCTAGGTTAGTGTAAAACCCAACAATCCTAGGTTAGTTTAAAAATGTAAAATAGTGATTCACCCATCGTGGGGATAGGTTCTGTTAGGTTAGGTGGGCACATGTTACGAAATTAGTCGGACGTTAATGCCCGTCGTATATTCGTGTTCTGCATCATTAGTGGGGTGGAAATATACCATTTTCCGTGAAATTATTTTTTTTTTTTTTTACAGAAAAGCCCCCTAAACTTAATAATTACCCAAATAAAACGTTAAAAAGACACGTAGACAACGTTCGACGATGTTATCAAGTTATTAACAAATTTTCTTTATGTTCTTGTAAACACATTTCGTAGGCCAACATAATTGACCTTAGCACACACAACTTGCAAACGCAATGGTTAATACTACATATATTTTAACATACCTTAGAACTGTGGATCTGAAGCGTTTCAACATTTCTGCCGCTCTTTCCGCGACGTTGCAGGGTTTCATTTCCCCTCGCCTAATTAGGGAATACAACGATTCGGTGAGGTTAATGATGTCCTGTTGGCGTTGGTGACTTATCTTTTATTCACCTTGCTAGAACTCATGACTGCACACAAAAACTACCGCAACATATAACGTAAAATACAATAAATAAAATTTTAAGCAAACCTGAAATAAATTTAAAAAATATTAAACACGTGAGAACGCACTACGAGTAATCTCTTATACAGGTATCAGAAACGAAAGAAATCGGCACAACGAGAAATAATAAAGAGAGGATATTATTAAAAAAAAAAAAAACCAGTAAATGAATTATTATTGGTTAAACAAGATAATCGCACCAATTCTCTGGCACGTGTGTCGACCACATCTCGCCAACAACACACGGAACGAAGGTTTGTAAACAAATGGCCGCTCTACTTTCACCTTGAGCGTGATCTTGTGAGTATGCAAGAAACATTGAAATCAAAGTACGTTAGCATCACGTCATTAATAATTGGTATAATAAGATACAAGTCTTTTCGAAACCCATTTGTAAGCGATAAATTAACCATTTCGTTAAAACTTTGGAACTATTTGCTCTCTTTGTGCTGGCAACCTAACGGCATAACTGTATCCGCGCTCGCCNGTTTTCAGAAACGAAAGAAATCGGCACAACGAGAAATAATAAAGAGAGGATATTAGTAAAAAAAAAATACAAAAAACAAGTAAATGAATTATTATAGGTTAAACAAGATAATCGCACCAATTCTCTGGCACGTGTGTCGACCACATCTCGCCAACAACACACGGAACGAAGGTTTGTAAACAAATGGCCGCTCTACTTTCACCTTGAGCGTGATCTTGTGAGTATGCAAGAAACATTGAAATCAAAGTACGTTAGCATCACGTCATTAATAATTGGCATAATAAGATACAAGTCTTTTCGAAACCCATTTGTAAGCGATAAATTAACCATTTCGTTAAAACTTTGGAACTATTTGCTCTCTTTGTGCTGGCAACCTAACGGCATAACTGTATCCGCGCTCGCCGCTGTTTGTAATGTTATATGCATGTAGCTAACGGCTAGGGTGTTTTTTCAAAGGTTGATTTTCAAAAGTTTCTTCCAGTCGTGAACCGACTATACCTTGTCCAATTGCATATTTTTTTTTACATACTACCAAAATATGTTCAGACATGTTATGAAAAATAAAGGTTTTATTATTATGAAATTCCAACTGAGAGAAAAACATAGTTTACAGGCTCCATACTATTCTCTCACTTCGCAAAATTATAATTACAGTGCTGTGACACTGTGAAATGAGTTAATATGGTTTGCTCTCAAATTTGCTTAAACATGTTTCCATACACCATTTGTCAGATTTGCAGCTATGTTTCAAATACAATTTTATTACAAGTATGAATTATTTTCCCAGTACTACTTTTCTGAATTACATGCTGTTTAGGTGTCAATCACGGCTTACACTAAGTTCAACAGACTTCTGGTTTTAGATTTTGCCCAGTGTCATACTTTGAAAAGATTTTCTGGGTATATTCATAAAATATACTTAGTATGTATGTGAAAATGTATTCAAGCAAAAATTAGTCAATGAAACAAAGGTTAGGTTGGTTTAACAGCTGAATACCTTGAGACATGCCTATTCAAGAGAAATGTTAAGTTTTGTTAGGATGTGCTGTTAATAAGATGTTCATGCTTTTGCAGCCCTTATTAGTTTTTCTTATTGTATTTAACGTCACAATTCCCTGATATTCAAGTCCAGACCCATTTACACTTGAAAGATAGCCTTAGGTTTTTACTACTTCTATAAACCTAAAAAAAGTTTTTGGAAATTATTTTTAGACCTTTTAGAGTACAATTTTTACCAATAATTCTACTAAAAAAAATCTAAGTTGAACACAAAACATTAACTGTTAAGCAACCAATACATGTGCAAAAACATAACATTTTAACGTTATGCAATTAACAGTGGGTGATTTTAGATGGAACCTATGAGGAACCACCATGCACAGAAGCACAACATGAAGAGGAAAAGCAGTTAAACATGTAGCAGAGATATGCAAGGATACAGTGAGCAGACACTGAGGCAGTACACACGCAACATAAATGTGGACAAGGATAACAAACGCTAACCACAACACACACTTTGAGGGGCAGGAAATAAAGGGACGAGCACAAGAAGTAAAACAGTTGCAGGTAACAAACACCACTGACTGTTCCAGTCGCATTGTTGTGCCACTGAGTGAATGACATTCCAATCAAAAATGCCGCCGAACATGTCCTCCAGCTGCTGCACGACATGCTTCTTCTTTAGTGGTTTGCCGAACTCCAAATCCACCGAACTCCTGCCAGCTGCCATTCCCTTGCAACACACAAGCCCTCGTTAGCACATTTACAGCTTCATCAACTTGTCAACTGACACAAATGATGTTCACAGTGTCATGCATTTACTAAATTTCCATTTCAAAGATGTTGAACATGGATTCCATTCTATTTATAACACTGTACAATGATAACACATTGACATATATGAGGACGGTCCACAGTGGAGATTCATTATTACAGATGCAGATCATGCTAAATGAAGACAACTGATCTGCTGTCCATTGCGTTGGTTCTGACTACTGAGACAATACGAGCTTGTCTGCAACAGACTTTAGCAGCATTGTAGCAGCAATGGTGAAAAGTTACTCGTTATCCTATGACCAACAAGTCAGTGCAGCAAATAAGTGTGTTGAAGTTTGACAATGACATAAAGTATAGGCATGGCTGACTTCTAATTGATCACACTATACCATGCACAAAAACATTTTCATCTCGTCAAATTCAGAAAAATAAACTGTAACCAAGATTTTTTATTACAAAACATTTTTTGCTCAATTTTCCTTTCAACATATCCTACCACTAAATATCAATAGTGAGATAGCAAATAAACAAAATTATTTATGTTCTGACAAATCTGCAACTAAAATGGGACAAGTAAAATGTGCTCTGTTGGGAAAAAAAAATGTATTACATAATTTTAGCCTAATTTAAATTGTAATGTCTGGAAAACACACGGCGAATTATTTCTTTTAATATACATCACCTGTGTCTCAGCACATATAACTCATTTTGTAATTACAAACGCAGTGCCCCAACTAGCCTAAAAATGTGAATCTACGTTATTTACACCTGACATATGTTTTACAGACTAGAAGCTTATTGAGATATTATATGGAATTCATGCAATTTTACAACTAAAGTATAGCATACTATTCCTAAGCAAGGATTAGCTCATTGTCCTTACCCCAAAACCCAAACCACATGCAATTCAAACCCACGTAAAACTGTTACGTAACATTTCTTATAATTTTCCATCTTATTTATATATGTTAAAGATCTAGGCCTGCCGTTGTTTTACATAAAAGACAAAATCAAATTTTAAAATTACAATAAAAATAAAATTATACTCTGGGCTTATGGGTTTGAGCAGTGCCAAACATTTTTCTTTTTGCAATGTTTTGACAGTTTATATTATAGTTGCCTCCATCAGGTAGTCATACTGACCTAACTGCCTTGCATATCCCATTATCTGGGAGGCTGCTTCTTGAGTGCCAGGTGATTTGCCAATCCTGGTAAGTCTGTAGTCGCTACCCTAGGATAACTCTGTTTCAAGTTGCCAATGATGAGAAGTGCACATATTTAATTTAATTTGTATCCATCTTCCCTGTTAACGTTGTTAGGGTATTTCATAATCTCCATAGCCTCCCTTACGGTTCTCAAATGGTAATTATGAACATTGGCTATTGTGCTGAACCTATCAGAGCTGATGATGTTTTTGCTAACTGTTAGCCTAAAAATTGCAAATTTTAGCAAATACTTTGTTTTCTATCCTACACGATTCTGGGTTTGAATCCTGTGTAAGCCATGTACATGTGTTAGGTTAACTTATAAACTACACCACTCTCACACAATTAAGTTTCCAGCATAAAGTTGGGTCATTAATAACCAACCATTAAAATAACATTGTAAAAGTTTGGCATTGGAAGTGATTGGTAAAATCAGAGAGAGACTCTTTACATAGGTCAGAATACTATTTAAGATTTCTAGTGCAGCAACGTGAAGGCTGTTGCTATTATTGCCACTTCTCTTCATTTTCTTTTCACAAAATAATGTTGATTCTTTCAGTTTATAATTTCTGTATCAGATTTGCATGGCTTTCTCAAGTTTAAATATTCTTTTTACTGCAAAACCCATTAACTTAACGTACATTTTTTAAGTACTTGATAAAGTTTCTCCAAAATTCATGTATATAATTTACAGAATAAAAACATATTTGTTTAGGTTATACTGTTACAGTTTAGTTAATAATGGTGACATTATATGCACAAACACAACTCTTTTCATTAAAAACTCAGCGAACTTCAGTTAAAAAAAAAAAAAAAAAATCTTATTTCTGCAATCTAACCTGAAATACTTTATGTATAGCTCAAACACATAATGGTAGTAAGCACAATTAATTAAAAATACATTTTCAAACTGATTTATAGGTGTGACAGTATTTGTTATGGTGTGACTATATGCATTACAACTTTGGTAACTATACAGAGTAGCGACTTTTCTGTAACCCCCCCCCCCCTTCTGAAAAAGTGGTATATTTCCACTCTTCTACTAATTACAAACACGAATATACTAGGGGCATTAACGTCCGACTAATTTCGTAATACAGGGGATGGACAAAATAAACACCTGAAATATACACAATATTTATTTATTAATAAGGTGTTGGCCCACCATTTGCTTTTAGAACAGCTGCAATTCTTCGCGGAATAGATTCGTAGAGTGTCTGAATAGTTTCCAATGGAATGTTGTCCCATTCTTGTACCAAAACATCCGCCAATTGCTTCAATGATGTTGGAGATGGAAATCTGCTCTTCACTCTCTGCTCTAAAACTCCCCATAACGGTTCAATTATGTTGAGGTCTGGCCAGGGAAGATGTTTGATGATATTCTGATGCTCCTCAAACCAAGACTGAACCTTTTTGGCTGTGTGTATTGGCGCATTATCATCTTGGAATATGGCAGTGTTTGGCAGCAATATGCTAGTCATAGTAAGAACTTCATCATTTAGGATGTCGAGATATTCATTCGCAGTAATCCGGCCAGTGATGTAAATGAGACGACCAGCTGAATACCACGATATAGCCGCCAAAATCATAACGGAACCTCCCCCATGCTTGACTGTAGGAAGCAGGCAGTCCGGATCTTATGTTTCTTTTGGGGTTCTCCATACATAAACCCGGCCGTTTGTAGGAAACAATGTAAACGATGATTCATCGGACCCTACCACATTCTTCCAATCATCAAGTGTCCAGGTTTTATGATTGTGGCACCACTTCTTTCGCAGCTTAGCCTTGGCTTCCGTTATAAAGGTTTTCGCAATTGCAGCCCTTCCATGAATGTTAGCTTTGTGGAGCTCCTGCGGTACTGTTTTTGTCAAAACATCAGTACTCAAGTGAGTGTTGAGTTCTGCTGTCACTTTTGCAGCGGTAGTTTTATGTTGTCTGGCCACAATTCTTTTTAATGTTCGTCAGTCTCTGTCAGTTAACTTTGGGTTTCGCCCACTATTCCTCTTCGCCGAAGAAATTGTAAGTGATTTTTTATTTTATGTCTTTCACCAGCTGCAAGTTTTTATAACACTGAACTAACTGCAAAATCTTGGGATTTTTAGCACCTTCTAATGTTGGTTCCAGTTTATTTTTCTTCATTCATACTGTTTTCCCAACAAACTCTGAGTAAGCAGCGTACATAAATAATTTCTGTAATCTAATCTTTCATCAAAACAAAACAATTTTATTGTCATTGGAATTGTCACATATTACCATTATGTGCAATACTAGTAATATTTACGGGGTCCTCATATGGTAGGAAATGCACTATACCATCACAATGCCTCCATGGAAATTCGAAGCAGAATAGCCTATGTTTACGACATTCTATAATCAAAATTCAGCTCCTTTCATTCAGTTGATGTTTAGTGTCAAACACAAGGAAGAGAAACACATGCCCTTGTGAAAAGCATAACATTTTGATATAACTTTACTAAATTGATAGATTTAAAATTTATTACCTACAAAACTTCTGATACAACATTGAAAAATCAGTATGTTGTCAAAATAAAATAACAACATAAGAAAAATGCATTTTACTTTTAAAAAAGTATAGCAAGTATTTATAATGTTTAAAGGTAATTTAATGGTATCCTTACTTTATCTCTTTATTAACCATCCTGTGGAAATAGTTACACAAATGTCACCTCCATGCCAGTAAAAAACAGATTTCTAAAATAATATTTCTTGATCTCACCACTGCTGCTTTACGTGATCAGCTACTTGTAATCATTTTTCATATAAATACAATGTTTTCAAACAAATTTGATCATGAAATGTCCTCTAAATTTCAAAATGACCTGTTGTATAATATACTTGAGCTCGTTCAAGTGTATTTTAAGATACCTAGGTTAATATAGAATGATTGAAATGTCCCCACTAACAAACCCCCACATTCTCGTGGATACCCCGTTAGGATGTGAAAGGCGAGGGATGGGAAAATACTTAAAGGTGCAAGATGTCATCAAGTCATGTTGTTGACATCATAACTTGTTTATTAACAATATCGTATAGCATACTATGCCCACAGATTTTTCTAAATGATATTTTTTAACTGACATAATTTTTAGTTGTATACACATGAAAAATTTGGTGCTGTAATAATGTAACTTTTTGCATTAAAACTTTACAATTAATTTTTACTAACTTTGCTTTGAGACTAAAAATGAATGTGTTTTATGTCACAATGTCCCACAGGTGCACATAACACAAACATTTTTAATGTATATTTGCAATATCTTCACATTTTTTTAAATTAAACATTTGAAAAACCACCCCATGTACAAAATTGTAAGTTGTTTCCTAAATATGTCATGTATCACAAGTGTTTGAACATTTGTTCTTGTACTTTTCCTTGTAGTTAATCAATAAATTATAATATTCATTAATAATTAATACAAATAAATACATAGAAAATTGGTGTGTTGGTAATGTCTGGTAAGAAATAGTTCTCATGCAAAATATTATTAAAGTGAGTGTGATACATTGTCCCTTTGATGTAATTTTCTAAACTTAATTAAGGTTTGTTTGCACAAGGTGGAGGAATATCTTGAAAGTAGTACTTTAGCAGGGCTTTAGAAATGTTGGAAGTACCTAACTGTGAATGGAATATAATAGAAACTGGCTTTTATTATACCTACTTCATGTCTTTCTCAAAGCAAAAGAACACAAATGGATAGGCCTGCTGAATGTTACAAACAAAACATTTTCTCTACATTTTGTATACAAAAGTATGAAATTTAAAAATTACTTCCATTAAAGTTATCTGCTTATAGGCTATTCATAGTAAAGTGAGCACTTTTTGGAGCTCTCTCATTTGGAATAATAGTCAATAAATATATTTTATTGTAGTCTTTGACGTTAACTTTCAAGTCCAGTGAAATATATACACTGTGTTTATTACTTACATGGCAGTATTTATTTTAAAAATTGGTGCGAGGATAAGAAATGGCTGATAGGAAATATAAATATATAGAATTGCCATTTGTTTACATTTCACCTTGACATTTCTATTGGTAAATATTATGAAATCATTTCAATGTTTATATTTTTCAGTTTAATATTTTCTTGTTTGTTTACATTCAAAATTATAGTAGAAATGTTATCATAATTTTATTTTAATAATCTGTCACTAATTTTCTGAAATTTTAATTAATTGAATACTTTAATATCGCAGATTTATATAATTACTGTTTCTTACTTTGTGTGATTTCTCCATGTCAAACAATATAATTGTATACTGATAAGCTAAATTCCTAGGAAGTCACTTATGTTAACTTCTTTATAGATAAGATTTCCTTATCAAGAAGTTGTTTAATCCTTGATTTTGTTAAGCAGGAAAGGGTTACACTTTTGTAAGCCCAGGGACTCTCTCTCTAGAATTGATAGGGGTCAGGTCATGCAGAACTATCTCACACCAATTTTATTTTAAATATTTTGTAAGACCATCCATCATAAAGCAGGGGGTGATGTAGGAGAGCAATCACTAGTGTCATAAATGTGCGCAGACGAAGGAAGAGGCCTAAAAAACACCAGTTTTAGTTTATTAGTGCATTTCAAGTCTGCAAGACAGCGCCAAGAGGGATGCTTGTGACTCCATTGCAGTGAAACCTTCAGAGAGTACACCCATGGGCGCCGCCAGGATTACTTTCAGGAAGGTGCATCTGCATCTACACATTATACTATTAACTAATATAAAATATAGAATTATACATGTATATTATGTAGATAAATGTAATGTCAAATTCAAATAGCGAGGGTATTTGATTGAATATATTTCGCTCATCGAAAACATACTTAATCTCTGTAGTCGATGGTTGGTATTATTGCTCGGGGAATCCCCGCTGCCGCGCGACGTATACGGGGGATTTCCTGCCTGCGACCGCGTCAGTTCACGCTGTTCTAATTTTACCTATTAATTTGCGTCACGGAAGGCGGTCGTGGTGTTCCAGAAACTCAGAAGGATTGGTAACACTTGTTGGGGCTTCAACTATGGTACCTTGCGTACCATATATAGAGCAGTGTTTGAAGCAATCATCACATATGGAGCTGTAATGTGGCACCACCGTGCCGACCTTTCGTGGCACAAAAGAAAGCTTATTAGTGCACAGAGGGCTGCTCTGCTGACCGTTGCTAGAGCATATAAAACTGTACCAAATGAGTCTCTCCCGGTTATTGCTGGTGTGCTGCCTGTAGACTTGTTGGTCAGATACAGGGGCCTCGTGGTGGAGAGATCTCGAACTGGCAGGCTCACAAACGAAGATAATAAAGTATTGTACGAAGATATTGTCTCTGAATGGCAATTAAGATGGACTAACTCCAGCAAGGGGAGGTTGACTTACGAGCTCCTCCCTGACATTAGAACGAGACTGGAAAACAAGTGGATAAGTGTCAATTTCTACAATATGCAACTTTTAACTGGACACGGCAACTTCTAAGCAAAATTGCACAGCATGAGGCTTGTGGGGTCTCCCCTCTGCGAGGTCTGCGGTGTTGATGACACTGCACAGCATGTGTTAATGGACTGTCTGAAGACAGAAGACTTTGGATAAGCACTAAACGAGACATGTGAAGAAATGGGCATTCACTTGGAAGCAAGAAGTATTATGGAAGACAAACTTCATCATAAGATATGGACGGATTTTGCCACCAAAATTGGTCGAAGACTTGAGGAATTTGATAAATGGAATCGGCGAAATTCTGATGACCCATGATAGAGTATTCAGGTAAAGACTTTGTAAAGTTAAAGTCGGAGTACTTTAAATTGGCGAGGACAGGTTTTTAACAGAGAAAACCAGTAGAATACTGTGTAACGGCAAGAAATAAAAGTGAATGGCCCGAAGAGACCAAGAGGAAAGTGCCATGCACTGCCTTACTCACCCGAGTACAGTTGCAGTGCGGGAGGATGGAGGGTGTGTTGGTCTTCGGGCCTTAAAAACCTGTACCTATTAATTATTGTAGTTGTCGATAGTGCGCAAATCAGTTGTCTGTAATAAATCTGCTTAAACAGCGACTCTATTTATAGTCCTTTTTAAGTAATTTGTTGTGTAGCTTATTAATTTTTGTTCAAATTATGAGTGACATAAGACGTTTTTTTGTGTAAAAAACGTAATCATCATTCTGATAAAGGCGATTCACCTCATATTACGACATCCAGGCCGGATTCAGACAGACTAGATAGTCCAGGTATGTTGTGTTGGTGTTTCTACCCATATCATTTAATGTATTGTTTATTATCTGCATACAGAAGAAAATAAGACTCAAAAACAACGAAATAATAATAGAAAATACTTCACATTTTTGTTATACTACACTGAAAGAAAAAAAAAAAGTAACCATTACCCATAAAACATAGTAAAAAAAGTCTCAACTAAATTTGCAACTTATCATTCATTATTTAAACTCTTGTATTATTTTCTCTAGAATTATTATATATAGAAGTTATAAAAATATATATATATAAAAATGAAAGGTTTATAAATTAATAAAAACTTTTTAAATCACAACTTAAATGTTAACTGATTTGTTATCACAAAAATTGGTAAAGTATACATCATATCATTTCACGAAATATTTTTGATTTTTTTTTTCTGAATGCGTTAATTGATTAGTTTATTTATTATATAAGAATCCTTTTTGCTTAAAGGTACCAGCTCTGCGCGTAAAGATTTTCAAGCAGATGCATCGCTCGATTTTTCTAGCAGAAGCACAACTAATTCATTATTGGATATTGGGTTGTGTTTGGACCTCGGTTATCAAGTCAATGATGATATACGTTTGAAATTACTAAGACATCCTTGGAACCCTAGTAAAACGTACAATTTTAAAAATGACGTTAACCTTGATGCTAAACGAGCTTTCCGACATGAATGGCTTACAACATATCCGTGGTTAGCCTACTCAGCTATAGCAAAGGGACCTCTGTGTAGGATATGTGTTTTATTTCGGCCTCCAGTGCAGCGCGGTCTACAAGGATAGTTTATAGTTTCTCCTTGCCTCAAATATCAAAAGTTTCATGAATCTACACAGTCTCATGCGACAAGTAAGTGGCATTGTGACGCACTGGCTTCGTCAAATACATTTTAAAAGATCATGGATAGAAGGGGACTAAGCGATCATGAATCTTTAAATACGGCATATCACAAGGAAGTTGAAGAAAATCGTTTAAAACTTTGATCTATTGTGTCAACAATTTTATTTTGCGGGCGACATGACCTTCCACTTCGTGGGAAAGTGGGAAAGTGGACAAGGGTTCTGTTTTTACAGACCTGCTAAATTTTCGAGTTGACTCGGGAGAGGAGATTTTGAAGAATCATTTAGAATCAGGAGCAAAAAATTCCTTATACATATCGCATCAAATTCAAAACGAATTGATTGAAATTTGTTCCGATGTTCTGAAAAGCAAAATAATTGAGGAGGTGAAACATGCTTCGGCTTTTTCGGTTTTGGCTGATGAGACTGCTGATATTAGTGGCACAGAGCAATTATCGATTGGTGTTCGCTATCTACGTTATGATAAAGATGATAAAAAACCAATAATTTGTGAAGAATTCCTCGGATATGTACCGGTACAAGAATTTAACGCAAAAGCTGTTTCGGAAACTATTATTCGCTTCTTGCAAGATTGTAATTTTGATTTAAATAAACTTGTTGGCCAAGGATACGACGGGTGTGCTGCAATGGCAGGTCACATAGGTGGTGTTCAGAAAATTATTAATGATAAATATCCTTCAGCCCAATTTTTCCACATTGCAAGCTATGTATTGAATCTTGTCATTAATGACCTGAATACTGTCAGTGAAGTGAGAAATACTGCTGGAACTACAAAGGACATTATAATTTTTTTTTAGAGAGAATACGTTGCGGCGGAATAAAATTCCAAATACACCTCTATTTTGTGAAACGCGTTGGACAGCAAAGTACAAAAGTATCAGAAAATTTTCTGAAAACTTTCTGATTATTGTACAAGTTTTAGAAGAACTTTCGCAGGACGCGCCGAACTCTACAACGAAAACCAAAGCGTATCAGCTCTACACGACTGCAACTACTCCAACATACATTGTGACACTTTTAGTAATTGCTGCCTTTTCTGCCAAACTTGAACCCATGTGTAATCAATTACAAGAATTAAATATGAATATAAAGGCAATACACGATCACGTAAATAAATTAACTGATGTGCTTCAATCTCACCGCGATAATGCCTCCAAGGAGTTTGCGGTCATTTTCGAGAAAGCTCAAAAAATTTGCGAAAAACTGGATGTTGAATTTAAGCGTCCTTGAGTAGTGGCAAAGCAGACTTACAGATCAAATCAACCATCTGAAAAAGTGGAAGAATTTTTCAGAATATCTATATTCATCCCATACTTTGATTCTATTATTTCTTCACTAAAAAAACAATTTTCTTCAACACACAAGAAAGCATTTTCGCTTGTGCAGTTTCACCCAGAAAATGTGAGAAAATTAGACAAATCAGCATTTTTAGCGATAGCAGAAGATAAACAGAACCTCTACGGAGGTCTTCTACATAATTTTATTGCCGAGGCTACCACATGGTACAAGATGATGAAGACAAATGAAGCAAATAATGCGGTTTTTAATGAATCTGTTGTTGAATACGCAGATGTAATTGCTCAAGCTACTCCGTTTTACCCAGCGGTATGTGAGGCAATCAAAATTGGTTTAACTATTCCAGCAACAACATGTAGCATTGAACGTACATTTAGCACGTTACGACGTGTCAAGACGTGGAATCGCTCAACGATGGGAGATGCGAGGCTAAGCGGCCTGTGCATGCTCAGTGTTCACAGGAAAAGAGTAGAGGAGGATACTGAATTTATTGACAAGGTGATGAACAAATTTGGACAGCAACCTAGACGCCTTCAGCTTTTTATTCAAACAGTAACTTAATTTAAAAAATGTAATTTTTTCTATGTATTTTCTTTCCCGACAGGGGGTGCAAGTGCACCCCCTTGCACCCTGCTGCCGGCGCCCATGAGTACACCTGTACTGAATAGCATGATCAAAAGTTCCACATAAATTTCAAACAGTTGAAATAATAATAATAATAATAATAATAATAATCTCTTCACTTTAAATATTTTCTTCTGAAAATAAATTTACCTAAAGGTCCTGAGATGGAATTTGCTCTAAAGTCAAGCTAGTTGGACCAGATTTTGTTTAACAAGTTATTCAAAAGTTGAAAAGAACTTGCTTACTGAACACTTTCATCAAGAATCAATTGCATTTATTTGGTCTAATTAGAATTTCACGAAATGCTGTTTTTGGAACGTAATATCTCTCTCTCTCTCTCTCTCTCTCTCTCTCTCTGTGGGTGCGTGCGCATGTGTGTGTGTGTGAGAGAGATTAATTTTATTAATGCTGAGAAATTTCATTAAATAAATCATTTATTATCAGTAAGAAATCTATTTGGAAGTAATTATTACTGGTAACTACAGATGTTCATACGTGTCTGATGGTAATTTGTCTTGATATTTTTCTTATCACAGTAATAAATGTTTCACTTGAATCAGGGTATATAAGTGTGATTTTTGTAGTGTTGGAATTTAAATACTATTTAAAAGGGTATCATTTGTATTGCAAAAATTGTCATACCTGAATGAGAGATTTTTAATGTTTGGTAATTTATAATTTTACACCAAGGGTTTAATGTTGTATCACACAACGCAAATTGGCAATAGAATTCTTGTCTCACATCTTCTTGGTTGCCTAGTAACTCCACAGAGGAATTTATTGATATCTTATGTGCAAGGCTTCTCTTTCCAAGTACAAATTAAACACATCAGAATTTTCTTCACATTAGAGAAAAAAGGAACTACAGCCTTAAAAGTGCTTACTTTACCATGGACAGCCCATAGAAACACCATTATAGTTGTTCCAGCAATAAATATAAGAACTGCCTATTTTGGATTTTTTCAGTCTCCGATTATGATTTTATGTTATGGGGTCATAGTTATCTAAATAATGTGGTACTACTTCAAAAGAAAACCTTGAGAAATATAAATAAGGCCCCTTTAGGGAACACTGGAAGCCCCTATATAAATAAATTTATATATATACACACACACACACATACATATATATATGCACACACACACCATATTAAAGATGACAGTGTTTATGAACATAGTATGGATATCCATCCCTGTAACACAATAAAAAAAAAATTATGGCTAAGTTTATTATTATGGACAGGAGATTTCAAACATGAAGAGGAAGAGTAGACAATTGCATGTCAAGAGGGATGACAATAGCTAGGGAATGGATGAAACAGATGGGAAGGGAGCTTGAAAGGAAGATCAAACAGGCAAATAATATATTATTAGGGAACATGAAGGCAAGGAATGGGAAAATTGTTTAGGTATCTCATGAGGGTAAGGGAGGAGAGGAAGGAATTCCTCTGTCAAAAGGTAGGGGTGGCTGGACTGCGACAAATGACAAAGAAAAAGTGGAGATGCTGCAAGTCCAGTACTTGTCAGTGTTTGGGGCAAAGGAGAATTAGAATAGGGAAGCTAATGAGGATTGGGGGTCGTTTAGTAAGTTTAAGATGAGGAAGCATGAGATAGTAATGGAAATCAGGGGGTTGAAGAGAAATAAGGCAGTTGGACCAAACGGGATAGGAAACACAGCCTTTAAGTTTGGTGGGAGAGAGTTAGTGAATAGATATCAGTGTACATGGTAGGTCCTTAAAAGAGGGTAAGTAGCCACAAGGTTGGAAGGAGACGTTGGTGGTCCCAATATACAAGCAGAGGGAGGATAGGGGGATGCCTGGCAGCTACAGATAGGTATCACTTTGAGTACATGGAAGGTAATGGAGAAACTTGATTCGGTTCACTCATGTAACAGACTGTCTTCACAAAAAAAAATAAGCAGCCAATAGTCAAATGAAGACTGCAAGTGTGCACATAGCATATTGAAGTCTAGCCTCCCTGTAAGGTAAATCTTTTCGCAAAAAAGGTTGTATAGCACGGAGACCTTAGATGGAAAAAACTGATAAAGAGGGTGGTTGCAAAGTGAAGAAGGGCTTTGGGTTTGTTGGGAAGGGTGCTAAAGGGGGTCAGCTGAAAGTTGCATATGGCACAATGTTACAGCTGATGTTGGAATACATTGCAGCAGTATGGGACCCATATATGGAAGTGGAGGTGCCGGACTTGGAGAAGGTACAAAGATGGGCAACAAGATGGGTGAAGGGTACGAGAAGAAGGCTGGGGCAGGATGGTGAGGGTATGCCATCAGTGATGATGAAAGAAACGAGATGGAGCTCACTGAAGGACCGGAGGACAGTTGAAAGACTGGTCAGGACGTACAGAGTGGTGAATGAAGAGGGAAGGTAGGGAAGGTTACGCCGACAGCTACAGGGGTGTTTAGAGGGAGAGGAAACAACAGCGAGAATATTCACAGGGTATGGAGGAGAACGGTGTGGGGTGAGCAGCCTATGCTTGTGAGGCCTGCGAGGGAGTAGAATGTGTTGCGGGAGGACTGGTATCTGTGAAGGGCGGTTGGAAAGTTCAGGATGGGTGTGGAAGGGGAGTTTAGTTAGGAAGAGGTGAATGAGCTCGCCACCGGGTGGTAGCCCAATCGCTGGTGATGGTTATATTATGTTTAAGTACATTTAAATAATTCTCAGGAACCCTTACATTTACAATGCTCCTCAACATCATAACTCCAAATTTTACATCCAGAAAAGTTGCCACAGTAAAAATTTATTTTTGGATGTTTTCAAAATGTATACCTACCTAAACTGAATACAAAATACCAGCCTGGAATATAAATACATATCTATTTACATCCTACAATCTCACTTTTAAACTACTTTCTCTGAAGAAGAAGAAAAAAAAAAAAAGTAAACTCATAAAAAGACAGTTTACTCAAAAGTGAAAATGTACATGAACAAATATGAAAAAACAGTTATCCAGTGGAGTCTATCTTTTACTAGGAAGTATTTAATTCATTTTTTTCTAAACTTTTGTGGATGCAGTAACATCCCAAACACTTTTTCTCGTAAAATAAGTATAACAATTATTAAGAATCACGGCTTTACCGAAAAAATGCAAAATAATTCCTGGAAAAGGTTTATATGGACATTATTAATAACACTTAATAAGAATTTCATGGAGAGGATCACATAATTTGCAGTATACACCATGAAATGTGATAGTGAGGAGAGCTATGAAGATTGAAGTGTTTTTGCTTTAAAACAAGTAAAATTTATGTCAAATATATTTCCATTGGGTTGCTGAACCGTGTTAAATGTGAAAATACCTTTGGAAACCAAACTATTCACAAAACGTGATTCACAGGGTATATATAGGCAGATACGCTAAGGTTATACAGGTATAAACCATAGTAATAAAGCAGTGTTGGAAAATCACTTAATTCTGTTGAATTTTTCAAGGCTTACCTTGCCTATATTCACGAGAGGATTGTACTACATATGGAAGTACTAGAAAAAATATAAACATAGTATATCACGCATAAAAACTGTTCCCATGTATTGTTTACAAGCGATTTACATGTATCGCCACGATACATTTGTTGAAAAACAATGCACAGACACAGGAAACAAATATAACTCGATTTTGGTCTTCCGGTATAATTTTTACCTATTTCACATAGCGGTTGCATGCTGGTTGCAAGTAGAAGTGCAGTACTCTCTGTTTCATGTAACTTGGCAAGATTTTGACAGTTTGTAGAAAGTAGCACCAAATGTTTACTTTCGTTTATGCATCCTTTCGCCATCAGCTGGTGTGTAAAGTGGACGCTGTATATTTTATCAGCACGCTGTCAGCTAATTCACTTGCCTTTGTACTGTAATGCTAAACAAATTTTAAAGTATTTTTAGACTGACATCTGTCTAAAAAATGTGTAGGTTATAAAAGTAAAAAATATAAAACCTTGCAAAAAATTTAATATTTGCTAATTATTTTTTAATTTATCTGAAACAGCAAATTTGGGTTAACATTTGCGATACGGTGATTGTAGTTCTTATCACACCTTGGTCGTTCAGCTAATATAACTGGAAATAAAAGTAATTCCTGGAACTTGTTTGACAACGCAATTTCATTCTCCAACAACTCACCAACGACTATTGCAAAGCAGTAATACTGATACAAACTAAACAGTTTTAGTTAGAAATATGTGGTGTGGAATAATCTAAGAATAGTTTAAAAACTACCCACGCGCATTCCACTTTCTTTGTTTTATTAATACTACTAACAACACAAAAAAAAACAAGGAAATGGGTTTGCGGGAGGACAACGTGGCATGTAATGGACGTAGACGTAACTATTACTGGCCCAATAGAAATTACTAGTAATCAAAATCGCTGTACACGGAAATACATGTTTCTTCAAAAATTATGCAGAGCTCGCGGAAAAATTAAACCATTCGCATTTGTTCGTAAATTTGTCATTTTACACAAGAAAGCTATTTTTTTCTGGCTGGTAGTGCTTCGGGAGACAGCTGACAGATGGCGCGCATGGCCGGGCATGTTGTGAGCCGAGCGAGTTACTCAACAGGTAGCAGTACATTGGCCTGCTTCTTGATCCTGTCTCTTTAAAAGTTGACTTTTCTCCTATTACTGGCTTGAAACGACACGAGTTTGAAATTTATTTAGTCAAATTATTTGAAAAAATAATTTAACAATTCCCTGCGATATTTCTGTAGGCTTTTGGAATCAATATCAAGCACGTATGGAAGACATGGATGGAGAGTGGAGGTATGACATGAAAAGAACTCCCCAAGGTTTGAAGTTGTGTTTCATTTGGATACGGATCATTTTAATGCACATTTCATTTTGAACACCTATAGGATAAACACTAAACTAAACTCAGTTTTCTTGTAATCATATCATAAAATACCATTTTTGAAAGTGGTAATAACTTATATCACAGAAAACAGGGTAACATTGGCTTCCAAAATGACCTTAAAAGAGCACCATGGTTTCCTTGTACATAGCATTTTTTAAAAACAAAGTCAGCATTCCTATTTACCACAGTGAAATGGGGTAAATAGGAACATGTGTAGTTACATGCATCAGTGCAAGGAAAATGGAACCTTGGGTAAATAGGAACAAAACAAACACACACTGAATCATCTGTAAATAATTTAGTGCTCAAATGTAAAATTATGCACACTACACAAGATATCAAATTGAAACTCTAACAGCACAAAGACCTTTGGAGAAAAGGTTTGGATTTTTATGGTAGGCTACAAATGCCTTAATCAACAAAACTTATAGTTTATAGAGGTTTCTTCAATAAAGCAATGTGTTTGCAAAGCAGAACCTACAACTTTGCTGTTAAAATTACTTCAGCACTTGAAAATAATAGAAAAACTTACAAAAACAGCTGTAGTCTCAAAATTAAACACACACTATTCTTCACTCTGCACAGACAACCTAGTCTTCTGTGAAAGTTTGTTTAAAGTCATTCCACACCTTGTTTATCATAGTTGGGTTTGGAGAAAGTGTGAACGGATTGTTCCTTTCTATGGAAATTGGTCCACAAAATATTAAATGCATGCTGACTGTGTCTATATCATCTCGGTGTGGCCAACGAAAGAGAGTTCCCAATTGTTCCAAAACTTCATTTTGACTATGTTTGAAGAAATAGTTCTGTCAAGAGCTCTCCCAATGTACTATTTACTGACATAATCAACAGCGTATTAGGTCTCAACTTGTACATCTGTTTTCTTCATCTCCAAAATCAGTTCAGCTCTTGAAATATCTGCATTAGGCCTAGGTTGAAACATTTCATCAGGAGAATGAGAACCACTATCACTACTTGTGTGTGTAGGCCTACTTCCAGGGTCATCTTTACGTGAAGCAGGACTGCACTGAGGTTTCGAAAAACATCTTACTGACATTTGTTTAGTAATTTTACAAGGCAATGCACATCGGTCGTTGGCATCTGTTTCTTCTTCGGATGTGCAAATATTTCTTTCTCGTCTCTTACGTTTTACTTGCAAAGGTCTACTGGTCTTGATAGTGGGTTCAGAACTTTTTCCATTTGGCTTGACAGCCTTCTTTGCCCTTTGTTCTTGTTCCTCTCTCTCTCTTTTTTGATAATCTCTTCACTGGTAAGTACTTCACCGTATTTTTGGATTTTCAATCTAATCCTGCTTGTTGGAACTTCCTTTGAGTTACTTGCCAATGATTGCTGGAATTGAGATATGGCATAATTCACCTTTGACAGTTTTGAATTACTGGATGAAAGATTTTCTGTTGCTGAACAAACAAGTTGTTGTGATGAGCAAACAGTTTGGGGCATTGACCAAACAGGTTGGGGGTGTCGAGCAAACGGACTGGGGGTGTCGAGCAAACGGACTGGGGTGTCAAGCAAACGGACTTGGGTGTTGAGGAAAAAGATTGTACTGTTGAAGGACCATATTCTGGTGAAGACCCAGGCAACAGTGTAGGTATAACTGCAGTGACACATGTAAAACTGTCCTCTGAGCTGCTGTGATACGTATTCCATCTTTCAAGGCGTACTTTGCTGAATAGAAGCACAGGATACTTTGATTTGTCTACTGGGAAAACATCCAGTTGTTTCAAACCCACCACAAATAATCCTGGCAGGTAAGTGGTTCCTCCATAAATCACCAACCAATTTGGAGAACATTGAGTGGGTAAGTCTAGTTTTGTTGTTTTGAGGCACAATTTTAAGTCCATGAGACACACACATTTTGTCCCACGACAATTTTAGAGATTTAAAGACACACTTGTCCAGTGGTTGTAGATGGTAGGTGAAATGATTTGGAAGTTTCAGAAGATGAATTCGTGCTTCTGTTGCTGCAGTCAATACTTCAAGTGACACATGACTTCTATGTCCATCAAATATCACAATAGCAGATTTATCGAGCTGCTGATCATACCTGACTTTGTTGACAAATGGAATGAATGATGATGTAAACTTTTCCAATAAGTTGGAATTCCCCATCCAGCCATTTGGAGACACAGAATAACATTGCCTGGATAGTTGTCATTACTTGTCCATCGAGGCTGGACAATAGCGTTTCCTTTGAACAGTATAGCGGGGGGTAATTTGTTTCCATCTGCTGATACACATGCCAAAATAGTAACTTGATTAATTTTGTAACCCTTCCGCACAAACCAAATTGTCCAGCTTTTCGTAGAAATCGTACACAATAAAAGGATCTTCTTCTGCATCTTTACGACTGCGTTGAAATTGTTCAGGTTTACACCAGGAAAGGTTTGGATGACGTTTCAAGAAGTTTTGCAACAAGCCATTACCAGGATTCCAGTCATTACCTTTGCAGTGTGATACTTTGGTGCCATTATACTTAACATAATCTTTCACAAAATCTTTGATTTCATCTCTTGAGAAAGAGTAACTGATCCAGGATTTGGCAGTTACGAGTGCTTCCAAGTCATTTTATTCTTCCACATTTAACACAGGTTTGCATCCAGGTTCGGGTTAGGTCCATCACAATTTGTGACACGCCGTACAATAACTGTTTTTGGAATGTTGAAATCTTTTAATGCTTGTCTGTATGTCATATGTCTTGATATCACCCTCTCTGCTACAAGGTCAAGTTGTTCTTAAGTTGGATCAGGTCTCTTTCTCTTTGGATTTCTAGGCATTCTGAAACAAACAATATTCTGATCAAAATGTAAACCACTTTTTTATTTATTCTACACCTTATAGAGCAGCAGCTTTTACATTTTGCTACTTAATGGTTTCTGAAAAAAACGGATGTTATTCATAATGTTACAGGCATTCTTATAATCCTATTTACCCAGACATTTTGTTCCTAATTACCCCGAAGTGACAATATTGTGGGGTAAATAGGAACACTCAAGTCTCAATCTTAATTAGCTATTTCACTTTGTAATCATTTTTGGTAATTATCTAGTGTCATGGTTTTTCTGAAGGAAACATCCTAGACCAACGAAAGTAGCATTAATAGGTCCTGCACAGCTTACCTTTTTAATATTGAAGAGGGCTTGATGTTAAAATAAGTAGAACATATTTAAAAAATTCGTCAAACGTACAAGCATTTTGGCCCCTATGTTTACGTCGGTCGCCATGTTTAGTGGCTGCACATAGCTGTTTCCCTTTGCTACCTACCAGCCGCGGATATTCAGGACGGCGTAATGTTAAAATAAGTAGGACGTATAAAATAGTTAATAGTACGAGCGGCCCGGCTCTTTTTTTTACATCAGACGCCTTAATATTTGGTGAAGTAATGCATTAGTGATGTGAACAAATGTGCATTGCGCCGTCACCTTATTGGCTATTTACTTTATACGTCCGTCACGGGATTTTACGTTGACGTTGAGAAGCCATTAGTATCAGTTCAGAAGCCAGATAGTGTGGATGTGTTTTTTTGGAAACGTGAGTTGTGAGTTGTGACGTCCGAATCCCTACCGTGCGAAGGCTTGTGATTTAAGATTTCAGGGTGCAAGAACGAGTTCTATGTGGCGGGTGTTACTTTATGTTTTATTAAATTGTGGTGTTTTGTCGATTGAAGATGCACTGCAGTTGAATGGGTCGCCTACCTAGGTGAGTTGATTCATAGATTTCCAGTGTTTAACTGTTACTAAAACCCTAAAATCCTAGCGTAGTTTAAAACCCTAAAATCCTAGATTAGACTAAAAGCCTAACGTAGTGTAAAACCCTAAAATCTGAGGTTAGACTAAAATCTTTGGGTAGTTTAAAACCCTAAAATCTGAGGTTAGACTAAAATCCTTGGGTAGTTTAAAACCCTAAAATCCTAGATTAACCTAAAAACCTAGCGTAGTTTAAAACCCTAATATCCTAGATTAGACTAAAAGCCTAGCATAGTGTAAAACCCTAAAATCCGATGTAAGACTAAAATCCTAGTGTAGTTTAAAACCCTACTATCCTAGGGTAGTTTAAAAATTTTAAATGGTGATTCACTTGTCGTGGGGTTAGGTTCAGTTAGGTTACCACATATCATGAAATTGGTCGGACGTTAATGCCCCTAGTATATTCGTGTTCTGTATAATTAGTTGAGTGGAAATAATATTCTTCGGACAGGACTTCAACTTTGAATACATGATTTTTCAGCATACCATTATTACAACCTCCATACTTACACAAATAAACAGACCAGGACAAAGAACTGTTAGTACACATAGAGAGTTAGAGTAACCTTAAAAGATAAATGCAACATTAACATTATCCACCATTTTGTTCCTCAGTCATAGCAAATGTTCCTAATTACCCCTGTTCCTATTCACCACAGTTCACCCTTCATTACTACTTAGGCACAAAGTTTAGTTTGGAACACTAACAATCGCTGTTTTGTGACTACGTAAAATAAAATGTATTAATTAATCTAAGAACTCTTTCTTATCTGCACATTTACTGCTTGTCTGATGTGCATCGACAGTGCACTCAGAATAGCCAACGTAATATTAATTTTTGTTCGTTGTGCATCAGCTGTTACAGAATTTTGTAAATGGCACATTGTTTGTTTTGTATACCTCAATTTGCCACTCACTGAGAGTCATGATCTTGTCAACTTATATAAGAGAGAGATAGACAGAGAGAGAGAGAGAATATATACTGTGTGAAGGCTTATGATTTATGAGTGCTGTTATTATTTCCATTTTATGTGTTAAATATAATATTTGTAAGAAAACACAAGTGTCTCAGCAATTATATCCATGTGATGTATTAACACATTTTATTGTGCGGAAATACGAGTGTTGGTGTGGAGTTTTGACTTTCAGCGCATTAGAATACAAGATAGGCCTAAAAATGTCCTATACGTGAGTTATCAGCAATACATCACCAAGGAGCTATATTCACCACTTACATGTGTGAGTAATGTAATTTACAGTGTAGTTTTTGTGTGGAAAGTAAGTGTAGTGAATTGTACTGTGTAGTATTGTATTGCAGGGCATTCGTACTAGTGATGACCCGATACTGAAAAAACCTGATACCGATGAAGGTTCCGATATTTAGGATTTTACCGATCCGATACCTGTAAACCGATATTTTCATTTATCATACTGTAAGCAGACATTTGTCACTAAAGTGGATGAGAGAAAACTGCTGCCTGGAAAAGTTTTGTTTGCAATAAGCTAAAAATAAAAAGACTTGCTGTTAAGTGAGATTTACTTTATGCCTGGTACATCAAAGCAGCAAAAAAAATAGTTTCACATTATACAAAATTATAGCTCACCATAACACGCAACAAAACTAAGTTAAGGTTGCAAGTAGGTCGCTGGTCTACAAAAAATATGTAAAAGGACAGGAATTGAAGTACTGACTAAGTAGTACTTGAGACAGGCAAGACTCTGCAAGTACTTGACTTCCTGTCCTTTACAAAACTAGAAATCATAATGAAAACTAAGCTAACAATTTGTCATGATACTACGTAGGTTACACACATGTAGGTCATTAAACTTCGAAAATGTCGCAGTTAACATACCACTGTTTCAAATTATAAACAATTTAAGAGAAAAAAATACAAAGCTGTTAACAGTGCTTTAGGATATTAAACTTAAGTTTGATGTAAAACTGTTAATATCCTAACATTTTGTGATGAGAAACGATTTCGTTTCTTGGTGCAAATTCCATTAGAAGTGCTAAATAACCTCTCTGAAATAACAGAAACAGTAAGGGGTTGGGGAGGAATGCCCAGTTTCTTTTGGGCAAGCAGTTTTAGAATCGGAAAGATACATTTTCTCTCCAGAAGGTCAAATGATCCATCAAAAAGTGAAATAGTAGGCTGAGCCAGGTACCGAGTCAGTTCATTTGGTGAATCAGTGTTGGTGTGGGATGCATTTGACATCTGAATTATTTCAGCACATATCTGCTGCAATACTGATTCCTCATTCATTGGCAGAGGTGTTGGTGCTACTTTTGTTTCTTTTTTCTGTTCCGAGCTGCTAATGTATCCATGCTGCAGCCTCGTGTGCTGACCCGGAATTTTTGAAAACCCTGGAGCAAAATGTATTTATAATATACTGTAGACCTATTCTATAATGTCACTGTTTAGTAATTTGTAGTTTTCAGTGAAACTATAGCTATAGCATTAAACAAAACACACACAATAGGTAACTTTGCTACAGTCATATTCCATAAGCTTACCTGTTCTTATAACGGGGGTCCAATATAGTTGCTGCAGCATACTGCTCAATATTAGCTTCCATATTCAAAAATCTTCTTTCAAGTGCAAAATGCATGTCACAAGCAGCGGTTTTAAGAGTAGTATCTTTTCTTGACTTCTGCTTTTTCTGACCACATCGCAGTTTATGATAGTTATCACTTCCGACACAATACAGTTTTTCTTGCTGAGAGCCAGCGTTGCATTTTTAAATAGCTGTGACAGTCCCACAATATTTTCAGCGAGTGTCCAGTCCGCAGGACTTAAGGTACACAAACTTGAAATCTTGCAAGTGATGTTTTGGACAGCTTCTTGCTGCTTAACCAATCTCTCCAGCATGTTACAGCACGAATCCCATCTTGTTACCTCTTCTTTTATTAGAGCATGTTGTGGTAATTCATACTTTACTTGAGCTTCTCTCAATAGCTTGGTGGAGGCCACCGACATGTGAAAATGAGACACAATACGTTTAACATTTGCCACAAGTTTAGAAACACTCGGCTGATTAAGAAAACCATCTTTCACCACCAACTTAAGCCTGTGTTGAACACAGGAATATGAAACACATTAGGTAACCGATTGATTGCACTCTTCATATTTGTAGCACTGTCAGAGATGACAACTAACTTTCTCACCTATTTCCCATTCAGCAAACGCCATATAAATATTTTCAGCAATTAGCTCTCCTGTGTGACTTGCTCCACAAAAAGGCATTACTACCAATGATAGGGAATAAAAGGTCCAATTGCTGTCTATGAAATGCGTTGTTATACTGATGATATCACCTCCATATCCAGATGTCCACAAATCTGTGGTAACTGCTAATTCATCAGCAGTTTGTAAAATGTCCTTCATTTTGATTTTGACATTTTCTGCAAGTTCAGGAAGTAGTTTACCCATTATGTCTTTCCTTGTAGACAGCCGATATTTCGGTTGAAGAATTTTTACATAAGATTTAAAACCTTCATACTCTACTATCGAAGTAGGCTGCATGTCAGTGCATATCATCTTGGCTAATGCTCTGTCTGTTTCTATAAATCTAAGATCTGATCTGTTCCAACTAGCAAACTATTCTGAAAATGTTTTTAAATCGTACTGTTTTAATTTTTTGTGAGGTTGATCTGAACCTTGTGTAGCACTATTACTTGAAGTTGAACAGTGTGCACTAGATGAAGACTGGCAGGAATTATTCATTTCATAGAAATGATTTTGGACCATGTATGTTCTAAGATTGGTAGTGTTGAATTCGCAAGACGTTTTGCCACCGCGACCCACTTCTTTAGAACAATGGAGGCATACAGCTTTCGGTTTATCATGGGCTTTGACCGGAAAATGCAACCAAATATCGCTTTTTGGTATCATTGTATGTTTGTAATCAGTAGTGGTGATTCACGCAATCAACTTATAGCTGCGCAGCGCTAGTAGAAGAGGCTTGCTTCTGGTATTTTTAATTGTTATGTAAAAACATAAACATAATTAAATTAAATTTACATGTACCAGAAAACTACAATTTAAGCATAAAACCAATATTCAAATACCAGTGAGTCACAGGTCTTTCTTTTTTTTAAATAGTTTTCTATAATATTTATTTTTAGGACATAATTTCGGTGTTTGCTAGTTGGTACTAGCCACGATCATTTAGTTTACTTTGAGAAACGTACGTCGAACATAAGACTGCTCTACCAAAAATTAAAATGTAATCAGTGAAGTGAAAAATAGTGATGGGCATGTACATTCTAATTTGTTTTTATCATAGGAAATATTGTTTTTGCCAGCAAAATTGCAGTGGCCATCTCAAATTCTTACAAGTGTGTTGTTTTTTTTAGGTAGTAGAGTTTGTTCATTGTTGTTAACAACATTTCAAATTAATGTTCTTTTTTGATCGCATTGCCACACCTTGATGTTAAGAGTTGAGAAAATTAAATGTGCAGCAGAGGAGAAAAAAAACTTAAGGTTGAGGTTAGAATGGCCATTACCGATGTGCCGATATTTTAGTGCTGATCTCCGATAACGATAAATGTACCGATAATACCGTAATTCGATACCGGTTATTGGCTATCCGACCATCAGTAATAAGTACTGCTGCTGCATAGCTGTATAAAATGCATAAGACCCAACCACATTAAAACTAAATTCATGATAGGTGAACCATGAGCGGTGAATGTAACGACGCACGCTTCCTTATTATACTTTTTATAAAACAGTATCACGTGTCGGCACATTCTACCCCTGTAATCACCTATCGTGAAGTTAGTTTAAGTTAGGTTAGGTCTTCTTGCATTTAACATGGTTAAGCAACCCAAATTACATATATTTACATACATTTTACATGTTTCCCCCCAAAATTTCTCTGATTTCATTGCTAGAGATGACAGATAAATCACAGCCTGCTACTGTAATCACAGATAAATCTGTGACGTATTTATTGAAATATCTGTGACTGAGATATTGCATAATGACAGGTTCATAGCTTGTGAAACAAACTGTGACAAGCGAAGCAGCTTCTTTTGTCACAATTTATTTCAGCTGCCTGTGACATTTTGCAGCATCACAGCTAGCCTTACTTGTTTATCAAGAGATGGCGACTGACTGTTTTTAAACCAATTGTTCAATGAGTAACCATTGCTTCTCTTTAAAAAGGTAAGAAATCTCTTCACATGAATTCCTTTTGTTTTACTTTTGTTATGATTGCTCCGATCTACTGTATATTTATAGTTGGTCTACAAAAGATTGGATGCTAATACAATACAATATTTTTTAATGTACTTTTATGTTATTTTTGGCAAATAGAAAATTGAATTTAACAGGCCACAGTCAGGTGCCTAATCTGGCCCTCTCCCTCTAAATAACTGATAGTTTTATTTTTAACTATTAGCATCCAATATGGGTTAGACCAACGTAAAATTGTTCTGTGACGAAAAAATTGCCACAAAAGTAACTGTCACATATACCTGAAAATATCGGTTAAGCTCACCTATATTCAATGCACCCTTCCCCTCCCCCCTAAAAATATCGCATTTGGTAATAGGCCTATGTACTGCGAATATCGTGATGCCCCTAGTAAATTCGTGTTCAGAGTGATGAGTAATGTCGATTTATACCATTTAACGAAATATTTTTTTGTATCTTTCGGAAAAGCCGTGATTCTTAATAATTACCGTATATTCGTGTTCTGCATCATTAGTAAAGTGGAAATATAACATTTTCCGTGATTTTTTTTCTTTTACAGAAAAGCTCCTAAACTTAATAATTACCCAAAAGAATCTATTTTATATTCTTAAAAATAGCATACCTAACTACAATTAAACGTACTTTGTCTGATCATATGCCTATGTACAGCACACAATTTTCAAACAGCAACTTTCAATAAACCTTGTCGTAAATACACACAACTACTCCCAGACTTCCCCTAACTATAATAACAAACAATGCAATAGATAACAAAGTACACTAGATTACCAAACATCTTGATAAGAAGTCAGGATGAGAATATAACATTTAAGGTGACCTTAAGAAAATGCATTAGGGCGATGACTCTTTTCCTATGGGTCCGAGGGAATTTTTAAGACCTCGTTTTCAGTATTTAATTCAGTGAAATTAATTGCGAGTGATATTAATTTTTCTTTTACATTTCTATTTAATTTATGTGGTAAATAAGGCTTTCATTCTCTATTCAAAAAAATATAAGTGTTAAGGTTTATTAATTAATTAATTGACGGGTATTTGTTTATAATAAAGTCATGTTTCTTATATTGATGCAAAAGGCGGGTTGGTAGGCCGGTAAATCGGCAGCGTGTAGAGAGGTATAGATGAAAACAAATACACTAGAGACATAAAACGGAAAGCTCTATACAATAAAAAGTATAGGCAATATTATAATATTTTTGGAATTATTTCAAAAGTTATTTATTATTATTATTGCCATTTGTCAGCACATATTATCCACTTTTCAAACATCTGACATATTAGAAATTAGTTTAAATCGTTTAGGTTTTAGACACTGTTGAATAAACTTTCTATACAGGAAAGAAAGTTTTTTCTTCATATCCACAATGTTGGCATAAAATTATTAATATCAAAAGAATATAGTATTAAAAACAATTGCTGCTGTTAGTTGGCTGAGGTGACACACCTGCCGGATTTCTCGCAGAAATCTTGAAGCTGTCCGGTATTGCTTTCTAGTGTTTTTTATGGAAAGGGGTAGTTGGGGTTGTTGGTTACCCGACAGTCACAAGCGTAATTCGGGGGTGGCAAGGGGTGGCAGTTGCCACCCCAGAATTATCCAACCCAGTATTTTGCCACCCCAGAATTTTGAAGTTAAAAATCCCAATAATTTACAAACAATGGGAAATACAATTCTACAAGCACAGCACTTTCTTGTTTCTTCATTAATCATACCTGATTTAGTGTAAAAAAAATATAATGTGTGTTTAAAACTTGTACATTATAAAGTTAGATAGAAATAGTGGAGTAGTAGGCGTGACATAATAAAATAATAAACATCGGATGCGTGAAAAACGAGAATGAGAGATATCGTCATCCGGAAGTGGCAACTCTTTAATATGCAAACTGCAGAGCGAGATTTGGCAACAGGGGCGGGCCCGTGGGCCACACCACGTTAGAAGAAGGAGACAGATAGTGCAACTCGGGGTCTGGCAGTGAAGCGATAACTGCGCAGTTTGCGAGAGTATGCAACTTTTTGTTTCTAGGTACTCTTCAGTCCACGTTCTACCATAGCAAACCTAGTGGAACTTCACGGCTTCTACATTGCAGGTATATGGAGTTGCACTTCCTTCTCCTTTTTATACCGTGGGCCACACTGTAGACTTTAGTCTTTGCAAGAGTGTTGTCTGTCGTGTTGTCTGCCTGTTGTTGGTTTGCTCTTTTCAATAAAAATAGTGCAGTATGATGTGTACGTGTGTGTTGTTTTAGTTTTATTTATGTGTTTAGTTTATTTATTATCATCACATCAAAGACAATGAAAGACAAGTGAAGTGCAAAAAAAAATTACACTTCAAGTGAACCACCATACAATTGCATCGGCTGAGACATGGTAAGTTAATTTCAATAATTTCATAGGTTAACTTATTGGCCAGTTTCTGGAGTTTCCACAACTTCGTTTATATCAAACTAAGCCTAGTGCTTAAAAATTGAAAATCTTTATTCTTAAACGAACATGTAATTTAAAGTTCGGTTTATCCAAAAGTTTAACCACAAAATAATCGGAGTTTTAAGTCATATGTACCAGTGCTGGTGTAGCGGTGTCTGTTTAATTGAACCGGTGAAGATTAAAACAACAACATAGAGTACAGTATTCTACTCTCAAAATCAGAGTTCGCTTTGTTATTATTTATTTGAACCAATACCAAAGTAAGTATTCATGGATAAAGAGGAAGCTGGGAATAATTGGCCGTATAGGTGAAGGCGAGCCTATTATCATTATTATTATTATTAAAAATTTGGTTTTTTTCTCTGAAAAATCCGTTAACATTACTGTGCGGAAACTTATATTATACGAAATCGCACTGTTTTTTTCTGAGGAGTTAATTTACGATTAAAATTTTTATCATAAATGTAACAATTACAAAGTTTTCACTAAAACCATTATTATGGTTTTATTTAAGTTAGCTTTCGTTCCATATTTTTGTGTGATCGAGCAAAGGGAAATAAATCCTCTTTCTTACATAGGAAAGCAAAGCTTAATGTTCGTTTATCTGTATGTTGCACCGATAACTCCCAAATGCATTGACCAAATTTGACCAAATTCGATACACAATTACACTAGTCCAACTCCTCAGATGAGTTCGTTTTTTGACGAATGCGGTTAAGTTAACCTTAGAATGGTGGCTATTATAAGTTACCTGTAACTGGGATGCTTTTCAAGATATTTCAATAAAGCTTTGGTAGGAACTAAGCTTGGTTTTATTGTAAAGAGAATGTATTCAAACTTTCTAGTTTTAGCTAGTGATGACGCCACTGTACTACATAGTAGTCTTTTATTTAGGTTATTTTGCTATTCTTACTGTTTATTTCCAGGCTCAGAAGAACAAAAAAAGGGCAGAGTTCGTTGCTGTCTTACTTTTGCTCAGGCCCAGCAAGCAAAAAGAAACGATGTTTAGAAGATGAACTGCCAGAAGGAGGTGCTTTGGAACATGAACCAGAACCACCTGTAGAAGATATGTTAGGCTTGTCATCCACTCATTCATCCACACCTATCAAGGACAATACTCCTGCAAATGAAGGGCGTAGGCCAAGTCCTAGCTGTTCCTCCAGTTCAACTTGATGTGACCAAGCTTGGCTACGGCGAAAAAGCCCACTTAATCCGCAGTGTTCCCAGAGTTGTGAAGTGATATGTATGTGCCTGGTGCCACAGCTCTGCGGTGAGCTGATGAGATGTAGGGTCGTTCGTCGACGGCCTAGGGGCTCTGGTAAACACTCCCGTCATACACACGATGCCGAGGCTGTAGGCCACCTCGTACGCCTGACTTAATTATGAATAAAATAGAGTGGTGCGTGGTAATATGTTTATTACTCCATTATCGTACACATAACCATCCACAAGATACGTGTCCTGAATGGCCCGGAACTACGAGCGACCACGTGGTATTATAATGTGAAGCTCGAAATGCACTTCACGATTCCCGATAAATAATAACGTCGCTCTCCCCTCGGCGCTATGCAAGTTAAATAATGAAAGAGATGATGATAATGATTTACAATGTTATGGATGTGACTAGATATGATTCGACTGATGATGTCTTTGCTACGGCTTCTGCGGAGCGAGAGAGCGTAACGTCCGAGTCCGTCCAAGTGCTAACGAATACTGGGGCGGAAGCTTGCGCCGGCTTTCGCCACCTAAGCACACCGACGCCATGCAGTGAAACGGTGAAACACAATATACACCGAAAGATGATTATGGGATGGAAAATTATATGAACTAAATTAACATAAGAAAACATAATTACCCTTACACAAATACATAATAAAAATGATTACATTACTCCTAAATGTTTGTATTGCACCAGCCACAGTACTGCCAAATGTAGAATGTCACATGTCTCTGACTGTGGCTGGGCAGACTGTCTCCGATGACAAAACAAATTATTAATTAACTATACACTGACGCTATTAACAAATACACTGATGAAATACACTGAATAAATAAATTAGAACACTAATGCACTTCTACTCGTTCCCACAAGCCTGTCAGTGTGGTGCTTCTGGTGTGGACATTCTGCGGCAGTCACAGTGGGCAAGAAGGACTTGTGAACGTGCGGTTCACATCAAACTGACTGATTGTCAATTGGGCTAATTAATAAACGTGATCCTGCTCATGGTCCAGCTTCGGCTATGGCGCATGTTATGGAAAGCTCATTTCAACCACGAGATTTATATTTCCCTAAAACGGATGGAAGGAAATTTAGGCCAGAGTGGTATAAAATGTTTTCTTGGTTGGAATAGAGTCATCTAAACGATAAAGCATTCTGTTTTGTCTGCAGTGTGTTTTACAACCCAGAAGAAAAAAAACAATGCAGAATATGTGTTTACACTCAGTGGGTTTTCCAAGTGGAAGAAAGCTGTAAAAGTATTTGAGAATCATGAGAAGAGTAACTCGCATAGGTGTAGTAAAACTAAAGTCAATTTTATAAAATAAATAGACAAAAGTGGCACAGTTGTTGTATAGTAAATCAACAGTATTCATAAGAAGTACAACAAAACAGATTGTATTTAGGAGCTTTGTGCGAATCATTGTTATTTTGTGGCAGGCAATCTATTGCTCTAAGAGGTCATGACGAATCTGCAGATTCGAAGAACAGAGGAAACTTTTTGAAGCTGATGAAGCTTCGTTCCAAAGATAGTAATTTAATAAAGAAGTTCTACATTAAACATAGAAAAATTTTTCAGTATACTTTACAGACTTTCCAGAATGAGCTACTGTCCATTATTGGGGAACAAACGAAGCTGCACATTGTCAAAGAAGTTAAAGAGGCAAAAATTTTTGCCATTATAGCTTATGAGACTCAAGATATAGCAAAGCACGAACAAGTAGCTATTGTCTTGAGGCATGTCAATGAAAAGTTAGAAGTTCATGAGTCATTTGTAGGGTTTTATCGTGCTAAAAAAACTGACGGCGAAACACTGGTAAAAATATATTAAGAACATTTTGATTTTACTGGACTTTAACATTAAAAATCTGCGTGCTCATTGCTATAATGGCACCTCGAACATGATGGGCCCATATAAAGGAGTGGCAGCTATTATTATGCAAGAAGCCCCAACGGCAATGTACATTCACTGCAATGCACATATATTGAACTTTTGCATTGTAAACTGTTGCACAAGCGTAACTTCAATAAGAAACACGTTCTTTGTACTTCAAAGTCTTTACAACTTTATTGAGAAATCAACTAAACGACATGCTGTTTTTTAAAACATTCAAAAAAGTGCAAAAAGCTTTAGTGGTGGAACAGCAACATTGAAGTCTTTGAGTGATACCAGATGGGCTTGCCATGTCGAAGAAGTGCATTATTTGTTAGATAATTTTGAAACCACTCTGACGACTCTAAAAGAAATTGCACAGACACCCTGGCAGTGGTGGACAAGCTAATGCGTTGTTAAAAAGTATGGAGGACTTCAACTTGGTAATTGACTTGCTATTACTCACGAGAGTTCTAACACAATGTGACAAACTGTCAAAGACCCTCCAGGCAAGCAGTGTGACCTACAAAGTTGTAAAAAAAAAAAAAAACAGCACACTTGAAGTGTTACAATCCTTCAGAACAGATGAGTTTTTTTTTTCAGATGTTCAATTACTGCACAGAACAGTATTACAAAGTTTCAATCCTTTGGCCAGTAATTGAAATCCTAAACCAGGAGATAGAGGCCAGGCTTCAAGAAAACAACATAGATGTACTTAACCATTTAAGCAAAGTTCTAGGTGGAACTGATGTAGACATAGCCAGTGTATAATATGTGTGCAAATATTACACTTTGGACAATTAACTTCTTCTGTCTGAACTGAGATGCTTTTACAAAATGGAAGAGTCAAATAACAAAAATATCCAAGAAAGAGCTGCCGTTTTTGTAGAGAAGTCTTTGGAAAGTGTGTTCCCTCTACTTTTTGAATGTTACCATTTGTTTTTTACAATTCCAATGAACTCAACATCCTGTGAGAGGTTTTTTTCGTGCTTGCGGTGGTTGAAAACATACACCAGGAACACGAGTGGTCAGGAGAGGTTGTCCTCGTTAGCTCTTTTGGCTATCGAAAGGAGTGTTGATGTGTAGACATTTCCAAAGTTATTGATGACCTTGATTCATGCCAAAAGAGAAAACGTCATTTAGTATAAAAATAACTTATGATGACATTGATTAAAAGTTAAATAAAACTTTGTTTTATGTATGATGTTTGCTTGATTTTTACTTTCATGAAAAAAAAAAAAAACAGGCTGAGCACTCAAAAATAGGCCAACTCTTGAGTTGTGTGTGAACGATATTTACTTGACAAGTGGTTTGGTTATTAATACAAGTAATTAACAATGAATGTGTTAAGGTAATTAGAGAATGTTAGCAATAATTTTGTGGTAAAAATTGTCTGAAAAAGCTTCAAAAACTAACAATTTAATGCTAGTTTTTTTTTTTTTTTTTTACATTTTCTGGGAGGGGGAGGACCCCCGGACTATCTTCCCCCCTCCATACCACCCAGTAGGCCATTCGATCCCAGTTTTTAAAAGCTGAAATGATGCTAAAGCCGACAGTACCAGTCAACACCGGCTGGCGATGATGGTTAGTGATGCATCTTCTCAATCCCAGGATCATGGTCGTCCACCTGGATGTAAGCTTGTCAAAGTGAATTGCATAATTGAATCCTCAGGGAATTTAGTAGGTTTTATTGTGGCACTATTAGAGCTGACCCACATCTATTTACAAAAACAGAGAACTAATACAAATTATAATACAATACTTTCTATATAATACTATACTATACTTTTCCAAGCCCTTTCTGAACTTCCCAGTGCATTTTACTTTCACTGCCTCCCCCCACCCGCAAAGTAAATTCCACTCTGTCAGCGACCTCACAAGCATGAATTGCCGACCCTGTCCGTTTTTCTCCTTTCCTTCTGTATCTTAACACTGTTATTACCTCTCCCTCTGTACAGCCCCCTAGACAAACAACTACAAAACTTCTCAAACCCTCCCTCTCCATTCTCTATCCTGTATAAGCTGACCAGCATTTTCCACACTTATTCTGCCCTTCAATGAACTACAGCCCATCTCCATTACCACTGATGGTCGAAAATTCCCTTCATTCTAACAAATATCCCCCGTCTTCTCCATCTACCCTTCAGCCATCTAGCTACTCTTCTTTGTGCCTTCTACAGCTCCAGTTCCTCCACTTCTACATGCAGATACCATTATGCTGCTGCATATTCCTTTATAGGCCATATTATCGTGCCATAATCCTTTTCCTTTACATCACTACAAGGGTGTACCCTCCAGTACCCACCCCAGCATTTCCAAAGCTTTTCTGCCCTTCGTAACCACTCGTTATACCTGCTTTTCAAACAATGATCTCCCTGTAATACTATTCCCAGGTACTTATATTCTGGTACTTCCTATATTTCATATCCCTCCAAACTGTAAATGCCCATGCAATTAGCCATCTTTCTCGTAAACATCACAATCTTAGTCTTTCGCACAATGATCTTCAACTTATTCCTCTCAGTCCATAACATTATCCATTCAATGTCATCCTGTAAGTTTCTCTCTCCCTACCCACATCTGCATACAACACACAATCATCAACAAACAACCTTATTTTCCTACCCACCCTCATCCCCATGACATTTACCATTATGGTAAACAACAAGGAGCCAAGTACACTTCCCTATGGCAGCACTGGTGTCACCCTTTCAATATAAGACAACATCTCCTCCACTTTCATCCTCTGGCTCCGTCCTCTAAGAAAGTAACCATTCCACCCACTAACCACTTGTCTGCAAGGAGCTCAACCACCTTCCTCATCAAAATCCCATTAGGGTAGCCTTGTCAAAGGCCTTTTCGAAGTCAATGAAGCAGGTATATTCTGTACCATATAAGAAGGCCACTTTCTTGACAGTTGACAATCGCCGCGCCTTTTCGTTTATGTATCCATTCGCCATCAAATGGCGTTTCAAGAATAGGCTTTGATGTGGCCAGGAGGTGCTGCTGCGTGCGGCAATTGGTGAACTGCTTTGGTGGCGCTGCATTCGTAAACGGAGCTTGTGGACGTGTGTAGGGTCGTTCATAAACGGGGTTTACGAAATACATGTTACTTTAAAAATTATACAGAGCTCGCGGGAAAATAAAATTATTTATATATGCGTGTGAATACGTTATTTTAAACAACAAAACTATAACATGTTTCTGGATGTAGTTCGGGATATGGATGACAGATGGCGTGGAAGAGCGTATTGCAACGTATGGTGCACTTTTACCTCATAAGATAGCAGCACCTGGTTTGAGAGTCTGGAAACTTTGGATTTTTTCGTCACATTTGGATACGTATCGTTTTATTGTGCATCTCATTTTGAACACCTATACATTACTATTTTATCACGAAGTTTCGTTTCTAAAACTAAAAACTGCTGTTTTATGACCACGTAAAATAAAATGTATTAATTAATGTACGAACTCTTTCTTATGCGCGTATTTTCTGCTTGTGTGATGTGCTTCGGCACTGCTCTCAGAATAGCCAACGTAATATTAACTTTTGTTCGTTCGTGCATCAGCTGATACAGGATTTTGTAAATGGGACGTTAGTTGTTTTCAATATATTAAGTTGCCACTCACTGACTGTCAGAATGTGGCCTTCTTATATGAAATGAACTATATACACCTGCTTCCCTTCATCTACTGCCTGCACCAGATCCTCCAGCAGCCCTGCCAGTTTCAACTCACATGAATAGCTATTCCTAAATCAATGTTGGTACTCCTGCATCCAATTCCTCTCATACATGACATCTACTACATACTGCACAACTAGTCTCTCCATTAGCCTCCCTGTATTTGATATGAGAATCACAGGTCTGTAGCTGCCAGCCTTTCTCTATCCTCCCCTGCTTATATACTGGGATCACCAATACCTCCTTCCTCCAGTGACCTGTTAAACAACAACTCTAGATATCTATCCACCTCTCTACCACCAAACTTAAGGGCTGCATTTTCTATTCCATCTGGTCACACTGCCTTATTACTCTTTAACACATCCGATTACCATAGCTAACTCTCACTGACACATCCTAAGCTCACTATATAACCAGTGGTCCCCACTACCCTCCCTATTCCAATAATTCTGTACATCAAACACTGACAAGTACTGAGAATGCAGCATCTCCCATTTTTCTTTCTCATCTGTCGCAGTAAATTTATTCCATACCTTTCAGAATCGATATACATTCCTCTCCACCCCTTAATGTCTTAATATACCCAAACCATTTTTGCCATTCTTTACCTTTTTCTTCCTCAATCATGTTCGCCAGGTATTCAATAGTCCCATATTTTATCTTTCTCTCTAACTCCCTACCTATTTACTTAATGAATTCCTTAAAACTCTCCACCCCTTTGTTATGCCACATAGCATGCATTCTCATACACATTCTTTTCAGTCTTTTAATCTCGCATCCATAATATGGTGGGTCCCACCCAGTCCTTATCCCTTTATTTGGTACAAAATTCTCCAGCATTACCTCTATTATGTGTTTAAATTCTCCCACAGTACTTTTATGCTATCCCTCTAAGTCCACTTCAGAAAAATCTCTGTCAGGAACTGTTATTATTACCTCACCCATACTGCCACAACACCCTATTCTTAGCTTGTTCTATCCTCACACCGTCAAACCTTATTTCCATCACAGGGATATCATGATCACTAATTCCATCGAAAACTACAGCACCAACTATAGCATTCCCAGGCCTAACCAACACCATATCCAAAACTGTTCCAAGACCGTCCTCACTCCATCTCATAGGAATTTCTACAGCCTTGACTAAGCCTCTGTTTACTAGCTGTGTTGCCATTCTCTGCATCATGGTACCCATACTCTCTACTCCCTCCAACGATTGCACACCCGGCATATTCAGGTCTCCTGCTACTACCACCCACTGCCTGTCCTTCAGTCTGTCTACACTTGTTTTAATCTTTTCAATTGCTTATCACCCCTGTCCCGGTAGCCTATACACTGCCAGCAGTGTTATACTCCTACCTCTCCCACTTACTTCAATTTACATCACTTCAACTTCTCCACTAGTCCATATTACAGACCCTTTCAAGCGTTTCCTCAAGCACACCATTATTCCCTCCTCGACCCTTTATGTCATTACTGAAGAATGTAAAATTATCTTGACCACATTCAGTGTCTAGGACTCACTCATTTATCCATGTTTCCACTGCCACCTGTAAGTCAGCCATATCCTGTAAGTCAGCCATATCCTGTAAGTCAGCCGACCTTATCCCAGAAGCCCTCCAGCTTGCAGTATACACCCCTACAGTTTACACCCAATAATTATATACTGCCACTCTGCTATACTCTCTTACAATGCATGCCATACATCTTCGCCCTACAATTTCCTTGAAGCTCACTCCCCTATTGGCTATGCTTCTGCACACCAACCCACTCCCCTGCCATGTGTTGGTTGCTATTTAAGCCCTTGCTGATCTATCCTAACTCTCTCCAAGTAAATCGCAGTCTCCCTTCCAAAAAGGTTATCCTAAAATCCTCTTTCCCTGCTCTGTTGAATGCAATTGGTCCTTATTTTAATTTTCGCCTACCCACTTCCTGATTTCCACGAATATTGTCCCGACCTCCCTGCATATACTCTCGTACACCTCGCCAGTTGCCACTGCGATTGCATAATATATTCCTCTCCTGACCAGCACCCCACCTACCACTACTCTCACTCTCGGGAACTTCTTCTTCGCCTTTCTCAGCAGCCCCTCACAAATCCTGCCCAATCTCTTCCCCTACCTCCTCATATGCCACATCGTTCCCCTCACATGCAGTGTATCCACCTTATATTTGCTGCTTCCCTTTACGCTGCTCACCCTTTCCCAAAATTCCCCTAAGTGCCAACCCACCCCCTCGGCAAGAAAGGGTGCATTTTAGATAAGTCTTTTCCTGACTCCCCTTAATTCTACCCCTTTAATAATTGATCTCCCTTGGGAAGATCACCACCGGTTGATTCTCAACAACACTTCCCTCTAATATGTTACTTCCTCCAGCCTGCCTCCTCATGTCAACAGAACCTCCTCCTTGGTCGTTACTTACTGCCAGCTTCTGTTCCATCCTTGGCAACACATCTACTATGACCAGACCTCTTTTCTCCCCTCCTAATATGTTCTACCTCACTTTCTCTTCCTGCCGGCTTCGCTGTTTCCTTCCCTACAAACCACCACATACTGCTCCCTGCATTCTACCACTACCTTATCCCTCGCTACCAATTCCATCTTTTCTACCCTCCTCAATGTATCCACCTACATCTCTGCCCTCTTTCTCTTTTGGTTTTCTTCCTCCAGTTCCCCTGCACAGCAGTCTGCAATGTACTTAGCTTTCCATTAGTGCCTTGCAACTCCTTCTCTAGTTTCTCTACCCTTTCTGTCAGCCTGCACGTTTCTATCTCATTTCTGAAATTTTCCTCCAACTTTTCAAATCTTTGACGTGGACCACTCCTGCGTGGTCTGGCACGGCCACTGTCATTATATCATAGGCACACAGTCACTGTACTAGAGCGACCTACGGAACACACATGTTGTCCGTCCCAATGCGTGTCCACATCGTTCGCTTGGGAACAGGTCATGACCCGATACCGAGTGATCCAACCGAGTGCCTGTGTTGTCCCTAGATATATCTGTGTAGTTAGGATAGGAATCAAGAGTTAGATGGTCTATTAAATAGCTGTAGAATTTAACATCCACGGGTAAATGTTCGTGAAATTCGCCCTTAGGAAATTGCGAAGTAATCGCAGAATAAGTGCATGGCACATACATATTTAATGAAGTGTAGAGTAGCATGGCTAGGGTATTTGAAGTGTTCTATATAATTTTCAGAGTGAAATTGTGTGTCTAAACAAGCCAATTAGTGACGTGGGAAATAATTAGTCATTCTTTCAACCTGACCGTTCCGGTCATAGAGTGCCCCAAAACTTAACAGACCTAAAATTCCCATGTGCTTTGCAAGGCACCACCTAATCATGTTTTGTATTAAAATTAGTTTTTAATTAATAACTATTAACTCTCTACATGATTAAGAACACTCGCTCATAATGTTTCAGTGTTTTATGTGTATATGTTTCAAATTCTATGTTAATGAGGTCAGTTAATTAAATTACCTCGGAGAGTGGAGAGAGCTCCCTGCAGTGATGCCGCTCGTCTGCGCCATTTCCAGCAGTATGATTCCTTGGTCTTAGGTGCTGCACGTGTGTCGCGTCGCGAGAGACTTTCACACTTTGTTCTGGACACTTAACTGCAATAGGTTAACGTAATTTACTGGAACTTTAATTCTGTTTACTAACAGTCTTTCCCGCCTTCGCAGCACCTCTCTGTCAGCTCAATTTACCGACCCCGGAAGTTTAATTACTATTGTAAGTTTTTTCACACCATTCTTGGCCTTTTTGTACAGCAACAGCTGCTGGTAGGCTTTGTGAGTCAGGTCCGCTTTAATTTGCATTGTAACTGTGTACATTATTAGGCAATAGAATTTACTTGAGTTAACGGAAACTTGTGAGGTATCACTTTGTGTTGTATTTTGGGTCCTGGCCCTATCCAGGAAGTCATCGACGCCTCAAGGAGGAATCCTTCATTTATAAGGTAAAAGGTAATACTAAAGCATGCTGGGAGTCTGAATTACCTGGCTATATATTATATTTTCCTGTAAATTCGTACAATTTGTGTCAGGGGATACAGCCACATGGTCGTTCAGCACACGACCCTGAGAACTGTGACTTCGTGCTCACCCAGTGAGCTGGCACCCATTCTATTCAAAAAGGGAATACTGTGTAATATTCTGACTTTTCTTAACATAGTCAGCGGACGATGTCCGCGTTACTATCCCCGACCGCTCAGGTAACGTCAAAAGGTTTGTTGAAATTATTGATCTGCGGCCCCAAACGGAGTCAGTGCGTTTGGCGAGAACCAGCAACAGTGGGGAAACAGTAATAAACAGAAATCACTGTAGCCATACGCGATCTTCAAACAACCATGGTAAGTCTCGTTATTAACCTGGTACATGAAAAAACACCTCTCAGCCACCCATGTCTAAGCGAATAAAACAAGTTTGTTGAATCATGTGCTACGAGAATTCATTTTGGCACAAGGAAATGTAGAATGGTGTACAACCTAGATTCCCGCCCTAGCCACAGTGCACCTTGCATCATGATTGATGACCTGAACTAGGAGGTACTACCAGCTTATCATGACGATATATAGTGAGTGGTGTACGAACGATGTAATTTGTTTGCAGCTACCGATCCAATACAATGTTTCAATGTCATGGCACATGAAATAACCACCGACCACAACCGACTGATTTTCAGACAACTATGCAGAACAGAATCATCAAAGAACAGGTACACAATATGATAGTGGAGGGTGTAATAGAACCTGTGGAAAGCTGATGCATCACTGCCATTACACTGGTGCCAGAGAATGATGGCACGTGTCATTTCTGCATAGATTTCCAGTTAATTAATCTCGTTATCAAACCTAACCACCTCCTTACTTCAGTGTAAATTGCACTCTGAGTATACTAGGTAAGCCGAAAGCAATGACCTCCCAGGATCTGCACAGTGGCTACTGGAAGGTCCCAATGAAACAGGCGGAGAGGCACAAAACAGCATTCACCACAACAGATTGAAGGCGATTTTAATTATTTGCAATGCCGTTCGGTTTGAAATGTGCACCATTCATGTTCCATGTGATAATGGCTGGAGTACTGGATGGTGTGGTAGGGGACTTCAGACTCGTCTACCTAGATGACATTTTCATATGGTCAGTGATGTAGGAAGGCCACTTTCAATGCATTCGCCATTACTCGAATGTCTCGCCATTATTAGTTTGTGTGCGATTCACAAGTGGCATTTCGGCAAAGTGCAGCTTGAATTCCAAGGCCATATTATGGACGAGAATGCCAACAAACCCCACATGGAAATTCCGCTTTTGATCGAGGAATGTGAAAGACCACGCACCTGGAATTTTTTTCGAACTGCTTAACTGGTTGCTTGAGTACATCCAAGATTCTGCCACAATATGTGCACCTCTCACCACACTCAGGTAACCCAACTGTTTTTTCAAATGAAACACCGATGCCGATGGCAGTTTCCTGTCTATTAACAGCAAATTTAGGGAGTGGAAGGCCCTAGTACGCCACAATCCCAGTCGACATTTCTATGTTCAAATTGATCCCAGTGAACAAGGCCTAGGTGCAGTGCTATTCCAAATTGGGGAAATTGGCGAACACCACCTAATATATTACAGCAGTGCCATGTTCGGGCCGACAATAAAGGCATTAGACCAATGAGAGGGAGTGCCTTGCAGTAGTATAGGTGTCAAAGTACGATTCATATCTGGAGTATCAGCGCTTCACATTGCATACTAACAACACAGCCTAGCATGGTTTCACAGTATACGTGAAGCAAGGATGAAACTTACCTGCTGATCATATCTGCTGCGAGCATACAACTTTAATGTAGAATATGTGCCAGATATCGAAAACCAGCTGTCGGAACTGCTGTCCAGGTCACCCGGCGATTCGAACACCGCGCACGATGAAGAGGTGTATGACAAGGTGTCCCCCCTTTTTATATTTGGAATGACGGTGGCATCATACACAACATGTCAACCTGTCTGCGCCAACATTAGTTTTACACTCGATGTCTGCGTCGACCAACTTTGCAATGCGCACAAGCGACAATGCCAAATGAGCAAGCCAAAGTGGCATTCTGCTTCAAACCTTCCTACTATCTTTACCATCGCCATGTTCCTCCAAATGTTCGACGTAAAATTCTGTCACTTGTTTTCTCAGTGTCTAATGTATGCGTATGATAAACGCCATTCTACAGAATGCAGATGGTTGTGTTCAACAGCATTATCTGTAATAAGACTATTTACGGCACTTTGTTAGCTTTGTATTGTAATCAAATTTTTTCTTGATCTGATTGTTGTTCACGATCATTCAAGGTCGTCTGGTCTGAGACCGGGAATTTTGTCTCCTAGGTATTGTAGTTTCGTTATTAGGGTTGTCTGTGAATTTCTTAAAGAAAAAAAATGTTGTGAATATGTCTGTGGCCGTTCGGCGAACACATGAACTAATGATCATACCACGGATAAATTTTTTTATGAATGATTTGTTTATTATTTATTAACATTAAAAATTGAAATAAAAATATTTTCTCAGGAAAAGAACTCGAGGTAAGAACGAAAACCACATCCAACATGCGGAGGGTATTTCGCATAGGCTACGGGCTGCAGCCGTCACCAGTGTACCAATGAATTTTTGTGTAGGGGAGTTTTGCAAAGTTTAAAATAACTTTGTAGAAGCCTTAATTAATTTAACCTGGCATTTATGATTTTCATTAAAGTGATATGTTTTGGTTTTGACCACCATCTTACTTCCTCTTAATCTCCTGTACGAATAGTAGCCCGAATTTGTTTTTATAATTGATTAATACGTCCCAGTACTCTTAAGGATGGTGCCAGTATTAACTTTTAATAAATTTACATTTGAAAAGTATTATTTTATTGCATTGGCATGTGTCACACTGAAGAGTAGTGGTATTACTGTACAGTCTATATAATGCAGCTTGAAATTTTTTTTTTAAGTTTAGGCCTTTTTTTATGGCTTATTCGCACATGTATTTCATTGTTAAAACTCCCAGAATAATGCAACAATCCACAAACGTGCAGTATAGCTGACAGAATGTAGCTGATACAACATTGTGATTGTGCTTCCACCCATACCTAAACTGTCTAGCTCTTTTCAGTCTTATCACACCTGTAACAGGTTCCACTCCCTCACTGACCATACCAGCTTGGATGCATTCCCCATTTGGTTCTCCACACACTTAGAGGGTTTCCTTTCCTTCTGTAAAACCCTCTAAGTTGCTTTAGCTGCCCACCAAACATCCCCATTCTTGCTCTCCGCTCTGTATATCCTAAGTACCCATTTTGCTTATTTTTCCTCCAGTCAAGGAGCACTGTCCCAATTCCTGTATCATTAATGAGAAGTCCCAGTCTTGTTGAAACTTGAAATCAGTAAGAATCTACTTCCTTAAAGGCATGGAGGGGGGAGGGGGGTAAAGAAATAATCTTTTTGCAGGTATTGTTAAATGTTTGTTATATTAATTTTTCAGAGGCCACAGGATGCAAGAAGTGTTTAATTTTTGTGGGTTGGGACAGTTAAGAGCTGTTTGTTGGATACTAAATTGGCACCATATAAAGTTTAAGCAACTATTGTGTGGATTTTTTTTTACAATTATAAATTTTGTAGTACAGTTATGTTAAATGAAATTTCTGGTAATGTATACAATTTTTTTGGTTTATCTGCTGGTTTTAGTATTTTTCAATAGCCACCAAATAATGTTCCATTACAGAGTATGTAAGAAAATATAAGAGGTGAAACAGCTGCTTCTTCAAAATCCAGCTGTATATGCAGATTTAGATAAATGTAAAGAATAGCTGCTTTTCCGGAAAAAAAAATCCAGAAAAGTTGTGTATTTTGACACTACGAACTACACAACACAAATTTACTAGCAGAATTAACGTGTTATGCTTACAAACCACAAAAACGATAGTGGGGAGGGCTATGAAGATCAGGGAAATTGTGGAGTAAAATTACTAAAAATACACCCACAAAAAATGTAAAAACACCTCAATTTAACATTTGTCCATCCAGTTTCGTAACATGTGCCCACTTAACCTAACCTCACAATGAGTGAATCACTATTTTACATTTTTTTTCTAATCTAGATTATAGGGTTTTAATCTAACCTAGGATTGTAGGGCTTTAATCTAATAATTTTATTCTATTCTAGGATTTTAGGGTTTTAAAGTGACAGTAAAACATACCGGAAGTATATGAATTAACTCCCCTAGGTAGGCGGCAGGTACAATTCTACTGTCCTCGGCCAATTCAACTACCGTCATGCATGACTTGCACCTTACCTCACTCAACAAAACACCATGATATACTAAAACGTCTAAGTAACACCTGCCACATAGACGACTCACGCACAGAAGCACTCATACTTGCACCCTCCATTCTTAAATGACAAGCTTTTGCACTATCGGATTCGGACGTCACAACTCACGGGCGCAACAACACACACCACTCGCCACAAACCGCACTATCTAGCATCTAAACTGTAACTAACATATGGTAACGTCTACAAATACACAGCCAATGAGGTGACGGCCGATTTGCATTTGTTTACGTTACTACAGCATTACAGGACTAAACATCATGGCGTCCGGCGTAAACAAAGTGGCCGAACTCCTAGTATATTATCTATTTTATTTTTGATGTTCTGCTTATTTTATCATTACGCCGTCTTAAATATGAAATGGGTAAGGTGTGCAAAAGCTAATTATATAACTTTGTGTGGGTCCACTATGTTAAAAAAAAGCCTCTATTCTTTACATTTACCCAGATTTCTGTAATTGAATAACAAGACTGAACACAAAAAAAAAAAAACTTACGTACGACAAGTAACTTATTGACGAGAAAAGAAATATATGTTTACAACACTGGAAAATTCCAAGAGGGAATAGAGTAAAAAAACAGTACATAAACTAGTTAGGAAAAATATATGTTTATGTACACATGACCAACAGATAACAAATGGAAAATATCGCAGGCCAGAAACCTGCTTGAAAAAATTAGGACAGCACTGACAAAATATGTAGGAACGAAATTGGACAACACAACAAAGAAACACACTCAAACACAGCAGTTTTACCAGACATGACAGAATGCAAGCCAGGTATTCTGTAATCAAGAATATATATGTACAAAACTCGAAAATTCCGTGAAGGATTCCAGTCAAATTTATACATATGAGAAAAACTATATACGACCAACAGACAGCACACCGAAGTTGACTTAAACAAATAAGACAACCCTGGCAAACAAACACAATAGTTTTTCCAAAACCGACAGAATGCGACATTCCAGGGACTGCTCTCTGTTCCTTTCTTAAGGCAGCGATACACAGGGTCTCAGAACACAAGTGCGACTGTTCTACATCTACATGAGGCACCATAATGCCATTTCAGCTATGTATTTATTTATGTCACTTCAGTTGTTAACGGCAAGATGTTTGGTACGTCACTGTGCAGTATTTTTTCGTACTAAATAATTATTCTGTTTAAAAAACTGTGCTGTGGACATTATGAAATTTCTTCAGGTTCCTCCATTAGGGATAGTTATTTATGTGGCTTTGCTTTGCCATTGTAGTTCTGTAAAAGTTGGTTTTCTATGTCCCTTCCATTTTCTATGACCTACTAAAATGAATGAATATACACAAATATTTATTTAAAATTCTTAAGACAGCAGTGTTTTGAATTTCAGAATTAGTTATAAATGTTAGGTTATATTTATTTAATAGGAATTTGGACAGCACATTATAATGAAACACTGCATCTATTAAAGATGTCCTAGATACCTACAAAATGTATTGATTTATTTATGTAGATGAATGTTCCTGAGAACACTGGGGTCTATTCTAGGAACAGTACAGTGAGTATCTTGGCAGCCTATAACTATTGTCACAAGTGTTACACTGTAAATTACTGAGGTAATTACTTGATGGTAAACTATGGTAAAGAGTATCAATAGAAATTAACATAGTTACTGACATGCAATATACTGTATTCATAACATTCAACAAACAACAATTGAGTTAGGTATATATAAAGCATATTTGAGGCTATTTTATGATAACTTAAAAAGAAACTTATAATTCGTACTTAGAGACATATTAACAACCATTTTAGAGCTAAGTAAGAGTTTATATTGCACTCAGTCAATACGTGCAGTGACAGATGAGTTTTGTAAATGTTTCAAATACAGTATTGTTTTTTTTATCAACATAGGAGATTTTACCCTCAATGGTATCCAAGGCTCATTTTTGAGAAATTTAACAGTCACTTAAAACAAAGCAAGACAAAATATAGTATTGTATCAACAAACATCTAATTCTATACAGGAAATATTCAACATGGTTACACACAGATTTACAACTTTGGCATGTTTGTAACTTATTTGGCAACCAAACAGGTGTGGCAACCTGCTAGTGTTACCTTGTCACATAAGTCATTTAATTAAGTGATTGATTTATTAATTGACTACATTGAATGTAGGCAGGATAAGTTCACCATCTTCAGAAGCGACAGGGATGGGAGAGGAGGAGGAATAATGGTGTGTGTAAGGGAGGGGTTGAAAGAGTCTGTAGGCTGGATTAGTAAAGATTTTGAGATGATGGAAACTAAATTAAGTGGGGGTAGTAGTAAGAGGATTACTGTGCTGGCAGCGTATATGCTACCAGGACAGGGATGACAGGCAATTGAAATGATCAAGGAGAGGGCTGATAGACTAAAGGACAGGCAGGGAGTGGGTGGTTGTAGCAGGGGATTTGAATATACCAGGTGTGATGGGAGGGTGCAGAAGGGATGGGCAGCATGATGCAGAGAATGGCAGCGCAGTTAGTCAACAGAGGCTTGGTTCAGGTAGTATAAACACCTACGAGATGGAATAAAGAGGGTGTTGGGTAAGTGCTGAATGTGGTGTTGGTCAGACCGGGGAATACTGTAGTTGGTGCAATAGTATTGGATGGCATAAGCAATCATGATATTTCTGTTGGGGAAATTGGGCTTGGCGGGATGAGGGAAGAGCCAACTTCGGTTAGGTTGGTGTGGCAGTATGGGAGAGGAGACAAGAAGGGGGCAGAAATCTTCCTGAGAGATAGGTTTGAAAAGTTGTCTACGGATGAAAGTGTGGAAGAATTATGGAGGAATTTAGAATAATAATAGAGGTTATGTTGGAGAAATTTGTCCCAAAGAAAAGATTATGGTCTGGGGGAGATCCACCATATTATGGACAGGAGATTCAAAAAAATGAAGAGGAAGTGTAGAAAATTACATGCTAAATGAAGAAATGACTAGAGCTAAGGAATTGATGAAACAAATGGGAAGGGAACTTAAAAGGATCGTGAAACAGGCAAAGAATATATTTTTAGGGAAGATGGTGGATGAAGGAAAAGGAAAGGAATGGGGGAAATGGTTTAGGTATGTTAAGAAGGTAGAGGTGGGGGGGGGGGAGAGGAAGGAATCCCACTGCTGAAAGGTAGGGATGGCAGGATTGCGTCAAATGACCAAGAAAAATCTGAGATGCTGCAATGCCAGTACTTGTCAGTGTTTGAGGCAAGAGGGAGGCTAAAAGGGATTGGGGTTGTTTAGTAAGTTTAAGATGAGGGAGTGGGAGATAGCAATGGTAATCAGGAGGTTGAAGAGCAGTAAGGCAGTAGGACCTCACAGGATAAGGAACGCAGCGCTTAAGTTTGGTGAGAGAGAGAGTTAGTTAAATATTTGGAGGTGGTGTTTAGCAAGTCCTTAGGAGAGGGTAAGTTACCACAAGGTTGGAAGCAGGCGTTGGTGGTCCCAATACACAAGCAGGGGGAGGATAGGGCGAGGCCTGGCAGCTACAGACCGGTGAGTCTCACATCGAGTATGGGAAAGGTAATGAAGAGGCTGGTGGTTCAGTACGTGGTGAATGTTACAAGAGTAATTGGTTGGAGGAGTCGCAACATGGTTTCAGAAGAGGATACTCATGTGAGACGCAGCTGGCTGGGCTGTTAGAGGATCTGCTACAGGCAGTTGATTAGAGGAAGCAGGTTGATGCCTGTTTCATTGATTTTGAGAAGGCATATGATAAGGTGCCCCATGGGACTTTGATGAAGAAAGTGGATGAGCTGATAACGGACAAGTGGGTAGTGGAATGGATTGGGGACTTCCTCAGGGGGCAAAGACAGAGGGTGAAAGTGGGAGAGGCAATATCAAAGGAAGGAGAGGTTACGTCAGGGGTGCCGCAGGAAAGCATGCTGGGCCCGTTGTTTACCATTATGGGGATTAGGGGAAAAATAAGATTGTTTGCAGATGATTGTGTATTGTATGCAGTGGTAGGAGGGGGTTAAAACTTACAGGCAGACATTGACAGGATATGGTTGTAGACCGTGGAGAATAAAATGAAGAAAAATGTAAGAAAAACTAAGGTAGTGATGTTTACAAGGGAGAAGGTGATAAGCAGGGACATGTACAGATGACAGGGGCAAGAGATAGAAGAAGCAGCAGAATATAAGTATCTAGGGATTGTATTGCAGGGAGATCTCAGATGGGAAAAAACAGGTAGAGAGGGTGGTTGCAAAGGGAAAAGAGGCTTTGGGTATGTTGGGAAGGGTTCTGAAGGGAGTCGGCAGTGAGGCAAAGGAGAAGGCATATGGCACAATGGTACGGCCTATGTTCGAATATGCGGCAGCAGTATGGGACCTGTATGGGGAGGTGGAGAACTAGAGAAGGTGCAAAGAAGGGCAGCAAGATGAGTGAAGGGTAGGTGGAGAAGACAGGGGCAGGATGGTGAGGACAAAGGGAACTGGAGGCTATCATTGATGATGAAAAAAATGGAGTGGAGCTCGTTGAAGGACAGGAGGAAAGTTGAAAGACTGGTCAGGTTTTACATAGTGGAGAATGGAGAGGGAGGGTGGGGAAGGTTACGCTGCCAGCTAAGTAAGGGGGTGTTTAGAGGGAGAGGAAACAACAGTGAGAAGCTTTATAGGGTGTGGAGGAGAATGGAGCGGGGTAGGCAGTCTATCTTGTGAAGGAGTGGAATGTGTTGTGGGAGGAATTGTTATCTGTGAGGGGGGTTGCAAAGTTCAGGAAGGGCATGGAAGTGGAATTTGGTCGGGTAGGGGAGAGGTGAGAGAGCTCGCAATCGGGCGGTAACCCAATTGCGGGTTATTACATACATTTTTTAAACAATTTGTTTCGAAGGACAAAAGGTGAATATAATTTAACGCTATTACATTGATGCAAATATTATAAAAATAGCAAACATGTTTCACACTTATAACAAAAGGTACCTATATAGACTAAATGTTATAGTCTACAAATTCTATTACCTTTTGCAAACTCTATACAGAAGTTTTATACAAAATTGCATAGTTTAATGTTTTGACATACTAAAGAGTTTAATCGATACTAAAGAGTTTAATTACACTGTTGTAGGTTCTTAAGGTAACCACCACCACAGTACATTTACCGAATTTAAATAGTTCTATTGCTGCCTTTTATAATTGCGTAAACAATGGTGATCCAAAACAGCCTTGAAAAGTTTTGGTTTTTAAGAGTTTTTCAGATTTTTGGAATTTTATATAAATGATTGTTTACTTTACAAGTTGCAAGTGAACCTGCAAAGTTTGTTTTAAAATATTGGATAGTTCTTAGTTATTAACTTTTCCCAAAAAAAAGGGCAGAAATAATATGGTAATAATATTTTAGACTCTTCTAAAGTTGCTGACTAAATCCTGTGAAGTGCATGCTTGTATTCAGCCTGATCTTAAAACTACATTATTGTAAGGGCTTTGAAGTTCAGGTAGACATTGTTATTTGGCCACTGTCTGGATTAATGGTTGGATTCACTATTTGATAACACCTTTAATAGACATCTGATTGATAGTTTCACCATCAGTCATTATTCCTGACAGTCATCAACTTGCAGTTAGAGTTGATTATCTTTTTTTCTGGCTATCAAATATTTAGTAATTGTCAGGGTGCCATGAGGTTACGACTGCTTTTGTGTTGCTTAGCATGTGTACAGCTGATTGCTTTATATAGTAAAGTTCAAATGATAAAATAATGTTTGCGCAGCTTTGATGAAGGGAACGTAGGGGAGTCAGTGTAGGGAAGGAGCTCCCTACACTGTCTTCCGAAGCTTGCGGCTGGAGGGAGGCAAAGCACGTGACACTGCTGGCGCTGTACAGACCAAACTGATAACATTGCTCTTTACTACCATGCTTTTTAAATACAGCGCTGCACAACTTACATTTTTTCGACAGATAATATGCACGTGTGGAGCAGCTCTCACCTAACCTCCTTCAACCGCTGTCACTACTGAACTGAACAAACCCACCCCTTCGTGCAGTGACAATGGACTCCCGACTCGCCAGATGCATTTTGGGCATCTGCACACTATTTTCTCATTTGGGTTTAGTTATAGCAGGGGTGAACACTTGGGGCATGTGTGCCATCCACAAAGGAAACTGCATATGATCATTTAATAGGATTGCCAGCCAGAATAATCTGTAAGTTGTTTACGCCATTCATGGGATTTAAGTTTCTTGAAAATTAAAGAGGAATGAAAGAAGTGGTCTGAGAGTAAGCCAAGATCCACATGTATACCTGACCACATACGGTTATCTGTGGCAAACAAACATTTGTGTATGCTACGTGGGTGAAAGTATATGACACGACATCAGCAGAATTCAAAAGAGAACAGCAGCACGATTAAAAAAAAATTTGATATGTAGTAGTTGTAGTTGGCAATCTTAAATATGACTGTTTTTTTTAATGTAATATTTTCTGAATAATTAATATTTTTACGGAGTATTAGCCTGTTTATATGGCGACGATTCTTTAATGTTATGTTTTTTTACGTCTTGTGCTCCTTCCAAACCAAAATCCTGCGTGCATCCCTGCTTAGTAGAATAGCATTTTATTTTGATGCAAAATTGCTCTATATTGATTATTTAGAAGCCATGGAACCTGAACGGCCAATAATTAACAGAAATAAACATTTATGTGAATTAGTGACCAACATCTTGTCAAAAGATACAAGTTATTGAAGTCGTCGTCTTCAAAGTTCTAGAGGAAATTAAAGCTTGGTTGGAATATGCAACAAGTAGAAACCTGCACTACTCCTGTCCAACAGTTGCTTCTTGCATTGATATACTATGTCACAGGTTTCTTCCAAATTATAATTGCTTATTTGAATGGTGTTTCCAAAGCAACAGTGAGTTACTACCTACGGAAAATTTCAGAAGCTCTACCAAGACCCACCTACATATATTTATTAAAGGAAATAAATACAGTAAAGTAGTTCAAAACTGAGGTATATGAAGTGAGACTATTTCCAGGTGTTGTAGCTACAATTGTTTATTGCACTCGCATCCATATTATTTTTCCTGGTGGACCCAGTCTTGAGTTATCCAGAAGCAGGAAATATTTATTTATTTATTGTTTTCCTAACACCAGCAACTCCTTGAGCTATCTTAGAGACAATTGGGATATTATGGTGTGTGTTATAAGGAGTCAACATTAAATGAATTGTGTGAAAATTTGTACATTTTTAACATGGTTGGTCTAATATTGTACATTTGCTTTTAGTGAAAAGGCCTAAAAGAAAATATGATTTCTGTTCAAAATCACATAATTAAAACTCTACTGTTTTTTCAAAAATATTAAAATTATTTGAAATCAAATTTATAGTAATTTAAAATTGGCCTCCAATCATAATTTGCCTGGTTAAAATCACTTTTAAGAGTTACTGTTCAAAATTTAAATTTCAAAACATTTGAAACTGTCTGATGCACTTAACTGTCAAAATTTTAAAAGTGTTTGCTGATCCTCCCTCAGTGGGTACTTTGAAAAAATTGACAGTTTGCGCAGGCGGGATAGCCTGCCGTACGTACACTGCTTACCAGGAATGCTGAATACGGAGATTAAAATAATTTATCATACGCACATAAAATTGAAATAGTGCAACTATTGTGCATAATGTTGGTAATCATGTGGGGCACAACTTCCACACACTTTTACATGTTTGTTTCATTTTGCATTTAATTTTGCTGTTTTATGACTAGTGAGACATTTTGTACATCTGCTATGTGTATAGTTCCCAGTTTAATGAAATTTAAAATAAATAGCATCGAAACAAGTTTTGCTTACACATAGTTTGTCGCAAACATAAATGAAAAATTAAATGTGTAGCACAGGACACTTGTCAGAACTTCTGCATTTTAACTTTCAAACACAAACAAAAAACTATCAGAAAAATACATACAAAGATCATATAAAGAATTACAGGATTGAAATATAATAATATTACAATTTAGGAATCTTCCTTTAAAGTTACAAAAATAAACCTGTGTTTAAAATGCTATGTTCACTTAATCCAGCATCTGTGCAAAACATACCTAAATCACATAAATTATAAAAAACGCTTCAAAATATAAACATACAATAAACATATAAAGGGTAATTATTAAGTTTAGGGGCTTTTCTGAAAAACACAAAAAAAATGCAAAATTATGATATATTTCTACTCTACTAATCATGTAGAACACGAATATACTAGAGGCGTAGCTTTAAAATAAGTACAACATGTTAAAAAATTAGAACAAAATTGCGAAATGAGCAGTATAGTCAGTTTGTTTACGTTTCTGAACGAAACGTCCTAGACCAACAAAAGTTGCATTAATGGGTTCTGCACAGCTTACCTTGTTCATATTCAAGAGGGCGTAATATAAAAATAAGTAGAACATATTTAAAAAACTTGCAAAATATGTTTGTTTACGTCTATTAACGTCAGATGAATTATACCAGCCCCCTACCTAGGTGAGTAAATTTACCATCTTTTGGTGTGTTTTACGGTTCCTTTAAATCCCTACAATCCTACATTCGTACTTTAGTGTAAAACCCAAACATCCTAGGTTAGTGTAAAACCCTACAATCCTAGGTTAGTGTAAAATCAAACAATCCTAGGTTAGTTTAAAATTGTAAAATAATGATTCACCCATCATGGGGTTAGGATCTGTTGGGTTAGGTGGGCACATATTATGAAATTAGTCTGACGTTAATGCCTCTAGTTTATAGTTTAACATGACGAGGAAGGCAGGCAATGAGGATATAAGAGAAAATAATATAGATTTGTTTGTTTACATTTCAATCTGACATTTATACTGGTAAATTTCTGAAATGTTAATTAACTGAACTTTTTAATGTTGCAGATTGTGTCAATTCTGTTGTTTATTTTTGTGTGTATTCTCCTTGTCAAACTAGGGCTTTGATTTGAGTGTCTGGTACAAAGAAGCTAATCTTTGTTACATGCATGGCTGGTCAGCCATATCTGGAAAGGCAGACGTAGCAACTATGGAATGATCGGTGCATCTGGCAACGTTGTTTGTTTTGTGTCACTCGCGGCCGCACGCTGCAGAAGATATGCATTGCTTTCAGTTTACATCCGGTAACAGTTTTGTATGCTTGTTGCTTGCTCTAGACACTACGTAATTGTAAAGTTAGAAATTTACTTGAATTTCTACTTGTTCCATGGTAGTATAGCAGTTCTTTAAGTACTGTAATTTTTTTCACCATGGAGTATGTAAATAAACAAACATCTATTGACCTTGCAAAAAATATCAGGATTATTGATGCATGCGAAGACGGTAGTACGAGTAACAGTGAAATCAGTAGGCAATTCAACAGTAGCTCTTCAACATTGTTTACAATTTTAAAACACAAGGAAAAAATTGAAGATGCAGTGCTGAAAGACAATGTTCCTGAATGTAGTAAGACATGTGATGGAGAGATCACTCAGAACTGGAAAATCCACTTTTGTTGAATGATTTTTCCAACAATGATCAGCAGGTCTGCCTATTAGAGGGCTCATGATTAAGGAAAAAGCCACAGAACTGCCATTACGGATGAAGATGGAAGATTTTGTCTGAAGTGAATGCTGGCTACAGTGATTCAAGATGCGAAGAGGAATAGCACAGTGTAAAATTTCTGGCGAGTCTGCAAGTGTACGCAAGAATAAAGTCACTAATTGGTATCCAGTTATTGCCAAAATTTAGAAAAGATCCAAACCAGAAGACATTTACAATGCAGACGAATCTGGTATATTTTATAATTTATTACCGGGAAAAACTCACAGTAAAGAGTGACCTGCGTAANNNNGGGGGGGGGGGGAACTTAGCAAGGAGCAGCTGTCAGTGTGCCAATATGGATGACAGGTGATCAAATGAAACAATTCATTTTGGGAAAGTCAGCAAAACCTCGTGCATTCCGGGGGTGCACAATTTATTGTGCACGTATACAGCCAACAAAAGGGCATGTATGACATCCAAACTTTTCAAACAATAGCTGTATTCATTTAATGCCTGCAGGGAAGGAGAGGGACGCAAAAAACCGGAAAGTGTTTTTTTTTTCATCGATCACTGCCATGCGCATCTGAAGGTGACGATTGACGATGCTGAGGAACATTGAGCTTGTTTTCCTCCCGTCTAATTGCATAAGTGTGTGCAACCTTTGGATCAAGACATATTTTGACTTCTCAAGCACCACTTCCGTTCTATGCTGGTGAACTCACAGTTGTGGAAAGTGTCCCTAGGATAAGATCTTCTTAAGTGGAATGTCCTTGTCACCAGTAGTGCCACTGCAGCTTGTTGCGAGAAAATCCAACCTCAAGTCATTGCTGCATGTTTTCGCCATGCTGGCTGGCTTTTATGTTTACCCAGATGTTCAGGAACAGTGGCAGGAATAAAGAGAGGCGAGAGGATGTTGAGCTGCAAGAGCCAGAAAGCGGCGGTTTTTATCTGAAAAGATGGAAGTGGATTGTAAATTTAGAGAATACATTGAAGCCGACGACAATGTTCGTGTGTGTGGAGAACTCGTGGGCAGTGAACTCTTATGGCCGGTTGCACCATTGATGTTCATCTCTCAATTCGCGATTATTTCCGAACTTGATCTAATATCGAGACAGAAAACTGTTGCACCATTTGAGTTCAGAGCATGACTGTAGATTGAGATGAACTTCATTTCAAACCGCCGAATATGGTGGTTCGAAATCTCGATCTGAGACCAGAGAAGTGTCTAAAAGCACTGTTACATATATTTATTTACTATAAATAAACCTAGTAATATTTAAACAGTTTAAAAATGGATTTGGTTGTTTTTTACTGTTATAAAATGTAAATTGAGACATTTTACAAAGGCTTAAGATCCAATTCATTAATTTTATTAAAAATGTTTTGTAAAGAGAGAACAAGATGTATGCTTATCCCTCTGAGCAAACACAACCAAAAACTGAAAAAAACCACTCAGAATATCGGAAACTGTCCTAATTTTCGTTGAATTTTTTGCTCACGAAAGAGCATCCGTCACCGACAAATGTAGTTTGCAAGTACTCCAACAGATACCGCTGAGTGTAATTGTTTTTTTTTGGGAATTTAAATAACATTATACACAATTGAATGTTGTTCAGTAAAATTTGTACAACAATTATTTTACTTAAAACAGATAAAACATACCATCTAGTTCTATGTTCACTACCTTCTTCAGTAATATTGGTATTATAAGTAATGAAAAAAGTTTGTGTAAAGTGTTTCCAATCAATCAAAGCAACTAAAACAAAAATTTTGTGGTGAATTCTACTAATTATATAGTAAAAAATCCTAGTCTTAAGAGATAATGTCCACAAAAACTAATTAATTGTCTCTCTCCGAACTTCAATATAAACAGTTCCATCCTGACATCATAAAATGAGAGCCAATCACAGTGTTTAATCTCAATCCTAGTTCCGAACCAGGATCAGGAGATCTATGATCGGAACACAGCCATTCACGTTGGTGCAACACTTGTATATTGGAACTCGAATCCAACTGAATATTGTGTTTGAACCAAGATCTTAGGGTCTCAGTTCAGGGCTGTTAATGGTGCAACAGGGCATTGGAGTTTGCGATGAACAAGGACAGCAGCTAGGATGATGAAGACGAGGCACAGAGTGAAGCTGCTCCGGTGCCCAGGGTAGCACATCTCCTGGAAACGCTGGACGTGCTGAGCAGATTTTACAGTTCAGCAAATGCTAGTGTTGATGACCTTGCCACATCCCAAAAACAATAGAGAAAAATTGAAGCAAACAACGATTAATAATTTTTTCACAAATAATGTGCAGTTGTTTTGTGCAATTCATGTAAATAAAAAATTAGTTTTTTGCATTTTTCAAATGTTTGTAAATGCAGCATGTAAATTTTTTAAATGAAAAATTAAATACGGTAATGTGTTGTATTGCGCCGACACGTCCACAAAGGGGTAAGTTAATAAAAGCATTCTTTCATTTCTTTTTTCGGTACTCAAGCATTTATTTTTTTTAATGTTGCACCGTTGTTTGTCTGCTACACATTCCGTAATAAATGTGCAGAAAATAATCATTAGGTCTAATAAATAGACTGGGAATGTTTTTTTTTATCAAATTGTTGGTGTGTACAATTTTACTGCAAACTCTTACATGCTTATAAGGCGCCCTTTGACGTTGCCGAGGCATACTGGCACTTGCTTTCACTCCGTTGGACAGCTCTTCACTGACTGAGCTTGGCGTAATATGAACTTTTCCGGTCACATAAGAGAGGGCGCTGCTGTGCCTACGTGTATGTCATCTATCTGCAATCGTAATCACGCATTGCTGGTACAGTGTTCTACACATTCTCCGAGTTTGGATTCATTCGGGCCATTCTTTCTGGGTGTTGCATTTTTCACAAATAATGGTGTATTAGTGAATATATAATCATGAAAAATATGTCTTTTACCCCTCCCCCTTCATGCCCCATTTCCGAATCTTGTTAGATGCGACTTTTAAAGTGTACATTTTGATATAACAAGAACTTGCACTTACAAGAATTTTTAGCACTGTTATCACCTCTTGTAATTATGAGGTTGCGCTGTAATTGTATTAATTTCTAGCCAAACAAACAGGAATCAAAATGATAAATAAATAAAAATCTACTAAACAAAAGTCTTGGAATAAAACTAAATTTTTGTATTATGACTTTGGTCTTAATATCTTGTGTTGATGATTTTCTCGCCAATAGTATTCCTTGCTGTCTTAAAACACTTAGCGTGGTCGTGCAGTGGTAACTCACTGGATTCGTCGGGACGACCTAGGTTCGATTCCCGGTCCGGCCATCCTGTTTTCAGTTTTCCTTGGTTTCCAAAATCACTCCAGGCGAATGCTGGGATGGTTCCATAACAAAGACCATGGTCGATTCCTAACCATTCCTTCCCCAATCCCTCTTCCTTGAGCAACTTGCTCCATCTTTAATGACCTTTATGTCGACAAGATGTTAAGCCCAACTACGTACCTACCTTAAAATACTGAATAGGGTTTATTGTACTACTATATTTTTTATTTCAAATATATCAAATCAGAGTTATTGCTAAGTTGTAGAGAATTACTCTGATTTAATATATTTTATAATTAGTGCAATTAACAGTTTTTAAATATTATCTCCCTATTCACTTTTGTGTATTTTTACACAAATATCACTGACTGATGTGCTCTTCCTTTTCTGGTCCCTATTTTTTTTTGCTTTTAACCTGAGTAGATTGACCTGTACGTTTAGGTTTGAAAATTGGTCAAGGAAGGATGCTTTACACGGTAAGTGAGGAAATTTGGTCTGTTAACTTCTCATTAGAAGTATGTTGTTGATTTAAAAATTAGTCCAAGACATTTCATGGTATCATAATATAACTTGAAGATGTGTGTGTTCTGTGCTATGTTGTTGCTGTACCAGGTCATTATTCTCCGTTATATGCTCCATTCTCACTCACTGCTTGAGTAATATATGTTTCCATGTTTGTCTCCTGTACTTCGCTCATACTTCTTGTCATACTACCTTCCATACTTTGGTTTGATATGATCAGAGTGACAAGATTTAAAAAACAACTGGGACACTCATTAGTTATAAATATTGCCCTACAAAAGTTGCCATATAGACATTATCTTTTTTGCTCCAAAATCATTATGTGAAAAGGTAGAATACTGGTAGCTGTGACAACTATTAATTACATACTTACATCATAATACTGCTTTGATCAACATTTGGTTTTTTTGTACTTCTCAGAATTATATGGTTGCAATTTTTGGTATTTCCCGTACATTCAAAAATCATAATAAAATCAATCTTGTTTAACTTTGTCACTAAAATAACACTTACTTTGTGGCATATTTATTCAAAACTCACCAATTAATACACTCAAAATTATAACAAGCACATTTCCTTTAACGATGAACTACACCAAGTTACTGCATACATCATACATCACCGAGAATAGTTCTATAGATAAGTTAAAGCATGAAACAGGTTATGAACAAAGAGTTTTGGTGTGCAGTAAAAACATTAAAACTCAACAGTCACTAATTTGTGTTGACGAGTGCTTGTTGCACTCCTAGCTTAAAAAATGTTATTGACTTGTACTAACTATTTCAACCCTTATTTTTTCATGACTTTGTGTTCGTTACCCTGGTCAGCAATGTTTAGAAGTAGATGATAAGTTTTTATTCTTAACATTCAAGGTGGTGTAAGCATAATTTTGACACAAGTTAAACTCCTGTTATTATGACCAATTGTTTAATTTAAAAAAACCGGGGCATTTTTATGTCCCGAGATAGTTTTTCGGGACACTGAAACAAAACATGTAAAACCATTACGGTCATGGTAAAACTGGCACGTCTGGTCACCCTATTGATAATGCCTGACATTAACTGCTACTAATGAAAATAACTGCCAGTATACAAAGTTAATTTGAAATTGATTCATTGTTCTGTAGATATAGTGTAATAAGCTAAAATGTTTATGGTTACCATTTTGAAAAAGTCTGACCCATGGAAAATATATGGATTTGTATGGCCTGCTGTAGTATTACTTGTTTGTCATATTTGTGAGGAATCAGTTGATTGTTTCCTGAGTTATGACAGAAACTTAATTTTTTCATGTGGCATTAGTTTACAAAATGGCAAAGAAAAATGTGTATATTGTCACCATTTTTAAAATGCCTGACCTACTTAAAAAATTAATTTTCATGGTCTGCGGTAGCACAACCTATTTGCCAAACTTTGTAATAACAGTTGCGGAAAGCATACTATTGACACCGTTAACATGTATTCACTGACCTCACTGATTTTTCATACAGTGTTTCTTGAAAAAATCTCTATACTTTGTTCTTCATCCCCAGAAAAAAACCTTTCATCTTGCTGATTGTTTTGATAACTTGAACATATAATTTGGTGGACTGTGTTTATGAACAAATTGTTGCACAAGGCAGTTCATTGTGCACTTCTTCCAATGCATTCAGTATCTTCACCAACTTTCAGAATTTTTTAGCTGTTATGTTGTAATCAAATTACAAAACATTAAATTCTAACATAGAGAGTTACTAATATGACCATAAAGTCTGTTGTAGTGCATTACTATTTTTTTTTTAAAGTAATAACAAAAATGCACACATTTTATATGCTGTTTTGTTTTTAACCACAGAGCATACCAAGAACTGGATTCAGAAACCAACCCTTACATCTTATAATAAAATTTCTGATTGAAATAACAAATAAAATAAATGAGAGGGCATGCACAAACTAATAGAACTGTACAACTCTTTGTTTCTTTTAGTTATGAAACAAATCTATGAGTTTAAAACTACTCAATATCTACCTCTTACTTGTAAACAAATATCTTTTATTTGTAAACAAACATTAACAACTAGCATACTACACTATGTTGAACATTTTGTTGAATAATGTTACATCTCATTTGTATTTGAGTGGGGGATGTATTTTATTTCTTCATAAATTTCTGTGGTTAACATTACAGTATTTTGAAGTGAGCAACTGTGCAAGGAATTGTTCTTTACTTGGCATGGTTAGTGGCTTGCCAGTCTGTAACCTGCTCACATGAGCTGTGATGCTGCTGGGTAAATGCTCCCTTTGTGTCCAACTTATGAGGATTCTACCACTGGGCACTCGTGGGTGGTGCTTTCCTTGGCATGGTTAGTGACCGGCCAATCTGTCACTGGCACACATGGGCTGCATTTATGGTGGGTAATCTCTCTTTCCATGTCCAACTGATGTTTCATGATAGTGTGTACTTAGTTTTCCATAGTACCTGCTACAGCTGGATGTGACTTGATGTGTAGTTAGTACTTGGATCATCTGAGTTGGTTCAGTCAGTATTCAACAGCAGCAGGATGGTAGCTCTGCATGTGGATTGTGTATTTAAAGGTACTGCTGTTCTGATCATAGGTTTTTCAAACATATTTTTGCTTTGTATCCAAGTATTACATTTGTTCATAAGTGTTACAAGCAGTCCTTTGTTATGATATGGTTAAAACTTTAATATTGCCTTAAGGAGGATCAGTCCCGGCCATCTTGTATTTTTAGAATTTTCACAAAACTTTCATTATAGACTTTGATTTCAATTTCATGAAACGACACAACACAGGACATTCCTTTGTAAATTTTCTGAAGTGGGTATTGCTTGACTACTGTGGTTAGTTTAATTGCTATAGTAGCCCACAAGAAAAACCACTTCTTCCCAGCTGTTAGTAGTTAAAAATTAGTAAAGGCNCCTTTGTAAATTTTCTGAAGTGGGTATTGCTTGACTACTGTGGTTAGTTTAATTGCTATAGTAGCCCACAAGAAAAATCACTTCTTCCCAGCTGTTAGTAGTTAAAAATTAGTAAAGGCAGTAAAAAACTAATTATCTGATAAAGCTTGAGAAGCTATTATTTATGCTGTCTCATGTGAAAAATTTCGTTAAACCAATTTAATTATAAGTTATGGGGAAAATGGATAAATCCAAGATGACGGAGTCTTATCCCCCTTAAAGACAGCTTTTACCCTAAGAGATCCATGAATTTTATTTTACAAATTCATTTGGCATCAGCCTATACTTCTCATGCTTTTACATAATTGTGCCAGGTTCGTTTATTTGCTGGCTGTTGTCAGATGACTTCTATTCCTTTGAATATAGTTGCAGTTGTCAAGATCACATTAAAACAACTGTGGTCCAGTCAGGAATATAATATATATGTGCTTAAAGCCTTACCTACTACTAAATGATGTATGAAAGGACAGAAGCACGAGTACTCACAGTCTAATAATTGTAAACAGGCGCACACACACANACTACTAAATGATGTATGAAAGGACAGAAGCACGAGTACTCACAGTCTAATAATTGTAAACAGGCGCACACACACAAAGGATGACACAATTTTCGTGCGGTTTCACAGTCGCAACGTTTTGCTGGCTAGGTCAGCTTCATCNACACACACACAAAGGATGACACAATTTTCGTGCGGTTTCACAGTCGCAACGTTTTGCTGGCTAGGTCAGCTTCATCGGGTGGCAAGTTGTAGGGCACTGGGCGCTGTTGGTAGCGAACCTAGTGGTCAGGTGGAAAACTAGGGTGCGACGGGTAAATTGAAATGTTGCAGGTATAGCTGTTGAGTATGGTTTTGGAGCTGTGATTATTTTACGTTGAGGTCTGAAGGCTGCCTGGATTTTGTTATAAATTGGTCAGCTAATTTCCAGCTTCTGCGTTCTGAGCTATTACTTTTAGGTGGTAGGGCCCTCACAACTCTGATACTGTAACAGGAGTTGAAATCTTTGTTCTGTGATGCTGCATGTACTGCAACTGGTTTGTCCTGTAGGTTGTGGATGTGACCAACTATGGTTAGTTTAGTGTGTGCTCTGTGGCCATTCATTCTCTGGCCTGAGTGTGTTGGTGGTGAGGCCAGTGTATTCTGCATTAGAATGTTGGCATTGTAGCTGATAAATAAAATTTTCTGTAGCACAGCTGTAATTGCCTTGAGTGGGGTATGTACAGCTAGCGAGTCTGGCATTGAAGGAAGTTGAGGGTTGGTGGACTGTGAGTACTTGTGCTTCTGTCCTTTATACATTACTAGCGAACCGNTACTTGTGCTTCTGTCCTTTATACATTACTAGCGAACCGGCCCGGCTTCGCCTTATAACAACTTGGTTTTTACAAAAATGGTTATTGTGGGTTATCCTTAAAAAATAAACACATATTATTGCAGACTTTTCTGTAGACCTTTTTGAAAGCTACAATTCTGTAGCACATTACTTTGATGTATCTCTTATGGTTTAGTCTGCGCAAGCCATGTAAGTGCCCTAAAAGCTGTTTTTTACAAATTTATTACAAACAGTTCGACATTTCTCTACTATCCTTATAAATGTATTATACACCAAAACCTTTCTCAAGAAATTCTCTAAATAATGTTGAAAATTGCATCAAAATCCATTAAATAGTTTAGAAGTACTAAGCGAATACACAGACAGACGCGGATAAGCGACTTTGTTTTATACAATTTAGAGATTGGTAGCCTTGCAGCCTACGTGTTACCTTTACTACTACTGAATATGTTGAATTTCAACACAAGTAATGAACAAAGACAAAACCCTTTTAAACAATTTAANGGCCCGGCTTCGCCTTATAACAACTTGGTTTTTACAAAAATGGTTATTGTGGGTTATCCTTAAAAAATAAACACATGTTATTGCAGACTTTTCTGTAGACCTTTTTGAAAACTACAATTCTGTAGCACATTATTTTGATGTATCTCTTATGGTTTAGTCTGCGCAAGCCATGTAAGCGCCCTAAAAGCTGTTTTTTTACAAATTTATTACAAACAGTTCGACATTTCTCTACTATCCTTATAAATGTATTATACACCAAAACCTTTCTCAAGAAATTCTCTAAATAATGTTGAAAACTGCATCAAAATCCATTAAATAGTTTAGAAGTACTAAGCAAATACACAGACAGACGCGGATAAGCGACTTTGCTTTATACAATTTAGAGATTGGTAGCCTTGCAGCCTACGTGTCACCTTTACTACTACTGAATATGTTGAATTTCAACACAAGTAATGAACAAAGACAAAACCCTTTTAAACAATTTAANTACCTTTACTACTACTGAATATGTTGAATTTCAACACAAGTAATGAACAAAGACAAAACCCTTTTAAACAATTTAATCGACTCGGAATAAAATTACAATGAATTCAACTTACGTCAAAAATATTCATATGAGATCTGAGTCAATGTCACGAAGCATAATCTGAATGGAAAACATTTCAATTTAAAATACATTTAAAATATACCTTATAAAATACAAAGAATATTAACAGGCTTGGCATACAAGTACAAGCTGAGACAAAAATCATAATATTACGTCTCATTCAAAGCCCAAAATGATTAAAAATCTTACCTTAAAATATACAATGAAAATCCGTGAGGGCACTCGGATGGAGTCTACATAGCCTCATGGACAAAAAAATATACAAACACGTTAAAACATTAATAGAAAAAATCAAAAGGCACATTTTAAATAAACGCAGGCAGCGAAAATCTAAAAGTATTTGCAGGTGGGTTATCACAAACTTTGACAACTAAATTGTGCGAGCAGGTGGTGCGATCCCATTCACTTATTCAAATGGGCAACTTTCTGGTAACTCGTACACAACTAATCGCTGCAAAATTAGCATTAATAAAAGATTAAAATATATTAAATACACACATATTATTCTACTGGAATCCACACACATTTACCATGCTAGATTATACCAAACCAAATTTTGACTGGGATACCAAAACCAAATTTAGAATGCAAACGGAAAGTACGCAACCCTATTCACAGTGAACTAGACCAAAATAATACCACTCAATAAACACATTAAAACACTGAATCTGCAATCAACCTGCGAATTTCCCCGATGGCCATTGTAGAAAATTTAAGTTAACATGATGATTGCCACAGAAGAGCTGACAGACGTGGCGATGACCCAAGTTGACGTCCTACTGTTGAGGCAGTCAGGAGCAATGAGTGACCGAACAGGAACAGGAGCAAAGTTCAATAGACAGAGCCAAGAGCCCGGCAAAAGGCAGAGCACCAACTTAACATCACTAGCCAATAGGGCATAAGTTGTCTACCGCGCATGCGTGGAAAGGTGGGGGATCCAAAGAGCAGGGAAGGAGAAAGGAGCATCAGGGGAACCGAGACTGAATGTCGGCGGAGTTGTGAATTAATATTGATAGTCACGAGGAGCGCACTCTGCACACCTTGCAAATGAGTATGTGAAATTCAAGTATGCTTATTCATGGTATGAATGGGGAATTTTATACTCTTTAGCAGCCAGTAGTACTGAGGGTCAATTGAGGGCCAGTTACAATTAAATAAAAAAATCTAACTGTCCAAAGTCTGTATTTTGCATGTCCTTTCTTTTTATTTTAGCTGAATAACTAATTCATTCTCACTGAACTTTTTCTGAGTGTTAAAATAAATAGTGTAAATTTCATTTTTGAATAGGTAGTTCCAACTCCACATTATTTACCCTAGATCCACCGAAAGATCGGCCTGGGAGTGTGTTCCAGTGGTGCCTCCAAATCCTACTTTGAGATAGGAGTGCACTGTACCNCTCCAAATCCTACTTTGAGATAGGAGTGCACTGTACCATATCAATGAGGGTGTTCACATGCCTCTACTGTATTAGCCTTCTTACTATATGCCCTACTCCTACTCCAAGTATGTTAGGGGGAGGGGGAGGAGGCTGCTGCCATGATGCCTGCTTTTGCTAGGCAGTTAGCAGAGAGTTCCCTAGGGATAGTTTGATTATACCCACGCTTATGAAAGCAGTGCTGCTAATGGACTGAAATTGTGAGTGTGCAGTTTTCTGGTGGCTACTGCCCACACTGTTCGAGAAGAGCTATGTCTCCAGTATCCTAGACTAGAACCCCATGAACCAGGTGGTCGGGAACCTTGACCTTAAGTAGTAAACACTTTGGACCTCTGGATGCCTAAAACTGTCATCTCTGTCTGAGCCTTGACTCTGCAAGTTCTAAATGCAGCAAGCACTGGTGCCAAGCCCTCCACATGCCAACAGACATAGTCAAATAAATGTTAACCATAGCAAAGAGGTAACACTTCAGCACCACCAGAATCACATGTGTGGCTGGTGTGAAACAGGAAAGGAATCCCCTGGCCACAAGTCGCATGGCCCCCGGGCGGTGAAGAACTGGCATGGGACACTAGAAGGGGTGTATGAAGCGACGGACCTTGTTAGTCCTACGATAGCATCTCTCCTTCAAGTCAACCCAAGTCCCCTTGAGTGGTGCTTCGGCACCCCCCATCCCTGGATTTAAACAAAGTTGGTTATGCTGGAGACTTCCCCATCCCTCCCGTCCTCCCCACAGGTGCTTTGATGGACATATTGATAGATGATACCGAGGCTCGACCACTAGGTGGGGGCATTGGACTGTTTGGCCATAGTGTCCAAGCCCTGAATTTCAATGTGGTAAATTTCAAGGAAATGGAAGATGACCTATGGACAAAACCCGCTAGTGCCATGAAAATTTAGCCAGTACCACGGGTGATCGGAGAGACTCCACTGAGGTTTTTTCGGGTGCTCAATGCGTTGATGTTGGACTTGTGGTGGCAGTGGTTGAACTCCACATTCTGGATGAAATCTGGAGGGTTTTCGTCCCAGAGAAGAGTGAACGCAGTAAGCTGTGATGCCACTTTGGTGCTGGCCTGGACAGTCATGTTGAGGTTTGGATAGTGACTTGACTGGACCACAGTTGCCTCTTGAGTGTGAGGATCTCAAGAGGATGTGTGGTTGGAGAATGGACGACATGCTGCAATACCAGGTTGGGGCTTGGAACTGGTCAACTGTGGCATAAGCTGAATGCTCTTTAACAAGAACATTTGCTATGTGAGTTTGTAATTGACATGGTGTGCTGCTTCCCAAAACCCAACGTGTTGGTCTGTGTGTTGGCTATGTCTGCAGTAGAGTATTACAAGTCACATCCTGCTGGCCAATCGTGTCAAGCACAGTTTAATTGTACTATGTGCGTATATATTTCAGCATTACAAAACAGTGTTTAATCTGATTTTATGCATCTGAATTATTAGGTGTATTGGGTATATGTGTACATTGTGGAAGAAACAGTCTTAAAGAGATCCAATCTAGCAAGTATTGGTAATGGCAGTATGCAAGGACAAGTAGCCATACAGGATAATTACCTGACATACAGTGCAATTACATGGTTATTTACAGCTGTCATTACACACATGGNCAAGTAGCCATACAGGATAATTACCTGACATACAGTGCAATTACATGGTTATTTACAGCTGTCATTACACACATGGGTGGGAGGAGGCTACATGTTCATATTATCTGTTTAAAATGTCTCACCCTATTAGCCACATAGACTTTGCTGCACTGCTACATGTTGTGATGCACATGTTTCGAAGATAGCCTACATGGCATTGACAGTGTCAGTTGTGTGCAGTATGTGAATGGTCGCTGTCTTGTGNCAAGTAGCCATACAGGATAATTACCTGACATACAGTGCAATTACATGGTTATTTACAGCTGTCATTACACACATGGTTGGGAGGAGGCTACATGTTCATATTATCTGTTTAAAATGTCTCACCCTATTAGCCACATAGACTTTGCTGCACTGCTACATGTTTCGAAGATAGCCTACATGGCATTGACAGTGTCAGTTGTGTGCAGTATGTGAATGGTCGCTGTCTTGTGNCACATGTTTCGAAGATAGCCTACATGGCATTGACAGTGTCAGTTGTGTGCAGTATGTGAATGGTCGCTGTCTTGTGCACATGTGGGCCCAAAAGCAGAAAGTCAGGGGGGGTGAGATCAGGTGATCATGCTGGTGGACCACCTCTGTCAGTCCACAAGTTCGGGCATCATGGTTTGAGTTGTTTATAAAGTCACAGTGTTGAAATGATGCAGGACTGCATTGTATTGGAACCTCCTGTAGGAAGTGAGGGTAGCTACATAGTGCCACTGGGACAAGTAGGGAAGAAATGTGGTCATCAATAGACATAGGATTTTAAGGCATCAAAAACTTGTGTTTTAGGCACTGTAAAAAGTGCCGAAAAGTAGGAAAATGGGAAGGGAAAAGCTACTAAAATTTATATAGTACTTAAACCAATCTTTACCAATAAAATTAACAAAATACGTACACATTCGAGTATAGCCCATTGTTTGAAGAAAATACACTCAGTTATAATAAATTCCACTGAATAAATTACAAATTATTAAGAAATTATGCAAACAAATAGCATAAAACTATTTTTCTCCAGAGGAGTTCATTCATTAGAAACACACTTCTTAATTTCTTCATCCATAATTTGAATTGCAATAAATTACTTATTGTTTTTGGGCTTTTTCCAGATTAAAGTAAACAAAAAAGCATTCATAAAATTGTCACATTTTAATTAATGTTAAGAATGATCCCTTTACAATAAATAGTTTTTTTCTTTGAAATTTGCAATTAGCTGATTACTTAATTTGGGAAACCTGCAATTCCAGAAAAAAATAACTAAGTTAGTCAGGAAATATATGGAGGCAACTTGTCACGGCAGCATGTGGTCTTCAGGGCCTGTTATTGCTGTATTTAATAAATAAATAAGCAGGAAATATGTATTTATAAAACAATTAATGGTGGTGGAATTTAATACGTTAACTATTAATAGTTGTAATTAAATTTAAACAAATACAATGCATGTTAAAACTGGGTGAAAGTTATGTTGTTGACACTATTAATATTACAGTTTATATTAGTTAGTAATTTTCTTATTCTTTTAAACTTATCCCTTTATTGTTATAGTGGCATGTTATTATGGCTACATCTAGTGTAACAGGTGAGTTCTGCTACCGATTTCTGATGTTGCCTTACAAGGTTTCAATTTTGTCAGCTTTAACATATAACATGCAACTGCAGTTTGACAAAGATAATCCGAGACTATATGTTCTCTGAATTCCGTATGATATGCTCTCACTGGTCAGGAATCAACACATTTGTACCTTAAACCTTTGATAGCATGGCACAGCAGTGTCACTCATTCTACGGAGGACATAAGTCGAGGTAAAGGTTCTTGGAAATTGAAATTATTTCCTGTTATAAGGCTGTGTCTCAAAAAACTTGACTATGATCAGAACTGCCAATTCTGCACTTTTATTCCCAGGAAATTATTTCCTGATATAGGCTGTGTCTCAAAAAACTTGACTATGATCAGAACTGCCAACTCTGCACTTTTATTCCCAGTAAATAATTATTTAAAAAGTTTAATGTAAAAAAAGGCAATAAAATATTAATAGTAATATAAAAAGCATTAATGCCCAAAAAAAAAAGGCAAAATAAAACCACCATGATGCCTTATTTCTTATCTTTTGTTTTTATAAACTATCAGCCTTTAAATATATACAAAATGTTTCAAAAGGTTACTTACTGACAAACTTAAGGAGCATAAAGAGTTGGCAGAATAGATCTACGTTTGACTAGGAACCCATAGTCTCCAAAGTGATCCAGCATCAGCATAAGATGTTGATTGCAAGGACCTAGGCTACTTGTTTGACTACATACCAATGAAATGCTGTTAAGTGGTTCACAATTTTTTATGCACAGGTACAGTTATGTACTTGGGTTTACAAGATGTTAAAAGTGACGACCACCACATTCAACAGGAACAAAACTTTGGAAAACTCTTTCAATACCCCAGGCATTTGAGAAATTGCATCAGATGCTACAAGTATTTGGGCTTCTAGTGTTTCTGCATCGTCCAATGGTGTCTTGTACACTAGAGATTAGATATGCCCCCAAAATAAGTACATAGTCAAGGGGCGTCAAGTCTGGTGAACGGCCTGGCCATGCAAGTGAACTTCCTCTTCCAATCCAACGTCCAGGATACGTGCGATCCAGGAAATTCTGCACTTCTCCATCAAAATGTGCATACTGCACCCAGTACCGTGGACTGTACATGCACTGCCCCAGTTAACACCAATGTACAGTGGAATATAAACAACAGATGGGCCTCTGTGCTCACAATTACCAAGCTCACGTACACAAATTAAGCAACGAATTACCAGTGTACTATGTGAAAAAACACAAGGTCACAGTCAACTGTACTACTGCAAGCAAACCAATACCTCTGCGTAACATTCATCATTATACTGTGTAACATTCAACATTGCCACAGTGTACGTACAGTCCTTCCAATCAATGTCATGTACGGACTCGGGGCCTTTTTGGAGACCATGGGTTCCTAGTTGGAAGCTGCTCTATTCTATCCCATCTTTATGCTCCTTAAGTTTGTTGGTAACCTTTTGAAACATGTAGGTATAGCCAAATGAAATAGACATTTGCTTAAACATCCAATGTTTAGTCAGTCAACAATTCCAGCCTAAATATTTGAAGAAAAGGTCCTTTGATGGCTTGCAGTCTATGTAGTACTTGGAATTTTGGCAGCCCATGCATTACTGTTACAGCTGTTGAACTTATCCGTCTTGAACGTGGCTTCATCTGTAAAGAGGAGCTGTGCTAAAGTTGTCATCTTCTGCACAATGTTGCATCATTCAGATGCATGACTTGAGGCATTTAACAAAGTCAGTCAGAAATCAGAAATGATGTCTACATTTGTTTTATGTATGGGTGCTGTAATTGCTCATGAAGGTGTTAACACACATTTTGCATGCAATGGCCCGTGTGCTAGTTCCCAGTTTAGCTTCTACCTGCTCCACCACTTCTTCGATCCTGGGTGTGTGCACTCATCTAGCCCCAACGTGAAGCTTTGCTGCTATGATGGTGCCATATTCCCACAGTCCCCATTCCAGTCATTGAAATGTTGTATGCATCGGCTGTCTTCTAACGGGCATTTTGTCTGATGTAGTCAGTCTGTTTCACTAGCATTTCTACACGCTTCCCCATACACAGACTATCTGGCAGCCCCAAAAAACTGTATATTGACATGTCGACAGGCCACTTATCACAGGTCAGCACAACACTACTGCTATCCAGCATGCTATAGCATAAGCAATGTGATTAAAGGGACGACCCATACTAGTTGCCTACCTGCCTATTCACATTTACAATGCCCTGTTGAGATAGGAACTTGTTATTGATTCCTCATTGCAAAATGTTTTTTTTTCACCTCTCTACAGTACCCTGATCTTCATTTGTTTGAATACACTAATTTCAATTTTGATAATTAATAGTGTGGAAAGAAAACTATGTGTGTGTACATGTGTCTATGCATACATCATTAAAATCCATGGTTCAGCCTTCATACATTTGGTGAAGGAGCAAGGATGGAAGTAGGGAAGTAGTCCAGTGTGTGTGCACGTGCGTGTGTGCATGTGCGTATGTTGGATATGCAGGGTCCTAGGGTCTTATCTTGTGGTGTTGCAGGTCGCCCTCGTCGAGCATCAGGGCAGCAGTGCGGGCCCCCTGTCATGCCACGCAGCAAGCGGCGCAGTGCTGTCGACATGGGCCTGGAAGATGATGACAGACAGTTCGCCAAGCGCTTCAGAAACACAGTGGGGTGAGTGACACATATTCATTTTCCATCAGTGTCATTTTATTCAGCTTGTGGTTTTAACACCTTTGTGTTGATGCTCTATCTTGCCTGCTGGTGGTGCTGAACTACACACACCCATGCCAGGAGCAGATATAATCTAGACTTTTGGTTTGGCAAAGGGGCGCAGGGGGGTCATCTTCCTGTTGGTCAGGTGCATACACTTTTTTGATTTGTTGCATTGGAGGTGGGGGCGGCACTGTTTCGTCTTTTTATGAAACAAAATTAAATTAATTTAATAAAATCAGTATTTTAAACAATTCTTATATTTTTCATTTTAATTGTAGAACATTCATAGTACAGTTCCATATCAATGTAAGGGTTTTGTGGTGGGAGGGGGGGCACCTGTCCCCTATGGATCCCCCTCCTCCAAGCTTGAATCTGCCCCTGATACATGTTACAACTGGGATGGAATCTTGTGGACCAAAAATCAGACCTCAGCAATATGTGCATTATCTGCATATATGTCACGATAACATGTTTTATCATTGTGTGTTGGGGTTTGCTCCAATCAGTGTATGCGTACTGTGTTTTATTAATATTATTGCTCTTGCTATGATGCTAACAGCATCTACCTGCAATCCAGTAATAAACTCTGTACAACTCTATATCAGTCAGTGCTGCTGTTTGAGGCTAATCTGGCTTAACAATTTGTTTGTTAAGCAAATTTTCTACAGTAAAAATACAACTCTAACAAAAAATTACAACTACACCAACTCATAGGTGTAGAACCATACTAGAACTGATCACAACAGTTACCATACTCACATCATGCCACTGAAACAGGTTGCTGCACTACCAAAATCTTATCTTCGTATTTGTTCTTAAATTATTTTAAAAAAACTTTTAAACATTGCTTGTCAAAATAAGTGTGTGTGTGTGTACGCATGCATGTGTGCATGTGCATTAATTTAATTATTATGACAAAAATTTACAATTTGTTGTGGGGTCAACAATTGTAAAGGTATATCTTGTATATCTAGACTAATTAGAAATGAACGTGTTCCTAAGTAACAGAAATCAGGATAATACAAAAATTTAATACACTATTGCCACAAAAATTTAATAATATGCATATAATGTAAAACTTATCATTTTCACAAAACAAGCTATAAAATAATTTCATATACAAAGGACAATTTAATGTACACTGCTAAGGTAGGTAGTAAGCAGTGAGTATTTGTGCCAAATTTGTATGGTGTTTATTTGCAGTGCGATTGCATAGGTATTTCACTACCATAAGTTTGTCCAGTGTTGTGCAAAACAGTGCACACATATTCAGTAGAAGCAGCAATCGTAAGTACAGTACAAATTTATTTAATAACTAAATAAAATAACACAGTACCTTACATACTTACCGTAATTTTCAGTCCGGATAAGATTAGGATTTGATTTTACATTACATAGGACGTAAAACATTACCCTTTCACCATGTTTGTAAAATATTATTTCAAGTGCCATTTTATGATGCACCATGCACTTCTTAATTAAAAGAGTTGATTTTCATTTTCAGATTTTCGAGTTAAACACACATTTTTGTGTTATGACTTTGATGTGGCCAAGAATAAACAGGAAAATTCTAGCATTCCTGATTTACACAAATAACAAGTAGAGTTATAAACTCTCATGAAATATGCAGATGTTTTTTTTTTTTTCACGTACTTGTATGCAAATGAATTGCAAGAATTATACATTAGATGTTCCCAAAAAAATTATCTTTCACGAAGTACTGCACTAAATCTTGCGAATTTGACAGTAGTGTTTGTCTTAATGGTAAACATTAGATGCTGCTTGCAGGCATTTTTAGTCTATTTCATCTACGAATTCCACTTTTTGTCAGCCAAAGTGGGGCAACCAACAACATCCCATATACAAAATACTGTATCACCTAATGCATGAACAATTGAAAGAAAATTTCATGTTGGCTATTCTGACAGCCCTGCCTTTACACAACAGACATCAGAGAAATACTTGGGCAGGAAGGAGTTCTTAGACAAAATGTTTATGTATTTTATTTTATGTTTGTACAATACAGCTGTTATTAGTGTAACAAACAAAACCTTGTTCTAATATAATGTGTAGGCATTTCCAACAAAATGGAATCTAAACCATCTGTGATAGCATCGCTTCGTTTCTCTCTTCTTCATTTGCGGTAACTAGTGCTAACATTGCCACGTGCATGCTTCATATTAATTAAAGAGGCAGCAGATCTGCTGCACAATATTTTTCAAATATTTCTACATTGATTTGATGCTATATATTTCAAACCTGAGTAGTTTTGAGCCCTACGAGATAAAAAAATTACTTCAACTGGACGTGATAGATAATACGTTTGGGACACAGCAGCGGAACAGGCGACTGTGCTGCCATCTGTTGGCTACAGAGTTGCCAACTTTTTTGAAAGGAAGTCTGAGAATTGCCGTACAAAAGTCACCAGATAATCACCAAATTGTAATTTTTATTCTGTTTTTCATTAAATTTAGTTAAAATATATAACGGGCTTGGGAAGTTATTTATGGTTGCTCATATAGTTAAATCCATGTGTATTACTTACTACTGTTAGAAATTTAAACAAATAAAAATTAAATGCAATAAATACTATTAGAAATATTTAAATAATGTATTTGCTAGATATACATTTCAATTCACAGTACTCTCAAGCTGTATAAAATTATACTTAAAACCTGTAGGGGTTCCCCAAATTTGTTTTCTTACTTGGGCAAATGTCATTGTACAGAGGAGTATCTAAAACCAGATACATACTGTAATTACATGTAACAAAACGTGTGATATACATTTCAAGGTCATGTTTATATTCTTTGAAGATTCACAAAGGCCCATCATTTTCCATGTAAAGAACAATCCTAAAGGCAAAAAGGTGCGGTAATCAGATAATTTGGAGGGAATCCTTCAGTCTCCATCAAATCACAGACTCTGTCGCCAGATTTTTACAGAAATCATTACCTTTCTGACCTGTTGCTTATATGAAATTTGGCCACCATACAATCTTCTGAAATCATTCAAACTAGTGACAAAATCACTAGGTTGGTAACTCTGATTGGCCAGCACGTGCAGCGCGCTTTGGAAACCATACCCCTATGAAATTACTCATTTTTCATGTGTAAAATACAAATATATGAATGAATTCTGAGTGTTTTGTGTTTTCGATGAGCTCTTTTCGTGCGCAGCGAATCTGCTTGTTAATAATTTATATTTGCCCTGTAATCACCAAGCCTTTCTGAGGCCGGCTTGCTAAAACCACACATTGTTTTGCAATAGAATAATTTTTAGGGCAAATAATAATTATATTAATATCATAAATTGTCATCCAGGCACACACAGTAATGTCATTAATTTACAAATAGCCTCGTTGCATGTACCAGCCATGTATATTGAATCTCACATTTTTGATGAGCAGACACCACTTTTAATTATGAAATACAGTATTATTACGAATGAAAATGTGCTACCTGACAATTTCCCAGAGTTCCTAATATTTCCAAGTTTCACATATATGCAGTAATGTCCAAACTGCTACTGCACAAGAACCAAGATTAACATCTTATTAATGTTGTCAAACCAAACTCGCCATCTATAATAAACTACGCTCCACAGTTTTATGTCGTGCTTTTAAGTACACACCTGGTCACACAACTTAAGTTGTTGGTGTATTTAGCAAAACAGATGTGTGTGTTGTAAACACAAGTTCAGTATTTTGATTAGAATAAAATTCCAGGTGTTTGTGATATTGACTTTCAATATGGATACTTAATGATTCAAATATATTTTAATAATATGAATGGATTTAATAGAAAAATTTTAGTAATATTATTAAAATATTACCCTCACAAATAAAACTAATCTAATATATCTTATTTTCTGTGAACACTATGATTTATCAATATCTGTTTGCTGGGCAAGAAATCTGAAACTTTTCTAACATTTTAAAGTGAGTAAATTGTGATACTTAATCAGCTTATGTTCATTGCAGTGATAAAAATTTTCTACGACAAAATCAACACTTACTATTTGTTATATATGTGCGAGCAGCTTGGCGATATGTTTTAATGTAGGTATGTAGGGCTTAACATCTCATCGACGTCCGTCATTACAGACGAAACACGACTCTCAAGACCTCGTTAATAGCCGCCAAAATCTCTTAACTCAACAGACAAAAAGTTTTGACCATCAGGCGGAAACCACTTTGTAACGGAAGGATACGTAGTCTGCTTACTGGTTACTGTGGAATTCTTACATGAAATAGGCTATATGCTTCTGTGGAACATAATAAAATATTCCAGTTATGCACAAACACACTAAATATTTGTGAATTTACAAACAGAAAAATTTCATGTAATCCTCGTACTTTAAGCATATGAGTATGCCTCAACTGTACTGGTACTGTAGTTTATTCTTTAGAATGGTTTTACACTGCAATGATTTATAAAAGAACCGTTCCGGAGAGAGGAACTGGAACTAGAGTTCCGAGCAAGCCAAAATGAAAGTTTCCGTGGGAACACCAAACTATAAGTACACGCTGTGTTTATTACTTACATGGCAATATTTATTTTAAAAGGTGGTTAAAGGATAAAAAATGGCTGAAAGGAAGAAATAACTAGGGTCTCAAAAGTGCTCACTTTACTGTGAACAGTCTATAATGTTATGCATGATGATTCCTTTTTTACAGGTAATTATTAGAGTTCCCTCATACCATATAGTTTGGTATCACTGTCCATAATCTAGTGACCAATAAGATGACACTGCAGTAAATAATTAGTAAAAACATGAGTAAATTAAATAGGGCAAGAGAGAACTTTCCAACACACCACTAAAACAGCTTACTGTTCGTTAATTGGTTTCTTCTGCAATAAGTTGACTCTTTTGAAAACATTGATTCACCAGTTTACACAAACAGGTTTGTTTGTTAGATGTATTTTTTTTTAGTGTACAATAATTTGGTGTAGTTTTAAAAGTGACTAGGAAGCAGACAAAAAACACTCTACCCGTCTAGTCCACCAAAATGTGAATAGATAGCTTCTGTGAATAGTGTTAGTTATAAAACTCTTCAATATTTCAGAGTGAAGTCTTCTTTCAAACAGCATATTCTTGGTGTGACTTAAGACACTGATATTTGTTTAACAGTAGCTCTGTTGAGTGTTAAAAATTATCCATTTAACAAATCACGAACAAATATTTTTCATTATACGTTACTACAATTCCAAGTAAAATTGATTGTGTACTCTTCAAGGTTTGAATTCTTAAACACTGACTTTTGAGATTGCCTTCCTAACTACAATCTGAGCTATTGAAACACTTGATTATAATGGCCTAAATTGTTGTTTACCGTGGAACTCAGTGTGATTATATCAGTTGCTTGAATTCTTTTGAGTAGAGTGTTTCACATGCATTTTACATGTTGCATAACTTCTGTGCAGACATTACATTTTATTGATAAAATGGTGTTAAGTTGTATCAATTCACTAACTACTTGCACCATAAAAACAGCAATAAGTGCTATAGTAGAACATTTGAAAGCACACTGAAGCCGCACACTACCACCATACAACAAATGAGTGTGTGTGCATGCATGCATGCATGTGTGTGTGTGCATGTACAGGCATGTTCGTGTATAATGTACTCTACATGTGTATCTCGTATCATACATCCTATCTTCAATTCATTGAGTGGAGAGATTTGGGTGGCTTTTAACAGTGAGGTCTTAAGTGCCGTGGAGGGTGAAGCAAGGTGAGTATGGAGCAATGCCGGAATGAAGGGGCGGGGGAAACGGAAGTTCTCAGAGAAAACCCGCTGACCAGCGGCATTGTCCAGCCCAATTCCCACAAGTGACTGTTTAGTTTGCATATTGTATTGTTTAAATAAGTTGGGTGCAACTAGCTGATTGACACCCAGGGCTTTTTGAGCTACAGTATTTCTACGTGTGTTGTATTTGATGGGAGATGGGAACTGTATTTTTTGTCACAGTAACAGCTAAAGTCTGCCCTACTCTGTAGTGTCTCAGTGTAATGCCTAGAGATGTTCTCCCAGACCTTAGTCTCCAACAGCTTGACTCACTAGGAAAAGTTGTTTGTGTTCAAAATGTTACAGTTGTAAACCGTACATAACTTTGAAGGATTGTCACCCTTTTGGTATAAATTAGATTTTTTGTAATGTTTTTCCTGCTTGTCATAATACACACTCATAGTGCAGTTTTGTCGATTGCAGGATATAGCTAAGTGGACAATCTAATGTTGGCTCACTTTGAAACCTAGCAGAACAACAAGGTTGAGGGGTGATGTTGCTGAGTCTGAGATCTTCAAACACATAGGTCTTCTACTGTTTTATCTACAACTGCAAACATTCTGCTGTTATCTGGGTAGTTTATTTTACATTTTATTGAAATTCAGCTGTGTTTACTGTCCATTGTCATATGACCAAGGTGGTTTTCACCAACTCCTTTCTGTGAAGGTATTAGTGCTTATGTTCAAAGTGGTTTACCAAATATCCAGTCAGATGTGTGTGTTGGTTCATTGGGAAGCTGTTGGCTCCACATTCCTACCAGCTGAGGTAAACATAGGGCACGTGTTGCGCAGACAGCTTTGGGTAGTTGGCAGGCCTGGTGTTGGAGAAGATGCTGGCTCGTTGTCAGGAAAGGCACAGTTATAAATAGCAGTGGTACTAGGTCGTGAGCAGAGGCTTTGCATGGGGGAACGAAGGTACAGCACCACATCTAACTGTTCCACTTGTGAGACTTAGGTTATCAACAGTAGACAGTATTAGCTGGAAGTGTTATTAGCACATGTGTATTGCCAACACAAGTAATGACAATAACTTGTTACAGAGCAAGTGGCAGGTTTGGCACACTGCTGTTAAAATTGACAATTATCACTAAAATTTTGGTGACATTAAAATAAATTACTTTTATTGTGAAAAACCATTAAATTTAACAAAATACATTTTCTGTACTTGCATTTTTGTTCATGATTATACTGCAGATAGAAAACTTGTGTTCACAGGTTCACTGCTGTTTGAAAAATGACATTCCAAGTTAAATTATCAAATTTTTTAGGACGATTAACTAAGGCTAACNCAGGTTCACTGCTGTTTGAAAAATGACATTCCAAGTTAAATTATCAAATTTTTTAGGACGATTAACTAAGGCTAACCTATGATATTTTTCTGAAATCAGCATGGGTTGACAGTGATGGCATAGCTACTATCTTCAGATTTACTTCTATTTTACAGTATTCCATATTTTGTTAATTTTCTGATTTGTCTTGGTCTTGTGATGTAGAAGAGGAGAGTGTCTAACAACAAGGTATTGCGATCACTGGACGTGCACTTATTTCATTTTTATATCATTTGCGTAGCCATGTTCACAAATACAATTATTTGGTATTTTATGATAATTTTATTAGGTGGCAATAACCAGAGGCATTGGCCAACACATCAAGTGAACAAAGAATGATTTTTTTTTAACAATGCTACATTAGAAAATTGTGGATGAAAAATAGTTTTATTTAAATTTTAAAAAACTTGGAGTCACATGTTTTGTTGCTAACCACTGAAACGAATTAAAATGGAGATTTGAACAAGTTCACTGGATTATTTTTCGTTTTAAGTATAAAATGGCAGTTTGACTGAATTGTGCCAAATCATTCAGCAAACACAGCAGGTAGCAAAATTTAATGTTGCCCACCATGTTTGTCATAGTGGAACTTGATAGCTTTGTAAAGGCTGAATGATTTCAGTTCGCGGAGACATTCAAAGGTAGATGATTCAGTCGTCTTCAGTCAGAAGAGATGTCTCGTCTGGTTTCACGAGTACACATCTCCAGATGATCCTGAAGTGCTGGGTGAGTGACAGCCATATGATGCTGTGTTTTAATTTTGTTGCCTTGTATATTATTTCCATCATCATCAACACAAGGTTCTCTGATCAATGTTTTATTAGCTGTATAACTCGTACTTGCAGTGCTGAAGCTCCATTAGGGTAGGTGACCAGCATGGACTGCATCCCAGTTTCGACAGTTAAAAATACATATGTAATTTTTCTCAATGGTGATCTGCCTGAGGATGACAGGTGTATGCAAAGAACAGATGTAAAAGTCCAGTTATAAATTTAATTGGCAGATACCTGTAGCAAAGACAAAAGAATACAGTATTTTAAAAAAGTTATTTAATATTTTTAGGTCTACAAATTTAGTGTTCACTGTTAAAATGTCAAAATTCTTGTTCTTGTTTCAAAGTTTTGGTAATTCTTCTTGTTAAGAGTTTTTTTGTGTTTTAGACTATATTGCAATTATTATCTTCACCAGCTTGTGTGTAGAGACTAATTTGCAGTTCCTTTTGTCGGTAGGATTTGTGGTTATAACAAGTGTATCTACGTGTAATGTTAAGTAAGAGGCTGAGCCAAACAATGCATTCCTGGTTTCCTGTTCCTCGAAATACTTAAACTAATCTAGTCAACATGTGTACATTGAGGTCTTATACAAAGTGAGTAGTTTTGTGCAAGTTATCGTGTTTGTTTACCTTTAAATACCAAAAACAATAAAATGTAATCATCAGAGAGGGGAAAAAATATGATTTACATAACATTTTCACATTAAGTTACTTTTTTTCTTTTATGTTTCTTGCCCAAGTCATGTTAAAATGAGGATCCACTCACACACCACATTGAATTTTTGAAATGAAGTGATTAGGTCTCAGCACAATTTTGTTTAATTTTTTCTTTTAACAATCCTTTCTGAACAGTGAACACACACACAGTATATACCAAGTCAAAAAGTTCCCACTTTGGGTAGTTGGATGGCAAGATTGGCTAGGAATTGTAGAAATGAAGATGTTGCTGAAGAAACGTCATGTACAGTGTTTCAGCGTACATCTACGTACATCGAACTGTTAAAAATTGAGCATGTTGCCACAGTCAACCAAATTCCTATACACCACCACAGGCAAAATGAAGATTCAANCAGGTTCACTGCTGTTTGAAAAATGACATTCCAAGTTAAATTATCAAATTTTTTAGGACGATTAACTAAGGCTAACGTAAACTAACCTATGATATTTTTCTGAAATCAGCATGGGTTGACAGTGATGGCATAGCTACTATCTTCAGATTTACTTCTATTTTACAGTATTCCATATTTTGTTAAGTTTTTGATTTGTCTTGGTCTTGTGATGTAGAAGAGGAGAGTGTTTAACAACAAGGTATTGTGATCACTGGACGTGCACTTATTTCATTTTTATATCATTTGCGTAGCCATGTTCACAAATACAATTATTTGGTATTTTATGATAATTTTATTAGGTGGCAATAACCAGAGGCATTGGCCAACACATCAAGTGAACAAAGAATGATTTTTTTTTTAACAATGCTACATTAGAAAATTGTGGATGAAAAATAGTTTTATTTAAATTTAAAAAAACTTGGAGTCACATGTTTTGTTGCTAACCACTGAAACGAATTAAAATGGAGATTTGAACAAGTTCACTGGATTATTTTTCGTTTTAAGTATAAAATGGCAGTTTGACTGAATTGTGCCAAATCATTCAGCAAACACAGCAGGTAGCAAAATTTAATGTTGCCCACCATGTTTGTCATAGTGGAACTTGATAGCTTTGTAAAGGCTGAATGATTTCAGTTCGCGGAGACATTCAAAGGTAGATGATTCAGTCGTCTTCAGTCAGAAGAGATGTCTCGTCTGGTTTCACGAGTACACATCTCCAGATGATCCTGAAGTGCTGGGTGAGTGACAGCCATATGATGCTGTGTTTTAATTTTGTTGCCTTGTATATTATTTCCATCATCATCAACACAATGTTCTCTGATCAATGTTTTATTAGCTGTATAACTTGTACTTGCAGTGCTGAAGCTCCATTAGGGTAGGTGACCAGCATGGACTGCATCCCAGTTTCGACAGTTAAAAATACATATGTAATTTTTCTCAATGGTGATCTGCCTGAGGATGACAGGTGTATGCAAAGAACAGATGTAAAAGTCCAGTTATAAATTTAATTGGCAGATACCTGTAGCAAAGACAAAAGAATACAGTATTTTAAAAAAGTTATTTAATATTTTTAGGTCTACAAATTTAGTGTTCACTGTTAAAATGTCAAAATTCTTGTTCTTGTTTCAAAGTTTTGGTAATTCTTCTTGTTAAGAGTTTTTTTGTGTTTTAGACTATATTGCAATTATTATCTTCACCAGCTTGTGTGTAGAGACTAATTTGCAGTTCCTTTTGTAGGTAGGATTTGTGATTATAACAAGTGTATCTACGTGTAATGTTAAGTAAGAGGCTGAGCCAAACAATGCATTCCTGGTTTCCTGTTCCTCGAAATATGTAACTGCTGGCAATATTACTTAAACTAATCTAGTCAACATGTGTACATTGAGGTCTTATACAAAGTGAGTAGTTTTGTGCAAGTTATCATGTTTGTTTACCTTTAAATACCAAAAACAATAAAATGTAATCATCAGAGAGGGGAAAAAATATGATTTACATAATATTTTCACATTAAGTTACTTTTTTTCTTTTATGTTTCTTGCCCAAGTCATGTTAAAATGAGGATCCACTCACACACCACATTGAATTTTTGAAATGAAGTGATTAGGTCTCAGCACAATTTTGTTTAATTTTTTCTTTTAACAATCCTTTCTGAACAGTGAACACACACAGTATATACCAAGTCAAAAAGTTCCCACTTTGGGTAGTTGGATGGCAAGATTGGCTAGGAATTGTAGAAATGAAGATGTTGCTGAAGAAACGTCATGTACAGTGCTTCAGCGTACATCTACGTACATCAAACTGTTAAAAATTGAGCATGTTGCCACAGTCAACCAAATTCCTATACACCACCACAGGCAAAATGAAGATTCAAANAACTGTTAAAAATTGAGCATGTTGCCACAGTCAACCAAATTCCTATACACCACCACAGGCAAAATGAAGATTCAAAATATTCATAACAGAATTTTGTGCACCATTTTAATTTTGAGCCATTGCATTTTTAGAATTTCAATGAAAAAGTGACGAAAGAGATTGTTCTGCAGATTCCAAAGTGTGGCAAAGATAATGTTGTGCATATGTTCACTTGGTGTGCAATGTTTGATGAATCAATCACTGGGTGGTCAACAGAACAACACTCGAGTGCACAAATAACTTATATTGACAATTTAATCTCATTCACACATACAATTTTATGTATTCTAACTTTCAAATCATACAGACCAAATTACTACCAATTATTTTTCAATTATCAATCCTTATAGGTAACCATAAAATGTGCCAGCAAAGATGTTAACACGGTAGCCAAAACAATTAGAAATAGTATATTAAACATTAATAATATTTTGTGAATTACAGATGATATGTAGTATTAGCATGTATGAAAATTGCATGTATCAAAAAAGTTGTTTTTCTTTTTCTTGTTTATAATGCACTAGCTTACTCGGCCACACGTTGCTGTGGCATAAAAGATTTTGGTTCTATTCATTTCTGTCAAATTAATTGAAAGAAGTATATGTGTTTTCAAAATCTTTAAACAATCGAAAAAAACATTGAGAACAACAAACTGAAATGTTTAAACAGACAACTGTCAACAAAGGCNAAAATCTTTAAACAATCGAAAAAAACATTGAGAACAACAAACTGAAATGTTTAAACAGACAACTGTCAACAAAGGCACTTCCTGACGCGAAAGCATGGTAAAAATGAGCTTTTTGCAAATTTTAGTACCTTTGCAGGTAATACAGATAAAAAAGAAAGGTGTACAAACACTTGCGGGAACGAAAGGTAGGTTTATAAAAAAACAGAATGAAAATTGGTTGATTTTTTCGGGAGTTATACGCGTCCGAACAAGTGGACACATTATTTATATATATATAGATTACATTTATAGTTTATGAATTTGAATTGAAATTTGAGAGTTTTAAATGAATACAAACTTGCGTTACAACAAATGATAGTAAATAGCATTAGAAGCCAGTACAGACAGGCTCAGGCAAAAAAAAAATTAATTAAGAAACTTTTCCGAGAAGTTAAAGAAAAGGTACGATAAAAAATTTAAGCCTAAAATAAAATAGCATATCGGCCGCAAGGTTGTGATGATCAGTAAACACTCCAAAAGCTGGTAGGAACCCCATATATTGGTGCGGTGATGGAGGTTGAGGATCAGCCCGGGGCTGCTTGGCAGGATGATTCCCTGGGGGTGTGCCATTGCTTTCTGCAATATGGAGTTGATCCTTTTATTAATTCCTGGTTCAGTAGCATAGCACAAGGACACCCAGTGGTGCAGGTCCTTACCNTTATTAATTCCTGGTTCAGTAGCATAGCACAAGGACACCCAGTGGTGCAGGTCCTTACCTAGACTAGTAAAACAGGGATTGGAATTATTTCCATCCTAAAAGACTACAATTTATAAATACAAACAAGCATTTGTATTTGCAGCTATAACAACACGTGGATAGTTGGTTGTTTACGCAATGGTAGTGCAAATAATTTTGCAGATATTACGTTATGAAACCAATACAACTCGTAACAGATAGCAGATAGACACACTGGTGTTACCGCACACTTTTCTTGGCTTCTGTATCCCAGTAGGGGTGATGAGAGGTATTAAAACCTTGTAGTTCAGATTAGTTTGTTGGAAATTACAAAATCCTCTGTATGAGATACTGTAGTTGCAACGTTTGGCGACACGTTTGTGTTGTTTAGTTANCTAGACTAGTAAAACAGGGATTGGAATTATTTCCATCCTAAAAGACTACAATTTATAAATACAAACAAGCATTTGTGTTTGCAGCTATAACAACACGTGGATAGTTGGTTGTTTACGCAATGGTAGTGCAAATAATTTTGCAGATATTACGTTATGAAACCAATACAACTCGTAACAGATAGCAGATAGACACACTGGTGTTACCGCACACTTTTCTTGACTTCTGTATCCCAGTAGGGGTGATGAGAGGTATTAAAACCTTGTAGTTCAGATTAGTTGGTTGGAAATTACAAAATCCTCTGTATGAGATACTGTAGTTGCAACGTTTGGCGACACGTTTGTGTTGTTTAGTTANTGTTGGAAATTACAAAATCCTCTGTATGAGATACTGTAGTTGCAACGTTTGGCGACACGTTTGTGTTGTTTAGTTATCATGAAAGGGGTGGGATGACTGTGTTCCCAAGCAAAACAGGCTTATAAGTTATCAACTGATTACATTTGTTGCAAGATAATTGGCTCATTTTAATTCTTTGTCATGTTTTGGTATTGCATTATGCTCTACCTCGTGTTTTGGTAATTTGGTGCAATTGCTTTTCGGTGTGGTAGATTGGTGATGCTGAGGACTGTGTGTTGTTGCTTGGCAGGGCCGGAAGGAATGGAGAAGTTTTGTGAAGACATTGGTGTCGAGCCAGAGAACGTGGTGATGCTCGTGTTGGCATGGAAGATGAATGCTCGCCAGATGGGTTTCTTCACACAGGAGGAATGGCTCAAGGGCCTGTCAGAACTGCAGTGAGTGCATGTTTGTGCATTTGTAGACATAAGCTGTCTGTGATTGATGTACCAGAAAAACTGGGACCGAAAAGCCTTTGCGAACTACATGGCAATGCTTTTATGTGCATGAACTGTGTCCACCAATAACATATATAAAGCTTCAAACATCTGTAGAACCTTGTAGAACTGCTTGCTCTGTGAGATAGCAGTCATCATAATTTAGGCAATTTTAACTCAGTGTTATAGTGGGAGCCTGTGAGATGGGTGTAGCATTTGACAATATAAGCAAAGTTTGTATTTTTATGTTAGATTATTTCAGGGGTGTAATGCAACTACAAGAATTTCAGTAAATCATAAAATTTAAAATTGCAGGGTTACCATTGAAAGACTTTGCAATAACATGATCTGCATTGGGTGTCATTACTTATTTCAAGTAACAGGAATGCAGGACTGCAGCTAATATCAGAGTTCAGTCCTGTGACCACTGCAGACATAAAAATGGGACTGTACAACAATATGCTCAATGTGATGCCCAACCCAAGTTTCATTGCTATGGTCCATACCGTATAAGAAGGCCACTTTCTGACAGTCAGTGAGTGCGTTGAACTACATATGCTTTGTTTGTAAGCGCCATTTACAAAATCCTGTATCAGCTGATGCACGAACGAACAAAATTTAAAATTACGTTGGCTATTCTGAGTTAGAAAAGCAGAAAATACACGGATAAGAAAGAGTTCTTGCATTTATTAATACATTTTATTTTACAAGGTCACAAAACAATGGTTGTTAGGGTGATCAAAATGAAATGTACAATATAACGATACGGCGTGGAAAAGTTTTCTGAAGTTGTGCTAACTTCAGAAAGCTTTTTCACATGGTATCATCCATCTCCAACCTAGCTTTCAACACTTCCATGATATTAATTCCAAAAGCATACAGAAATACTACATAATATTGTTGAATTATTTTTTCTAATAATTTGACGAAACGACACGAATTTGAAATATATTTCCAGCCCGTAACATAATAATTATCAACTTTACAAAATACGCTATCTGTTGACCATAAAAAGAGTTACTCAAAACTTCGCCGTGACGTGCTGCGCGCTATCTATCGGATATTCTGCGAGCTATTACCAGCCAGAAATGAACCTCTTTCCTGCGTGATATATAACGAATTTACAAACATATGCCAATAGTTATATTTTTCCACGAGCTCTGCATAATTTTTAAAGTAGCATATATTTCATGTACAACGATTTGGAGTAAAAGCCATTTATATTCGGCCGGTAATCGTTCGTCTACGTAAATTATACGCCATATTGTTCTCTCGAAACCCATCTCCTTGATTCCGTAGACACGCGTGAATAGTTTTTAAGCAATTCTAACGTTATTCCACATCACATATTTCCAACTCGAATATATTAGCTATAACGTCCAAAGTGTGTTAATAGATACAACAGACCGTCTCGCAAATGTTAACCCAAATTCACTATCTCGGACAAATTAAAAAAGAGTTATCAAATATCTAGTTATTTGCATAATTTTATATTTTTACTTTTATAACCTACTTATATTTTTAGACAGATGTCAGTCTTCAAATATCTTAAAATTTGTTTAGCATTATAGTACAATGAGAAGTGGATTAGCTGACAGCGTGTTGATAAAAAATACAGCCCCGACGTGACGGACCAGCTGATGGCGGAAGGATACGTAGTCAGATGTAACACTATTACTAGATAGATTTTGTGTGGAAAAATGTATTATTTGGTGACAAAGGGGTGTTGTATATGCCCTTCCAGGATATCAACTTATTCGGAAAACATGTATCCATCAAAATAAAATTAATATTTCAATAACAAATCCCCTGATTTTTCTGCATTAATACATTGAAAATAGACTTTGTGCTCAGTGAAACTTCCACTTCGCTCTATCCCTAAACCTTTTCGGCAACAAGGGTAGATCAAGTATACACTCCTAGCATAACATTTTATTCTGAAGATATCTGCCTTTTGTATGAAATTAATACAGTATTTTATTTAAAATAGTGTTCATTTTATGCCAGATACAAACTGTTGGTTTTTTGCCAGAGATAATTAAACACACACTTCACAACGTGAAAGGTAATTTTTGGATTTTTTTATGTAGTCAGAATTGGTCAGTTGTAATTAGATAAAGTTTTCTGTGTAAAGTCAGATTTCTAATGAATGTTTATTTTATTTTATAATGTTTTGGTGAATGAAAATCACATGCTGAAAATTTTGCAGTCAGATGTGCTGTATTGTATTTTATTGTAAACTTATCAGTTTCTGAGCATGTAACAGCATTCAGAAAATGCAGAGTATCGGTAGAGTTTACTTTAACACTGCATAAAATGATACTTTATGGTAAATTTTTTGTTATAACTGTAATTCTCTATAGCAATAACTTATCTTGCTATTGATGCGTGACGTCGGGTGACTGACTTGGCCTTGGTGTTTCGTGATTCGCGCAGCCATTGTAGGGCCTTACTGTCTGTGCGGAGTATGAATTACTTCCCCTCTAGGTGATATCACTACTATGGAGTTTTCCCAGTGCTCGGCAGTCATTACATCTGAACTCCAGCCCGTCTGTGTACCTGGGCTCGTAAACAGAGGTAATGGAATCTGTATTGGCAGTGTGTGCATAGGATAATATTTATCCCCGTGCCAGGGCAAATTGCTATATGGCACCTTTCGGGTTGTTCGGTAGTGGCCTCAGCCATGGTGTTTGTTACGTCTCGTTTGTCGGCTATACCAGCTTCTATAGCTGACATCTCGGCTAGTTACAATTGAACGCCACGAGGTGTTTTCAGACTCACCGAAGTCTGGCTGGTTTCGGTTTGATTCCCGGCTAGATTAACTGGTTCTCGGGGTCGTGCTGGCCTAGTTCTGCATAATTACACTAGTTAATTAAGCGACACAAAAACACATCATGCAAGACATCGAGTGACTGACAACGATGTCATGGTTGGGCAAGGTTTTGTGTGTCGGTCAGAGATACGGGCAATATGACTGGGCTGACTTTATTGGCTGCTCTCCAGACCCTGACCGGTATATACCGTATTCAACTGAAAATAAGACAACCCCAATATTATGAGATCATGTTTCAAGAAAAATAATTTGCTCACAATTTTAATTTTCTTGCTTAGAAAGTCACTGAATGGAATCACAAAGAAATAATAAGCTCAATCACTTTTAATTTTTTTGCTTAAATCACTGCATAAAATTAAAATAGTAAATGACTGAGATTGATGCTATAAATGTACACAATAATAAATGTTAGTATTTAATATTTAATTTTTTTAAGATATTAAAGAATTATTGTATATGAAATATTATTGTAACTCTTTTCTTTCAGAAAATATTTTCAGATTACTGTTTACAAACTTCCGTTTTGTTAACAGTTTTAGAAAACAACAAAGCCATAGACTAAAATAACAATATGAACGTAGATACTAAACTCTTAAAAGAAATATGTACAGATAGTGCCACCCATATGAAACCAAAACCATGCATCATTTACTGCAGGTCGTTGGTAGTTTGGAACACTGCCATGGTATGAAAGTGTAAAAAGTGCACACTAATTTTATACCATGGTATCTATGAGTTTCATGTTTTGAATTCCATATGGCCACCTTTATTTACTTAGCAGCAGTAGATTAATGCTATAACCGCAATGTAAATAGGGAAGTTTAACTGAATTATATTTAGCGTTGTTATCAAATGTGTGTGTCTATATTTATATGAAAAATAAATGCATTTACATGGGATTGGCAGTCAAATGGATATGTAAACATTGCGTGTTATTGTAGGTTGAAACAGTCTACTGTCGATTGTAAGACGACCCCCGTTTTTTTAAATACAGTTTAAAGTGGAAACTATTGTCCTATTTTCTGGTGAATACTGTAAGCTAGGGCACGTGGCTTGACGCCACGGTGCAAAGTCTGCTGTGGGCTTAACTGCCCTTCGTACTACGGGTTTGCACACAGCCACTGGTTTACCTGTATTGGGTGTGGTCTGGGGTAGCTCCTGACTTGGCTGCTGTTGCTACTGGAGCCGGCCGGAACTCATGCCCAGTCCTTGGACGGAGGTGGTGCTGCGGCTGGCAGTACTCATGGTAGTCCGCAGAGGGCTGCTGGTCCTGCAGTACTGGAACCACGGGTTCGCTATACCCAGTGGGACGTGGAGCCCCTGACAGAAGTCGACTACGACTTGGTGTGGTTTACTGGTGGTCTAGTAGGATGGCTGAAATAGGGAGCGTGAGGGGACTGGGAGGTGAGGCCTTGCCAGTTGTCGGGCAACTTGAGCTCGTTCCCGGGCGGTTATGCTATAGAGGGCAATTAGGGCTGGGTTACAGCTGACGTTGGATTCGGAGGCAGTTGCTGCCTTCCTAGCTTGCCACTTCGCACCACTCCTCTGGGTGTATGGCATAGAGGTAGAAAACAAGGTCTGCCACGCTAAGGAACAGCAGGCAACGAAGATCCCTAGCTAGGTGTAAAGTTAGCCAGGGTCTAGCCACCCAGAGTTGTACCCGATTACTCCAACCGGCGACAGTTCAGCACGTTGGTTAGAGTGGTGGGTTTACCCTGGATGTCTGACAGCGACATGGGTGTGGCCCAAAGGTGGGCAGACCTCCAGAACCAGTCTTATCACTCCTTCTGGCGACAGTTCAGCACAATAAATGGAGTGAATTGGCTGGGCTGGTTGATTAGCCACATTGTGGATTGAGTTCCTAGTGGTTGGGGCTCTACGGTACCGTAAACCAGGTGCACAGTATGGGTGACCGTCTAATGGGTGTGTTCGCAAAGTACGTGCGCCCGGTTAAGGGAGCCCACAGTCCTACTCTAGGTTCGGCATTGGGTTGTAATGGCGCTGTCTCCTGCTTTTCTCTGGTGGGCGGACGTCTGCGGAGGATACAAGTCACAGTCACCCTAGTATTAGTACTTGGAGATTCAATATAAAACATGTTTATTCCAGTGAGGAAATAGACACGTTGGCCCGTACTTACTCCTAACTAACAAAGACTTTAACAGAAGTAGACTACGATAAACCAGGTGAAGGGGACCTGGGTCTTAACTAGATAAGAGCAGATGCGACTAGGTAGCTACTAACTGACCCTAACTAACTCGATGTTGTTGTCCAGAAGGGACTCTGGTGGCACTATCAGAAGGGTGGTTTGTGTTCAAGTGGTGCAAACTTCTTCGGGGGTTGCTGGTGAAGGTCTTGAAGATGTTTGGTATGTATCGGTGCTCCTATTGGAGGACGTCGATGTCTGCAGGGAACTCCAGCACACGAGGTGGTGGAGTGAGCTGCGGAGAATAAAACTGCCGTTCCGTGGCTGTGCACAGACATACAGNCTCCAGCACACGAGGTGGTGGAGTGAGCTGCGGAGAATAAAACTGCCGTTCCGTGGCTGTGCACAGACATACAGAATGAGTATAAAAGAATACCCCAACTTTGAAGGTCTGTAATATCAAAACCAAACAACCTACAACCTTGGTTGACCAACAAATAAACTGCAGAACTGTGAAATTTGTTTACCATGTCTTCAGAAATGTTCAATGTGACCACCACAAGCAGTCCGAACGACATCTACGCGATAATCAAACTCGTTCCACACTCTTGTCAGCATGTCCGGTGTTACGGTTTGGATGGCGTCCGTAATTCTCGTTTTGAGGTCGTCAATGTTAGCCGGCAATGGTGGACAAAACACTTGATCCTTTATAAATCCCATAGAAAAAAATCGCGCGGGGTAAGATCCGGGCTTCTTGGAGGCCAGTTATTAAGAGCCTGGTCACCAGCTGCTTCTCGACCAATCCAGCATTTCGGCAACGTCTCGTTCAGGTATCCACTAACAGCTGGGTGCCAATGAGGTGGCGCACCATCCTGTAGGTAAATTAAGTCCCTCACCGCCTCTTCTAACTGAGGAAACAACCACTCTGTAAGCATGTCCAAATAAGGGATTCCAGTAACAGTGGGCTTGTGAAAAAAGAAAGGGCAGAAAACAGTGTCTTTTGATACAGTGCAAAACACATTCACTTTGGGGGAAGCGAGCTCATGTTCGGTGGTTTCATGTGAAGGCTCCTGACCCCATATCCGCACGTTGTGCCGGTTCACCTTACCATTTGTATGGAACGTCACTTCATCGCTAAAAACCTGACGTCCGTATTTGTGACGGAATTCACCTTGAACAGTCGTAACCGATTCACATTTAGCAAACTGAATAACACAGAACACCTTCTGTTCTTTCATCGCCATCATGATGCGGACTAACACACAACACACGCTCATAGTGTGACGACAGACGCTCCCAGTGTCATCTGTCGGCACAAAGGAAACATCAGACCGTCCCCTTCACATTGACATGTCAAATGCGAGCTCGCTTCCCCACCTCAAACCGAGCGTTACGAATGCCATCCAAATCGTAACACCGGACATGTTGACAAGAGCGTGGAACGAGTTTGATTATTGTGTAGATGTCGTTCAGGACGCTAATGGTGGTCACATTGAACATTTATGATTGCATGGTAAACAAACTTCACAGTTCCACAGTTCATTTGATTGGTCAATCAAGGTTGTAGGTTGTTTGGTTTTTAATATTATAGACCTTCAATTTTGGGGTATTCTTTTTTATACCTACTCTATTCTACCTGCCCGCAGGCTCTCTGTGGTGCCGTGGTTGAGGGGTGAGCTCCTCCTCCCATGTGCGGAGTTGCGTTCTCTAGTGCCAGCTCTTGGTCTGTGGCGAAAGCAGGCATCTCTGTCATGCAGGTGTTACATCTGCTGCAGCATGAGCTAAGGCTCTCGGCTGGCTTCTATCACACTTTGGGGGGGTGGGTACGTCGTCTGACATAAAGACGAAACGAACTTGGCTGATGTGTCTGTGGTGTGGGTGACCCCGTGTCTAGGGGCTTGCTGGTAGGTTCTGGTAGCAAGTCGTTTAGGGTTCAATCTGCCCTCCTGGGGTGACATGATGACACGTGAAGATGAGGAGAAGTCGTGTTTAATTAAATGTTAGTACGCATCACTATCATCGGTTCTCCTTACTGCTTTATTTTGCTATTTATGAGTACACAATACTGCTTTTCGATGTAACTGAACTAATTTATAGACAGCTGGTAGGAAGCAGTTAAATTTTGGATGGTTTTTGGTTCTTGGATTGGCTGTGTCACTTAGGCCTTCTTGAATAACTTGAAATTTATTTTTTAAAATAATGAGAGGTCAAATACTTAAAAAATAACATTGCTTAGATGATAAATGATTATTCATGCTTATAATTTTTACCTAAATGATGTTTGAACTGTAACTGATAATTACATTTAACCTTATGCATTACTGTAAATTAAATAATGGTAGTTTAAAGTATAGATCTGTATTATAAAATACTAAATAAACATAGTTGTCAATATGCATTGCAATGATAAATCCATATTTATTTATATACAATTCGTAGCACACATAACTCCACTTTTATGGCAACCGTGCCGTTTGTGTGAATACGACTCTTTTGCCTCCATTAACAGCATAGGAGAAATTTTTTTTTTGTATTTTTTCTCCTTATTCTTGTATGAATGAAAATGGTTTGATAACTATTTATGGCAAAACTATCATGCCTGGGTGTCGCATTTACTCAAGGTAAGTAAATATGTGTTATTTATGTGTCTCTTTGTCATGTGCCGTGTTTGNATGATAAATCCATATTTATTTATATACAATTCGTAGCACACATAACTCCACTTTTATGGCAACCGTGCCGTTTGTGGGAATACGACTCTTTTGCCTCCATTAACAGCATAGGAGAAATTTTTTTTTTGTATTTTTTCTCCTTATTCTTGTATGAATGAAAATGGTTTGATAACTATTTATGGCAAAACTATGTTGCCTGGGTGTCGCATTTACTCAAGGTAAGTAAATATGTGTTATTTATGTGTCTCTTTGTCATGTGCCGTGTTTGTNTGCCTGGGTGTCGCATTTACTCAAGGTAAGTAAATATGTGTTATTTATGTGTCTCTTTGTCATGTGCCGTGTTTGTTTTTGTCCTGTATTTTTTTAATCCACATATGTTAATTCACTTGCTCTTACATGTTAACTTTTAATTATGCTGTCTGCCAGCTCTATAATTATTCCACAGTTAAATCTTCGTACACACACTCTATTCCTTTAGTTTTTATTTTTCAGTTATAAACCCTCTACACTCTAGTACAGTTTTATTTTATTTATTTTACTTTCCATATACTGATCTATTTAAAATTACTGCTTAGAGCCCTACTACATCTTCTCTCCTTACATATACTTNTTTTACTTTCCATATACTGATCTATTTAAAATTACTGCTTAGAGCCCTACTACATCTTCTCTCCTTACATATACTTACCTTCCAGCACATGGATGCACAAATTTATGGTGACGCAGTCATAAATCAAAATTAAATACGTCGTGCTGCGGTAGTAGATGAATCAAGAGTTCATAGTTTTTCCTGAGACTTTTTNGCATAAATCAAAATTAAATACGTCGTGCTGCGGTAGTAGATGAATCAAGAGTTCATAGTTTTTCCTGAGACTTTTTTTTAAGTATTTCAACAAACTTACAGAAGCCTCAGAGAAATGTTCATAAATATTAAACTTAATTTAATAACTGCAAACTGAGCAATCAACTTCCATAGAGACCTAAACACAGAATTTAAAGAAAATTATAATATAAATCAATTATTGACCACAGAAAAATAATGAAAGCAGTTTACAATATTCTGCCAAAAAAATGAAATTGAAAGAGAGAAAATGAGCTATGTATAAGTAAACGCAGTTTGTGTCACTCTACACACAAGAAAGCTACAAAATGTAATCCACGAATTATTGACACTTACATTTGAAATTTTTAACACACAAAAATAACTAGTTGCTGCAATGAAGACGGCGGACGTTAAGTAGTTTTTTTTAGATGTATAAATATTAGATATTTACATGGTCTCCATTTTGAAAATAAGTGATCTACTCAAAACATTAGTTTACATGGACTAACATAACACTACTTGTTTGCAAAATTTGGTAAAAATATTCAAGCTTTTTCTGGAAATACGACAAAATTAAAAATTTAATTTTTTCATGTGATGCTGTTTTACGAAATGGTGCAGAAAAGATACTTTGTGTAGACACATTTGACAGTTATATATATATATATATATATATATATATATATACTGCCAACATACAAAGCTAAGATGGAATAGATTACGTAGTTTTAATGATATAGCATACTAAGCTTAAATGACTATATGGCAGCCATTTTGAAAATAAGTGCCTTACCTACTTCAAACATACAAGTTTACATCACCTGCCACAGTATAGCTTGTCTGCTAAATTTTATTGGAATCAGTCAATTGTTTCCCGAGAAATGACATAAAAACTTAATTTATTCATGTAGTGCTATCTTACAATGTGGCTATTGGTTGGTATATATCTTGCTTGTAATACACACTTTCAGTATACAAAATTTGATCTAAATGGGCTGAACAGTTTGGTAGTTATACCAAATAAATCTTAAATATTTGTATGGCCACCATTTTAAAAATAAATGCCTACTAAATTTAAGTTTCTTTCTAAATTTTAATAGCTTACTATAGTATGACTTGCATGCAAAATTTGGTGAGAATGAGTTTAGTAGTTTTCGAGATATTACATAAAAGCTTAATTTTTTCATGCAGGGCTATCTTCTGAAATGGCAGACCAACAACAATATCAATTTCACAATTAGATGTTTACATAATGTACTTCCATTATACATAATTTGTTTTAAATTGGTTGAATTGTTCTGAAGATAAGACTTAGTACCATAAAATTTTAAGTGGCCACCATTTTGAAACTAAGCATCCGACTTGGCCGAAAACTAAAAAAGTTGGATGTCCTTACAAAGTACCGTATTTGTATGGCCTGTTGAAATTCTGTGTTGTGTTGAAAAGTTTTCAGGAACACACACACATCCACAGACATGTGTGCATGCACATGCGTGCACACTATGGGTTGAAGAGAGGGCTGGGAGGGGGAGGGAGGGTTGGAGAGGAATGAAAAAGGGGTGGAGAGGGTAGAGTGACTCATCTTTATTTCCTTCAGAAAGTATGCTAAAAAGTACTTTACTATTGTTCCAGATTAAATCTTGTAACTGAATTAGTTGACAAAAGAGAATGGCAAGTAAATTTATTGACCTTTATAAAAAAATAACAAATAATTGTATTTTAAGGAGGCATGGGACATAATTAATGCCATATACAGAATTATTGTAATTTAAAATTTTTGGAAGTCAGTAGAGAAAAGTGAGGAAATGGCAGTCCAATAGAATAGTGTTTACTTACTATGTGAATAAATATTTGACCATAGCAATGTATTTCTGCCAAGCTAATTCTTCCAATTCTAATTTTTGTGTGTTATTGCAGAGCACAATAATATGTGACATAAATGCACCAATATTACATAATAGTTGCTCATAAAGTTGACAAAAACCGTTATCTGGGATTGCCCTTGTGTAGTTTTTCTATGCTGGCTTTCAAAATCCTGTAGACTTCAGTTGACATATTTTAAGTTTGCCCTCTTAAGGCGTTAGTTAACATAAATAAATAAGGTGGTCATGATTATAAATTACTGATATGTTTTGCTTTTATTTTAGTATCAATACATTTCCTTGGTTTTTATATTTTACTACACATTTAAAAACTATTTTTTAATTATGTGAATTTTGTCAGAATTGCGATACCAAAAAAAATTTTTTTCCATTAAAATTCTTGGAATTGAATGTATGTCAGAATGCACACACAGATTTGATGGATTATTGATTGAATAATATTCAAGAGCTGAAGTTGAATATTTTTTATGTTGTGTTTTTTACATATTGAAATAAATTACTAAGTTCTAAGTTTATAACATGACAAAAAATTCCAGCAGAGATATCATTATAAACAAACCACTAAGATTGAAACAAAATATATATATAACAGTATAATTCTTTACAACATAAAATTACAAAATCCTCGGGCTCATAAATTTTTTATCAATCAAAAGTGATAATTTTTTTTATTTTGTTTACAATTTATTTACTTAATGGTTACCAAAAATATATGGGTGCAGAATAAATACAAAGTAGTTTTAAAATATTAGTTAATAAATAGTGCTTGAATCCAGGAAAGAAATGCTTTGACTTAAGAAGAAGGAAAAGATTTTACAAACAATGTGTGTGAAAAATAAAATGACACACTATGATTCAGAGGGGGAAGACCTTCATAATATTAAACCGGGTATCAACATTTTTTTGTTTTCTCAAGAGTACTAAAAATGGTTGCTTTATTAACCAGGAAAAATTATGTAAAAGTATTTATCTTTAAGCAGGAAACTTCTTGAAGGGTTAACTACTGCACTTGTTGCAGCCCATTGCATTTTGGTCATGTTTGTATAACTTTGTGATGTAACACTAACTTTACCTGATCTCGCGGCATGTTTTTTGGCTTTTATATAGACAGCAGATGTTTCTGTTTGCAGTGTAAATATGTATTGCTGTGTAGTAAAAGTAGAATTTTAACTGGTGTGGAAGTGTGATGAAAGAACGGGGCAGAGTTGAGAGTGGCTTTGTGTAGTGTGATGTATGTGGTGTGCTGCAGATGCGACTCCATTTCGAAGCTGCAGACCAAGCTGGACCACTTGCGGTCTCTCCTCAACGACCACGTCTCCTTCAAGAACATTTACCGATACGCTTACGATTTTGCCCGCGTGAGTAGAGGAGCTTATCAGATAAGCAAGATGCTAAAAAATTGTAACATTGAAGTTGAAATTAGGTACCTTATGAGTAGAGACCTAAAAAAAATAGCATTTGCGATAAAATGAAAAATAACGTGAATTTTAGCATTTTAGTTTGTATAAAGCGATTTTTCCCGTTTTACTTCAAATAAAGCTATTTTTAAAATTTACACCAATCTTTACTTGCTGGTAAGCAAATATTCGCGGAATGAGTGTTACAAAATGATCTGTTTTGTTGCTTTGCTAACTAAATATGGCAAAATAAAATGCACACTGACATGCAATGAATGTTTATATCACGTTTTGTGGTTGAGGTTAGCAATACTTGTCACATTGTTAACCAAACGTCTGCCGTCTTCGTTGCAGCAACTAGTTATTTTTGCGTGTTAAAAATTTTTAATATCTAAGTTTTAATAATTTGTGGATTACAATTTGTAGCATTCCTTGAACAACACACCTGTTCCATTATTTTTTTTTTTCAGGTTCACAGTTCAAAAATATAATAATCACAAAACAAAAGTGTTACTGTTCGGTACTGGGAATTATTACAAGGCCTTGACAACCATAGAATACACGCGGCTAGAGTATATTTGTCAGCAAATCTGAACGTAAATTAGCGCACAAGTTAAGACGAAAGTTTCATGACTGTTGTAGAGACCTGAAAATCTAGCAAATGCTATAAATGAAAATTTTTACTACAAAAAAAATTACAATTTTTTAGAATTTTAGCTGTAATTCACGAATGGTACAAAATCCTGTAGTATTTTTGCGAATTATTGTTTTATGTCACGTCACATAGGTGCTTCTTACGACATATTTGATAGGTTTTTGCATATACGAATACGAATGCATGCAGAGTTGGCCAGTAGATTTCTTCGATTTACACCATAAACAAAATCATGTTTTACTTTCCATAACTTGTGTTTACGGCCATAAATAACATGAGCGCAAGTGATGTGTCACTTTGAGTGTACATTCCAGTGTACGACCCTGCAAAAGTTTATTTTCTCACTAGGAAACCCTGTCGTAGTGTTCACATCTACCATGCACCTATCTATGGAATTCATGCCAACCAGCTCGCTGAGTTTGTTAACATTCGTAGCATCGTCACGTTTTATCCAAAAATTATTTATTTTTTACAAAGCGGCGTGGTGGTCAAAAATATGTTTTTATGCATTTACTGATGTAAAATATATTTGTAAATTGAATTATCACGTATTTTAATCTTGTATTCATCCAGCTAACTATATTTTTATCTTACATATTCTCTATAAATATGTGCGGTAAAAAATTACATCTTTTGAACAAACTAAAGTTTTGTAAGCGGGCCTAACAAAAAAATCTGTTGTTGAAAGTTCAGGTAGTTCAAAAACATAAAGGTAGATTTCTCTGATTTTTTTTTGTGTTCATACAATACACTTTTATTATTTCTTTTAAACAGTGCTTTCATAATTGTGTATAAATTGTTTACATTAGTCTCTTCATGAAACAGTATGCCCTTGCCAGTGCATTGTGACCGTTGTTCCAGATTTCGGGCAGAATACAAAATCTTAAGTAAGAAAATGTGAAATGATTTTCAATGTTGTCTGTTAATAAAGGAAGCTAGTGGTTTTGTATTTTTGCAAGGAAATAACAATTGTTAAAAAACACAGCTTTTCAATAGGAATAAATAACACTGCAATTTCAGGTTTTACGAATAAAGTGACATTTCTCAAATTATGTATGTCTTTATAAAGAGGACATGAAAAATTGGAGCAATTTTCGTACAGAAATCTGCATTTTTATAGCAAGAAAATAACAGCAATTTTTGACATGAATAACACTTTTTTTTCTTCAAAAAAATAACACATATTTTTGGAAAAAATAACGCCTACTTTTTCAGGTCACTACTTATTACATTAGCATTGACTGCACATTTCCTCAAGCTTTCACATTTCTTATTTTGTACATGGTTTTCATCATAGTTCGCACTGTGGAACATTAAGTGAAGTTTATGTCGGAAGTATGGAGTGATACTTTTGTCACTTAACCATGTGTAATCATTTCTTGTTATGGATGAATTGCAGTCAAGCATATTTGAAATCAGTTTAAAAAATGTCCTACCAGTAACTGCATGTAATTAAATACGTACACTAATAAGCTATTCACAATAAAATTTGAGCACTATTGAAATCAATCTTTGAAAAAACTTACTGCATATAACTATTTGTATTCCACAGTACACACTGGTATGTAGGTCCCCAGTTAAGTTGGTAGTGAATTAATAATTAGTTGTTATTAAGCTTGACATTGAATAGAGAGTGAAATATGTAAATTTATGGGTGCTGAAGTTACCATTTCTTGTTTCACACATCAGTGTATGACTTTGCATATTACATAGTAACAGGGTTGAAATGATTTAAATCAACTGATTTTAATCGCGATTAACATCAAGTTATTTAAAAAAAAAAATTGTTGATTTAAATTAATACCTTTTTTAATGCAACAAAATCGACCAAAAAGTGTCAAGGAACTTACCCCGACATAAACTACGGCGCACACATACGTGCAATGCTATGTTTATCTACACAGTTCGGGTATTCCCAGAAATGTAAACTCACGACTTAATGTGTTTACGCCCGGTTATTCGTGATTGATTAGTGAAAGCGTGAATACAACAAAATGGCTGGAAGAAAATAGATGATTTATGGGTTTATTTTGATGAAAAAAAGTCTGCTTGCGGAAAGTTTAACAAAGCGGTGTGTAAAAGTTGTAATAAGGAGTTAATGGGTTTAGTAGCGAGAATGAAAAAACATTTAGAAATATATGTGGCAGAAAAGGATCGCAATCAGAACATCGACTCAGACAACGTCGGCGGCAGTGCCGCCGCGAGTGCAGGTAACTTGCTATCTTTTTTATTAACAGTACTATGATTTTTGTTTGTCATACATTTTTATAACTTATGTAGTTATGTGGTGTGATTTATTTTATATCTTACAATATCCGGCAGGATATCAAGCCACTTTCTTTGGCGGTAACGGATACCGCACGTTCGTATGAGATCAGGCCTTGTTGTTGGTAGAAAACTTACCAGGACATTTATTTACAAGACATATTATTATAGAGATGTTTGTTTTTATGTCTGTTTTAGGAGTAAAAGAGAATGCTTGTGCCTCGGTGTCTTCTGCATCTGCTAGTTCCTTACCTAAAGCAAATCAGAGCGCTGGTTTAGGCCGAAAAAAAACTAGAGGACTACGTTGTAAAAACAGATGNAAACTAGATGACTACGTTGTAAAAACAGATGCCACGCAGAAACATCTTTTGGATTTGCAAGTAGCGAAGTATTTTTATGCAACTAATACCTCATTTCTGCACGCGGAGCACGAAGAGTTCAAGAAATTGATGAGTATGTTACGGCCAGGTTACGTTCCTCCAAATCGATTTGATATTGGTGGCAAGCTGCTCGATGAAATTTTCTAGGATGAACAAAAAAAAAGTAGATCAGATTTAGAGAATAAAACTGTAACCTTGTCAATTGATGGGTGGTCTAACATACGAAATGACCCTATCATTTGCACGTGTGTCTCAACGAATGATGGCAAAACTGTTCTGGTTGATACCATTGATACGGCAGACCTAAGTCACACAAGCCGACTACTTAGAAACTGTGGCAAATGAAAGTATACAAAAAGCAGAAAAACTTTTTAACTGTAAAGTTAGGAGTGTTGTATCGGATAATGCAGCTAACATGGCAAAAATGCGTAAGTAGCTTCAAACAAACACTGCTGATGATAAATGCGCGGAAGTTAATGTACCTATAGTTACCTACGGTTGTTCTGCGCATATTATTAACCTATTGGCTAAAGATTTAGAAATTCCAGATGCTACAACACATCTTCTGAAAGTTATCAAGTACTTCAAAAACAATCATTTCGCGCATGCTAAATATTCACTCACCAAAGCGAATAGTTTAGTAATGCCACAAGAAGTAAGATTGAACACAATGTGTGATTCGTTAAAGTGCTATGCTAAAAACTGGCCGATTTTGATGCAAATAGCAGATGAAAATAAAGAGGAAATTAGCTCTGACATTAGAAACCTCATACAAAATATGAGTATTAAAAGAAATGCAGAAGGTCTAATTGCACGACTAGAGCCAATAGCCAAAGCTCTGGACAAGATTCAGAGCAATAAGTGTACCATTTCAGATAGCGTACTTATCTGGAAGGAATTAGTTGACCAACTAGAGGAGGAACTACATAGGATTCAAATGAAAATTGTCATGAAACGTTATCGCCAAGCGATGACACCGGCTCACTATATAGCTTACATGGTGAATCCAAAACTGCCCCAAGAAAAGTTGTCAAGCAACGAAAGTGATGCAGCTTTACAATTTTTGCGAGAAAGCTATGGAGAGACAGGAACCAGGTTGATGAATAGCATTATTCGTTTGAATGCAAAAGTTGAGCCTTTCGCTGGAGTATTAGTTAATGAAAAAATCATACAGGAAACCGCCCCTACTGATTGGTGGTTAGCAATCCACAACATGAAAAAATGTATAACTAAAGCAGAATTACAGATAATAAAGCAACTGCTAAGTGCTGTTGCATCTTCCGCTGCGGTGGAAAGAATATTTTCAACGTTTAATTTGGTGCATACCAAAATAAGAAATAGGTTAGGCACCGAGAAGGCAGCCAAATTAGTTTTCCTTTTAAAAAACCTGTATGGGAAAAAATAATTATGTAACCAGCCAAACTGATTTTGTCAATTTGAAGTCGTTGATTTTCTTAATTTTCCATTGTTTTTTTTTTTGTTTGAGTGTGATTAATATTGATAATTTTAGAAGAACTGCAATGTTGATTCTTTTTTATTTTATAAATTGAAATGTAATTAAAATAAACAAAGCAATGTTTTTTTAAAAATAATAACTGACTTACAAATGAAAAAAGATGGGAATATGTAAATAAATAAAAAAAAATCTGATTTAAATCAAATAAATCGAATTATTTTTATTTATTTTTTTAAAATCATGATTTGTATCTACCCTGCATAGTAACACACGTACATTCTGAGCATTTCCATGGTTTCACTTTAATGGTGTAGGAATTAAGTGAAAAGGTCCCTGGAAATATTCAATGTGACTCTTGTATGTAGTGGAAAGAAAGAAAATGAGAAGGAAAGTAGACCTAAGCAGGGCTCCCGACAGTGCTCAATTAACCTTAAACTGTCTGTAGCGGCATATCTAAAGTAACTTTGCCAACTAACTGTAAAAAATACTGTACTTGAGTCTGACGACCTTGAAAATAAGACTACTTAACTGCTATTCTTTGGAAGTAAAAATTGCAATAAAACGTTGTTTTTTATTAAGGATAAATATTGCAGTTCTTTGGACTACCATTTAATTTTAACAGTTATATTAAAAATTAGTGGTAACTAGTATATACTGTTCACAGTGAACTGAGCAAATCTGAAAGCCCTGCTTAAGATGAACTGGTGTGCACATTGTGTATTTGTACACCGTATGTAAAATTAACATCCGTAATGCTGATCACTTTATTCATGCATCTGTCAAGTGAGTCTATGAAATTATTAGAAAAGTAAGTATTTTACGTGCATTAAAAAACCCTAAAGCAAAATAAATGATTTCAGTATTTGTAAATGTTTACCCAGCACTCTTAATTCAATGTCAAGACATGGAGCTACTTTCCCTCTAACCAACTTTACTGGGTGCACGCCAGTCAATGTGTCATTAAGATAGATGCAGACAGAGGCAGTTGACATTTTTCAAAGTTTGATTTGAAAAGTGCTCAATTAATCATGAATAGCCATAAGTGTTTTTATTTTACAACCATTATAGTGAGAGAGTGCATAATACACCTATTTCAATTTTTAACAACCCTCAAACCTTGTTCATACGGCACCAGTTTCATAAGGCACTAGTTTCATAGACGCAAAAATTTGTAAAGACAAATTTTTGGGAACCGTAAAAAATGTAATAAATTGGTCAAAAAAAATTTAAGACAAAAATATTACTGCGAAAATCTATTAAAGCACATTTTAAAGCTGTAAGATTTCAAACCTATACGTGTTGTATGGACTCAACACTGTGTGATGCAAAATATGTTATTTTACCAAAATCTTTTACATCTATCTTTTACAGAATGGTTGTTTTTTATGGTTGTATTTTTACAATAGTGTTTCATTCTGTGTGGAAATAATGCTGGTGATACATGCCATTGCTTATATTTTATTGCACATTCATATCAAGTGTGTCTTTTATATGCGCCCACGTGTACGATGTACATGGACTGGCAAGTATTTTTTTTTTTTTTTTTTGTAAATTGGGAAATTTTAGCTTTTAAGGTAACATCTTTTCATAAAATCGAGCACCTCAACTTAATACTTAGTAACTTAATTGTCTTTTTCATGTTTTCCCCATAAAACTAGGCTCTGTTGAAATAACCTATTCACGTTTTTGTATTTCTCTGCTAATGCTACCAAGGTTGGTGAAATGTTTGTGCTGGACCAATTGTTCTTTTTTTATAGTGCTGTACTGTTGGCATTTGTATCTTTTAAGGTACACACATTCTCTATTGTAATACTTGCACATTGCAACAATAACGTTATGAAAAATGTAAAATTCTCAGTTTGTAACAATCCTGTACTGCCATATCAAACACTTTCAACATCCAGTTTAAATTAACAAGTTTTCCGATAGTTAAAACAAATGCCATTTTAAATGATAACATCTCATTCGATGCTATTCGAATGTCATTCTGCAATCAAACATTCTACGTGTTTACTACCTTACATGTCAATCTTCACACAATTAGTTCACGTTTTTGTAAGTTTTGCATATTTCAGGGTTGCCACTGATTGTTAAACAAAAATCCTTAATTAAGTTCGCAAAAAATTTTAAACTTGATGCGTGATGTGTACTTTTATATATATGCACACACAACTTAGTCTCTTCTTCACGTGTCATCACGTTACCCCAGGCGGGGTTTGAACTATGAACGACTTGCTACCAGAGCCTACTAGCACGACCCTAGGCAAGGGGTACCCACATACACATCAGCCAAGATCGTTTACGCCTTTATATCAGTCACGCCAATCCCCACGTATGATAGAAGCCAGCCAAGCAACCCAGCGCTATGTCTGAGCTCGCGCAGCCAACGCAACCCCACATAGCAGAGCGCCTGCTTCCGCCACGGCCTGAGAGATAGCACCAGAGTACGACTCCGCCTACGGAGGGAGGAGCTACCCCTGCCACCCCCAAGAGCAGGTTGATATATGTTCCTGCACCGCTGCAGAATGGCGGTTCATTCTCCGCAGCTCGCTCCACCGTCTTATGTGCTGGATGCAGACACAGACATCTTCGAGACCTTCACCAGCAACCCCAGAGGAAGTCTTCATCTCCTTTATCACTCACTACCCTTCTGGTAGTGCCACCCAAGTCCCTTCTGGACAACAGCATCGAGCTAGTTAGGGTTAGTTAGTATTATAGCTACCTAGCTGCATCTGCTCTGCTCTTCTCAAGTTTAGACGCAGGTCTCCTTCACTTGGTATCCTCGTAGTCTACTTACGTTACAGTTTCGTGTTGGTTAGGAGGTAGTATGGGCCACCATGTCTATTCCTCACAGGAATAAACACGTTTTCTATGTAACCTCAGAGTACTTATTTCTAGGGTGACAGTAACTTTTAGCTCCTGTAGACATCAGCACACCAGGGAAAAGTAGGAGGCTGTCATTATAACCCATTTGCCGAACCTAGAGTAGGACTGCGGGCTCCCTTAACCGGGTGCACGTATGTCTCAAACACACGCATAAGATGGCCACTCATACTGTGGATCAGGTACGGCAAGGTACCTGGTGCACACGTACAGTAGAGCCACTACCACTAGGATGATAAGACTGGTTCTGTAGGTCTGTCCCCCTTTGGAGCACACATACGTGCTGTCGGGACATCCAGGTTAAATCCACTGCCCTAACCACTGAGCTGTACTGTCGCCGGTTGGAGTAATCGGGTACGACTCTGGTTGGCTTAGCCACTGCTATATTTACACCTAGCTAGGGATCCTCGTCGCCTGCTCTTCCCTAGCGTGGCCGACCTTAGTACCTTCCTTTATGCCATACACCCTAAGGAGTGGTGCAAAGTGGCGAACTAGGAAGGCAGCTACTGCCTCCGAGTCCAACAAAATTTAACAGTGTTTGTTTTTGTTTTTGATTTTCATATTTGTAAATTCTATATCCACTGAATATGCATGTATGGGATTTTTTGTCATCCCCCTGAAAAACGATGGCTTAGAGCAGTGGTTCCTAACCTGGGGGTAAAACCGTCTTTCCTGAGGGGTAACGAGCAAGATGTTTAGCTAAGGCTATTTAGTGCGGCGCTACACAGTGGGCATTAACGGGACGGTGGCATCGCAATTCATTCAAACTTCCTGCGGCTTCGAGAATTAGTATGAAGTGCGACGTGATTCATTGGCCGCCTCCCATGCTCACTCACTCACTTCGCTTCCGCCCGCAAGCGTACTTACCCCTGCGCGCCACTGCTTTTGTTTTCTTCGTTCGTTCAGTCAGTCAAGCAATCAATTATATTGAATACAGGCACGTTCACTTCACGCCAGATGAAACAGGCCAACCAGTAGTACGCTCTGCATGTGAATTAAGTTTCAAAAATGCACCTAATGAAGTAAGTAGGTATATATAAAATAAGTATCGTATATTTAGCTTAAGGTGCAAGTATACTTAAGTCTTAAATATTTTTAAATATCACTCTTGATTTCAGAAACCATGCCACCTACAAAAAAGCGGTCATACCAAGAAACTTATCTGCAATGGGGTCTCACTCAAATTATTGTTCAAGGAATCGAAAAACCTCAATGTGTGTTATGTAATAAAGAGCTTAGTTCGGAGAGTATGAAGCCAAGCTAATTAAAAGATCACCTTGAAAGAAGTCATCCAGGCTTCAAGGAGAAAGATCTCAAATTTTTTAAAAGAAAACAATCTATTCTAAAATCTTTGCACATGGATTCAACGGGCACTTTTTTTCAATCAAATGAAGCTGGCCTTGAGGCTTAATCGAATAGCTCTCCACATTGCAGAGAACAAAAAGCCTCACACCATAGGAGTTAGGAACTTATCAAACCCTGTTTGCTGGACACAGTGAAGCTAGTTCTTGAAGAGCAACGCGTGGGTAAGATAAACCAAATATAGCTTTCTAACAACGCTATCAAAAGTTGCATAGAAGAGATGAGCATGGATATTTTGGACACAGTGCTCAATTAAATAAAGTCCAGCCCCTACTTTGCGCTTCAGTTATAAATGAGTCAACAGATGTATCTTGTTCCCAATTGCTTGCATATGTTTGGTACATAAGAAATTACCAATTAAAAGAGGAGTACTTATTTTCCGAATCACTGAGCACCACTACTCGTGGAGAAGATGTGTTCCAAACTTTGAAAAAGTTTATAGAGGACAACGAACTCCAATGGTTGAAGTTGATCGGCGTTTTGCACAGATTGTGCACCATCTATGATGGGGGTTCACTCAGGATTCCAAACATTGGTAAAGGCAGTTGCTCCCCATGCCACGTTCAGCCAATGCATTATGCTTTGGCAGTAAAAACATTTCCACCTGATTTGATGAACGTATTCTCTGACATTGTAAAAATTGTCAATCATATCTAGGTAGTGCGACAAATACAAGAATTTTTAAAGTTCTATGCCAAGAAGTTGGGGCCAAATTTGACGTGCTTCTGTTTCACATGGAAGTACGCTGGTTATCGAGGGGTAGAGTGTTTCACCGGGTACTTGAGCTCAGAGAAGAAATCGCCTTATTTCTGGAAAGGATCAAAACAGTCAAAGAGAGAGAACTTCACATGAAAATAACAGACAAAATATTTATTGCAAAGCTTGCGTGCCTCGCAGATTTTTTTGGAGAAATAAATATGCTTAACCTGTCTCTACAAGGGAACATGGTGAATGTTTTGACAGCTCAAGATAAAGTTGCCAGTTTTCTCCGAAAACTTCAGCTCTACCAACGTAGGGTTGAGGTTGAGGATGTATCAATGTTCACAGAATTAGCCACTCTGCTTGTGGGAAATGATGAAAAATGCACATTCACAAATATGATCACTCAACACATATCTTCCTTGATTAATTCCATCAATAACTATTTTCCCGATGTAGGAAATTGTCGAACAAATGCTTGGGTTTCGAGACCTTTTTCATTGGATGAAGCTATTTTCTCAAATAGCGATATACCCACTAAAGTAGAGTTCCTTGGCCTGCACGAAGACAACATATTGAAGGTCGATTTTGAAAGCCACGAGCTATCAACGTTTTGGGCAAAAGTTGCTGGCAGTTGCTGACAGAACTCTTAAAATATTAATCCCTTTCGCGCAACTATNTTTAAAAAAAAAAAAAAAAAAAAAAAAAAAAAGCAATACCAACCGTTGCATTGACTTTTTTTTTACGTCTTTTTTACTTTCAACTTATTATATATTAAGGTTCATTTTTTTGTTTATAAATGTGGATACATTTAAATTTGTTTGTTTTCTTAAAGGGTGTAAAGACAACTTTATACAATTTTCAGGGGTAATAGTCTCAAAAAGGTTGGGAACCACTGGCTTAGAGGTCCCATTTTGCATACCAATGGCTTCATGCAAACCATTTTTTAAAAATTTTATTGCACCACTTTATTTGGTTGCATGAACGCAGTTTTGACTATGTACAAATGCTTAAATGGTCACAAAAAAGTCTATAAAAAGAAATTGAAATGCATTTTACCATATGAATAAACATCCTTAATCATTTGAGATGCAAAAAATACTGTAAATGTCCTATTTAAGGACTTAAATACCCTTTGCTGGCTTGTGTACTAATTTAAATAGGGCCTACGTATCACAGTTATTTATTAATTTTTGAATTTGAAGTGACTGTTAATGTGGTAAAGGGTGATGTAGCATTGGTGTCCCAGTGCTAGTTTTGGAAAAGTGTATGTGAATTGCAGAGGAATTCAGCAAGACTTTGTGCTAGACAGTCTGGTTCTATTTTCATATTTGATGTTAATGTCAAGGTTAACAATTTTTTATTCAATTTAATGTCCTGTAGCTATCTCATATACTTTTCTGATTGTTTTTAGTGGCAGGTTATTTGGGTGGTAGTGGAGTCAGGTAACTAGCAAGTCACAGTGCAGTGCTGTGTGGGTGGTAGTGGAGTTAAGTACTAGTGGAGGCACTGTGCGCAGGACAAGGACCAGCGCAGCATGGACGTGGACACTGCCAAGGCAATGCTGCAGCTGCTGCTCGGCAAGCACTGGCCGCTCTTCAGCCACTTCAGCTGCTTCCTCGACCAGTCCAAGTACAAGGTCATCAACAAAGACCAGTGGTGCAACATCCTCGAGTTTTCCCGCTCCATATCCGCAGACCTCTGCAATTATGACGTAGACGGAGCATGTGAGTACCGACCGACCCTGGCCTTGTTTTGTATCCCACTCCCTGTGATGACCTAATACCACTGGCCATCTTGCTGTACAGGGCCGGTCATGCTGGATGAGTTCGTGGAGTGGCTGAAAGCTGCCAGGAGGAGCTGAGGGTTGCTCCGCAGAGACTGCGCACCGTCGTTGCCCTGTGATCACCCAACACTACAATACACTTCTTCTGCAGTTTATGTAAACATATAAATACATATACCTATATATATATACTGTATCATATTTGAATGTCCGTATTACCGGGCCTAACGTCACGCTCTTGTAGTCCTAGACCATTCGTCCAGGCATCGTGCGCTCAAGTACCTTCGTGTCTCGGCTGCTTTGTTTATAGTTATCGGCTTCGTTCTTGGAGTTCGTCTCGCACTCCTGTTTGACATCGGTATTCCTCCCTGCATACTTCTGTGTAAACATCTGACTGCATATAATTTTACACAACTTGTAGATTTTCCGTTAAGAGAATATAAACAAACTGGTTAATTATTGTAAATTGTTACCAACTGAATGAATACTTGACTAGGTGGGCATGCCTGGTGTTTGTGGTAATAACACTAGGCTTCTTTGCTTGAGCAAACACAATCTGATAAGTGTAAACTGGGTCAAGTGTGCTATGTACATAGTTGCGATGTTTGTTTTCACTATTATGTAATGTTAGGTATAAGTGACAAAGTAACTGACGTACAAAGTGTATTATATGTATAAACTTTGTTCTGCAGTCAGAGCTGTAGAAATGCATTACATTATTTTTACTGTATTTAAAATGGTGGTAGTATACGAATTTCAGCTTTCTTGAATGTAATGGTCCTGGATTGGGGAGAGGTTATCTTGAAAATGAGATAGTTGGGCTTGCAGATCAGTGATTCAACATACACTCCAGTCAATGATAGACTGCCTATGCAGTGCTGTGGATGCACCCAGGAACTGAATGAACTATGAACTTTTGTATTTACCACAGTTGCAAGATTTTATTGAAATTTATTTTTCGTATATTGTTTATTTACTAGTGTCGTGTTTCATGCACTCGTGCTCATTATTTCATGATCATTCTGGCATAATGTTTAATGGCAGAAAAAAACATTTCGTAATTGTTAACAGTTAAAAGTTATACTAAATCAGCTGTTGTTACATTTTGTACTGTCTATTATATGATTTCTTAGTGCCTCTAATATTATGCATGATTGTCAGTTTATACCATATTTACTCGTGTATAGCATGCCCTCGTGTATAGTGTGCACTATAATTTTTGCAAGTACCAGGGAAATTTTTTTTTAAAAATAAAATTGCACCAACAATTTGTGGTGCCTTGTTAGTAAATATGTAACAAATTATTCTTTTTTTTACATTAATGTTTGGTGATTGTGATATGTTTGGAAAATACTTTAATTAAATAACTCGAGGCGCTAAAAGTCAAAATATTGTGGGGTTCTGTAAGATAACGGTAACCTATGGTCGTTAAAACAACTGGGTGGGCGGCTGGCCTGGCTTCCTTTTTCTTTTTGCTTCTTTTACGCAGTGGTGTGCTGGTTTTTTTTTGCAGTGTTGGAATGCGGCACCTCTCAAAAAAAACGTGTTGCCTCTTTCCTCCTCCTCCCCCTCCTCCAGAACATGGTTGGCTATCCACTGCCTTACACGGAAACAAAGAAGACTTGGAGAAATTTATCGATCTACAACATGATTGGCAAGGGAGGGGAGTGGAAACGTAAACATGTAGAAGCTCTGCTTTGCGGGGAGACAGGATGCACGTGACTGCTATGGATGGTGAAATGGGGCTGCAACCTTCACGTAACCTTGACATGAGGATTGAACACAGTTCGTAGTTTCTGCGCACAGTTCAGGTTACATTACTGATTGTTAACTTTTTTAAGGAGACAAAGTGAAACGCTGCAAGCAGCGCGCACTAATTAAACACCAATAATGCATTATCACCGTAAAGAGAAATATTTACTTGCAAGTTATGTTATAATTATTTCAAATAAACGTTTTATCACTAATTTTATATACCAATAAAAAATAGTCACAGCTTCTGGAAACAGCCACGTCTATTTGCTAAGCGGCAACGTATTTTATGACTGACAGCTTTAACCTTGCAGTGTAAGAAGCACGTGAATTTCTGGCATTAATCATTACACGTTTATTGCCCATGTATTGCGTAAGCACTGCAGTGAAGCAGTTGGAACAGGGACGTGGAAAAAAGGGCGCGCTATACACAAGTAAATACGGTAGTTTCTAAGAATTGAAAAACAGTAAAGTAGAACCTTGTTGTAACATTTATCATGTGCCCCAAGAAATGTCAACCTTATATAAGGGAAAACTTTATAAGAGTGTAATTTTATATTAAAAAACATATTTGTAGACCAAGAGAAGGCAGTTAATGCAAGAAAATGTTATAAGGAGGGATGTTATAACAGGGTTCCATTGTATCTTCGTCTGATTTTTTTAATTCTGTGAGAATCTGTAGTATCAAGGAGTAAACCTTAACATTTCTATGTTTATCTTTCTTATCAGATATATCAAGATATTGGTATCACAAGTTCTAATGCTGTTGAAAGAATTCATGGTTAATAATTTCTGGTACTTAAAGAAATATAAATTGAAAGTCATGTTTGGTATTAGAGGCCTTAATTGTATAACTAGGAATGACAGGATCAACAGTAGGTGGCATTTGCTTCAATTTCAACAGTCTGATCAATTCTAACACATTTCACTTAAACATAGATGTTGACTTAAGTGGTGAAGGTGCAACAAAAAATAGTTGTGAGCATGCGTATACATACTGTAGTAGTATTACATAGTAACTGAAATGTTTGGTTATGTGAAATGGAAATGTTATAGAAATCACAACTTAAAAACTTTAGAAGGTGGCAAATATTAATTTTCAATATTTTAGAAGCTTCGTTAATACCATCACAACACCTATTGCCCCAATTACTATACTGTAAGAATTTATCATGATGTGAACAATATCTACTTAAAATATCAGCAATAACAAAATGTGCCAGTAACTGCATAAATGTCTACAACACTTGTGTTGAAGAGCAGCAGTGGAATCTATCATCTTCCCAACTCTAGAAAATACTTATTTAAACAGGACATATCATATTTACCATATTAGAGGCCAAGGTTTTTAAAAAAGAAAGGAAAATCTATTCTCAAAATGCTACTTTGGCCTCAAATTCAGTATCAAGGTGAATTTAATCATATTTTTCATTATTTATTATGCACATTTGATGCAAGTACACAAAAATACAGCAATGTGAAGTAAATATACCTTACATATAATTTATTGTAAGCAGACACTGAATGCAAGTCAACCCAAAAATTTTAAACCCTCTCAAATAAATTATGTGACGATGCAAGCAGAATTTTGAAAGTCCCGCATGTGCTTGATCAGCTGAGAGCACGCGGAGAGGTTATTGATCAGGCATTGTGTTCACAGCTTGCATAAGGCAATGGAGGAAAGCATTTAGAGAAAGGGCAGGAAGGATGAAACGAATTGGCTGCATGAAGGGAAAGAGGCTGTGTAAAAAGGACATGGTGCCTGTGAAAGTGAGTTGTGCAATAAAGAGAGAAAAGAAGGAATACAGTTAGATATGTCTGCTGCAATAGCAGCTAGGAAAACAATCAAGTCATGTCTCACAGAATGCAAAGTCATTTTTCAATGGCTTCTTGCAGGAAAATCATGAAATATTAATTTATTTCTATAGTTTCATGTCTTCTGAATAAACTAAAGATGTGGTTTTGAATTACAGTGGAACCGCGCCATAACAAGTGTAGGTTATAATGATACATTCTACATTCTCAATAGGAATAATTTTTAATGTATAATCTTGTTTATTAAATACAAGGTTAATACACTCCTTTAAAATGAGTGCCTTTTTGTGTACTCATTTGCTGTAAAGATAGCATAGCAGGTTCTTAGAGTTGAAACTAAAGATTTTTATTTTTGGTCTTCAAACACATTGGTTGCCTAGAGAAGTGGAAAGAATGTTAACGACTTTTTGTGTTTCTCCTGCTGCTTTTACTTCAATATCCTACTGCCTCCTTACTCCTCTTATCAATGCTGGCTATTGTCCTGTTGCCAGGCGGAACTGCAATAATTGAAGCAAAGAGAGGTGGATGAATGTATTGATCACTTGAGCAGCTAGCAGAGGGGAGGTAGTCAACAATAAAGAGGGTACTCTGCAAAAGAAACAAGAATATGTCCACAGTGAAAGAGAGAGAGAGAGAGATGGCCATGGGAAGAGTAAAAGCATGTTAAGCATGCTATGGTTATCAGTTGGATCATATGCAGACTATAGCCATCAGACTTTCACACCATTTGTGTTTCAAAGGTGGACAAATAAATGCTGCTGTTCTAGAAAAAAGTGCCTGCAACCACAAAATAAGGGATGTAAAATTTTAGTTATCACCATTTATTGTCATTAAAATATCTTTTGGTAAATGATGGCCATGTGGAAAATTCCGCTGTTAAATGTGCTCTGTTGTATTTTATTGTCAACACACAAGTTTCCATGTGCTGAACGGTTTTCGAAAATACGGGTTGCCCATAGAGTGAGTGACACTGCATGAAATGAGGTTGAGCAGAAAATTTTGGTTATAACGATAATTCGCCGTAGCAATAATCTATCATGCCATCATCGGTTATCATTATAGCAAGGTTTCACTGTATTCATTATTGAATGTTGTAGAGAAACAAATCTTGGTTATTATACTTATTCACCTCTGTCTCAAAGTTTCAAATTGCTTAAATGACATTAATTCTTCTAAAGGCAGGCGTCTGCCATACAAGCTTCTGCTGTCCTCAGGTGACTTTGTTTCTTCCCCTACATAGCTGGCGAATCATGTGACGAATGGTAGATGGTTGCCTAACAATCAGCATGAAGTCTTTGCACCCTCCCTCTCAAGCAGTGTATGCATTTTCTCGGACTATTTTTTTTCATGAAGTATGGGTACACGATTCAGTATAACAAATTTGTTTTCAGCTTTACATAGAATTTTACAATACCTCAAATCTGACATGTTATAAATAGGATCCCCATTCTAAGTATTTTAATAATTTTTAATTAAAATTTTTAATGCTGAGGCATACCGTATGTATACCTTATTTCGGCGTGTATTGACTGCACCTTTTTACAAAAAAAAAATTACTACAAAAAGTGGGGTGTGGTTTATTTACAAAATATTAGGATAAAAAAAAAATTTCCCCCAGAACATGTTTAGAAATTTGTCAACATACGGTACGGTTTAATGTTTTAACTTGGTTTCTAAGGAAATCAAAAAAATTATATCAAATTAGTAGCTCATCACTCGTGTATAAAAATCAACTTTGCACACACACCGCGTATAATGTAAACAAACATGTCACTTGGCACTTGTTAGTAATACAAGTACATTATTGCACGTCAGTACGACTCAAAACTCATTAACAATACCATTAACTGATTGAAAACTGCAAAGGGAAAGCCCAACAAGGTGGGAAAGGGGGGAAACAAGTGACCCTTGGGTGGGAGGGGTTGTGGCGACAGAGGGCGCAACAACGNCCCCCCTCTTGCTGCTACTCATGCTCTTTGTTGTCTGGCAGAATACTGCGTTGTTGCCACTTTTCAGCAGGCAGAGGCCAGCCGGCGCGGTGGCGACGATACACTCAATGGAAAACTAATTAGTTTGCTGTTGCCGTGCTGGTTCACCTCTACACTAGCACGAAGAGCGAGGAGGGCTGGCAATATTTACGGGAATAAAAAAATTCAGTGCGCCCTATACTTGAAATATTAATTATTCCTACTTTTTCATCAAAAACTTCTGGCTTCGCCTATACACACATTTTGCCTATACAGTACATGCCAAAATACAATATTTTATACTTCAGAATTTAAATTTTTTTGCATACACTCTGCTTGTTTCGACTTGGTTACCATTCTTCATCTCATGTTCAGTATCAGAAAATCATTGTTTGGAGTTGAGAATGAAAGGACAGAAATTAAAATTGGAATCGAGAATAGAAAAAGAAATGAAATTATGACATTACTTTGTGTGTATATATATGTGTGCTCACACATACAAATTATTTTTAGTTTTAATGGAAGTGGAATAGATGATGTCTACAACTTTTTCTGAACATGAACCCTTCGTTTGTGACTATGAAGCCAACACATTTTCTTGAGCTGCCAAATGGTTTAAACATAATTTTGTTTATAGGTACAATAAAACTCTGTCAAGAAGGTCCGTGTCGGCAAGTTTTCCTTTTTCATGTTGACAAGTTTTCCTGCTTAATGAACATAAATATTCTGGCTAATAACTCAAAATTTTTTGGTCTTTTCCAAAATTTTATAAGAGGGTTTTGTCTGTATTCTGAAAGTATTATATTATACTATTTTAATTAGTGGTGTGTATATTGTAGTGAGATAAATACTACAGAAATGTGTTCTATTATCAGTGTACATTTCTGTCACTTGATTATATACTACATTAGTTTGGTTACTGTTACATAATGCCGAAAATATGGTTTCTTTAGGTTTGTATTAATGTTGTTTGACTACCCATTTCAGATTTTGTTTTTATGTTTTTGTTAGTTTCACCTAAGAGTCCATGTTTGTTCATAGGAAATTACCAAACTATGCAAGTGACAGGCATAAACATTTTGCATATTGTAGTAACTCTTTGTTCTTCCTTATCAAAACTTTCCTTTTAGGTCTCTTGGCATTTTTATTTAATGAAACAAAAGAAGTGTCAAATCTTTGCAAAGCTGAGACAGTCTGTAGTGGTTTAATTTCAACAGGTACCAACTTCTTCGCTAAAGATACAGTGTGAATCGGCTGCTAGGCTACTAATTGCATTTTTAAAAGGAGATACAAAACACAAGTTTTCACAGGGCGGTACTCATGGATACATACACGTAGTCAGATGAATACCCTTTTGCACTCAGATGCGCAGTCATGACGTTTTACTGGCTGGGCCAGCTTCTTCAGGCATAGTGTGATGGCATACTTCAGTCACCACCGCTCAGGGGGTTGGCAATCGGTGAACCTGTGACCAACAGGCAAACTGGGGTTCGGCGGGAAATTCGAAATGCAGCCCAGGAGACGTGGATACAACCCAACTATCACCCCTTTGGACATATGAATCCCACTACACTGTAAGCATTCTAGATACTGTATTTACCCACAAATAATTCTACTCTGAATATAATTTCACTCCCAATTTAGAGGTTGTGAGTTTAAGGGGAAAAAAACTTCCAGATAGAGTATGTCAAAAGTTTCATTAAATTGAATTGACAATTGTGTACAATAATTTGGTGTCAAATGTAGGTATGTGCTTTAAATGTGATTTAAAATGTGGCACAACTTTGCTTGATAAACACCACCTTCTCTACTTTTCACACCATGATTGGTAACAAATTATTAAATTAATCACATAAAATGACAACCTGAACCACAACTATTTCACAGGCCCGTTTGACTGCACATAAGAAGTTAAAACATTCGTATTCTTTTTTGCAGAACACGTTTTTCAATTTCTTGACTTTTTTTTAAATATTATTATTTATTTATATATAAAGAATTATTTACATTTTTGAGCCCAAATAAATCAGCTTTCCAGTTTCAGACGTTTGCCTCACTAACTCCATACTTCCATGCGGCCTAGTTGTTAGTTTGTATGGCGTAATTTGCAATGATTATTTTGAAGTTCTCATCGATGTTATGTTGCAATCCCTTTGACATAGTTTTTGCTGTACTGCTTCTCTTTTCTACGTAATTAATTTTACTTTACTAAACTACACTACCTTGAGAACTACTTTCACTGCATTAATAAAATACGAAATATGGATGAGCAAAACTACTTGTCCTGTAACTAGTAATCAATACTTCCGGTAGGCCTGCAGACTACAAGCGCAGTTAGTTCATGTTCCACTATAGCTTTGCCAGACCTTGACCATGACAGTTGACAGGTCATGCTGTTTAAAAAACATTGTCCCAGCGATGATTAGATGTATAAATTTTGTGATTATAAGTTGACCTCTGCGTTTTGATTTGCCAGATTTGTGAAAAACTATAAAATTATTTGAGGGTTTTTATGGTATATGCTTTGGCAGCATAAAACATTAAACTAGTATTTGTGCCAGCCATTAATGTACAGTTACTTTAACTGCTTAAGTTAGTCTTCAAATTTGGTTGTTTCCCTTTATTTACACTTTCCCTCCGTTTAAACCATTTTACATATATCCCTATAAAAGTGTGTAATGGTAGGGGTTCTACTGTATTATAATTTTAATAATGCCACACATAAATAGTATTTAGAGTTTTTACGCACATAACTATTTGCTGCCATGCTTGAGGAGGTGTGTTAAGATAGGTTATATATTTGTAGTATGGTGCGAACAGTAGCTGTGTGTGCTTTTTAAAGAAAATTGCATTTGTAGCTGTTTTCATTGGGTACATACTGTACACCCTCTGCAGTGAATGCACTTGACCATCTGTCCTACCTGCAAACATTTCTGTGACTTTTTCACAAACAGTTGTCAGGTACCCAGCAATGGATACTGGAGATTCACGTAAACTGTGGTTGAGGTAAGTCATACCGGTACAAACTTGGGTAAAAAGGGCTGGGCTGCATGTAGTATCAGAGATTTTTGCATGATTCACTATACAAATTAAATTTGTAATTTACTTTTTTGCTATCTACTTAGCGTGTTGCTTTGATAGAGACAGTTGGTGAGATGACACGCTGTGAAGCGTTACATTATCCACGTATTAGGTAATCAGTTTGGAAGTATTTTATACTAAAATTATGTTTATTAAACTGCCAAGAATGCTATAATTGGTAAATATCTGCCTGCTGGTTTATGGTTACCAAACATGGATGTGATATGTGTACTAAGATTTCACCCTTAGTATAGAATAAAAATACTGTCGTTTAACGCATGAACCCTTATGAATTGTGAGATATTTCGACAGGTGTCAAATATATTATTTATGTGACAAAATTACAGTCGAGTTAAGTAGTAAAAAAGACATTCTGCAAGGGAAGCCCAGTGTTATGTGTAACTTGTAGAGAAGCCAGTCAAGAATTGTACCTAGAGAATCTT